>JBBGZY010001526.1:5670000-6248552 GCA_037952925.1 Lithobates clamitans
CAACATACAGGGATATACAATGTAACACTGACATAAAATCACACACATAGGTTGGACCTGATGGACTTGTGTCTTTTTGCAACCTCACCTACTATGCTACTATGTAAGTATGATGGACATCTCATGTTTGTCCTTTGACCCCTTTTTCAGATATTCAGTCTTATAACCATCTAGTTCTTTTCCTTTTAATTGTTATCTTATTTTTACTTTCACTTGCCCTTTTGCTCCTTAGAATATTTGGGTATATTAGGTCTATTGTTATGGTATAATTATTCTGGCTGCTCTGACAAATAATTATCTTCTCCCCTTTAGCAATCTGTGTGTTTGGTAGTTTTTTAACCTGTTGTCACTATTACAAATATATTGCCATTGTATGCATCTGAATGCACTGATTTTTCTCATTTTGTCTTCTTGCATATCAAGAGGAAGGGCATCCATTCCCCTCTCTCTGTTGCCTATGGGAAGCTGGGCAGATTTCTTTGGGGATGCTTTGCCACTTGAGATAGTTGCTCTCTGCCCGGCACACAAAGGGGGTCATCTGTGCCTCCAAGGCGCGGGCCCCTTGCATTGCACGGCGTTGGTGTGGGCGAGCTTCCTCCTCCCCCATAGTAGTGCCCCACATCGCGCTGTGCGCCATGGTTGTGTGTTGGTGTCTCTGGAGCGCATGGTGCCACCCCACCACCGTGTGGAGCGGCGCCGTTCCCTCCGGAACAGTTCGTCCTATTTTTCGCAGGGCACATGCGCGGGCTTTCGGCACCATATATAGATCCAGTCACAGTCTGTTTCCAGCAGAGCCGCGAAGGATGAGACATCACACACACTGCAAGCCTGGGGGTGCCAGGTATTTATGGAAATTCCTCTCCAATTCTGGTCTGTAGGTCCCTGGTCTGTACTTATGGGGCCCAGACTCAGGAATTTCACCGACTATATGGCACTAATGGTAATAAAGATTATGCCTCTATTTATCCCATAGGGGAATGCCCTTTAAGTAGGGAATCTCTTAGAGGCTCCATTTGGCCCACCTTGGCCATGGACAAAGCCATATGAGCTGGAAACTAAATGTTGTTATCCAGGTATGTGGGTATCCATTTCAGCTAGATTGGATACAGCATCATTTCTCTGTGTCATTATAATAGATCATTTTCCTATTGTACAATTTTTCTGAATTTCATAGGTTATATCGTCTGTGATGCTTCACATCTGTGGCCCTCTTTGAGGTGGACCTCGGTAGGAGCATTGCCTCGGGGGCAATCAATTCTCCAATTTTCATCTGTCCGGCTCCCCTCATGGCAACTGACCCCATATGGGTCTTTTAATATTAAGTGCATGACCATACAATATGCTAAATGGTATGTAAAGTCCAATTGCTGAATATGTTATGTCTTTCCATTGTGTTCTATGTGATGTCCTATATAATGCTGTATGCTTTCTATTGATCGTCATTATACGAATACAGATCTCCTTGTTATTACCCCTGAAGAAAGGCATTTAAAGCCAGAAATGCATAGGGTACTTTGGAGACTACTAAGTATCTGGACTGTATATGCATCAATACAACTCAATTTTGATATTTATGCATTTGTCTTTGCACAGACAAGATTTTATTGTTATTGTTATGTGCCAAGTTCCTTTGTAATAAAACTTATATTTTTTTATCAATTGGTGTTTATGTTGAAAACAAAGTTCCCAAGGGGGATATTTCTTTGTTCATAGATCAATGTTCTACAGAGTATCAAAGCCATTGGATCAGCGTCATGGCCAGGCAACTAGTATTTTCAGAAGGTGAGGTCAGTACAGGTTCCTGTTAAAGTTAAAAAGTAAAAAAAAAATTTGGGGGGGGTTTTGGACAGAGTGAGGGAATACTGGAACCCCTGTACGTTTTCACCAATCTTCGGTATTCGTTAAATAGATTTGCCTTTACTTATTGTTCGGCTGACAGTGGTTTCAACAAACAGGACTTGAGGAAAATCTGCAACAAAATCATAAAAAGAAATAAAAATCTGAAAGGGTTTCTAGCTTTCACCGACTATTTTAAAAATGGTATCTGTCTCTGTTGGGGGATGTCCCCTCACTTCCGGTCTTCTAAAATGTCAGCAGAAAAGGAAGTGAGGGTAAATCTCTCTGGTGGAGCCCTGGATAGCAGTAAAAACCTAACAGGGGCTCTAACTTTTCTCTACTCTATTCAAAACTAAGTCAAAAGGTTTTGCCTGGACATACAGTTTGATTAGGACTGACATACCAGTCCAAGAACAAAAGAATAACACAGAAGACACCTGGGGGTTCCAAAACAATGCCACTCTAATGCCCCTTACACACGGTCGGATTTTCCGATAGAAAATGTGTGATAGGACCTTGTTGTCGGAAATTCCAACCGTGTGTAGGCTCCATCACACATTTTCCATCGGAATTTCCGACACACAAAGTTTGAGAGCAGGCTATAAAATTTTCCGACAACAAAATCCGTTGTTGGAAATTCCGATCGTGCGTACACAAATCCGACCGACAAAGTGCCACGCATGCTCAGAATAAATAAAGTGATGAAAGCTATTGGCCACTGCCCCGTTTATAGTCCCAACGTACGTGTTTTACGTCACCGCGCTCAGAACGATCGGATTTTCCGACAACTTTGTGTGACCGTGTGTATGCAAGACAAGTTTGAGCCAACATCCGTCGGAAAAAATCCTAGGATTTTGTTGTCGGAATGTGCGAACAAAGTCCGACCGTGTGTACGCCCTATAACACTTCTGAGTTCTCAGAATAAGGACACACTGACACTTGGGACATCCCAGAATAAAGACACACTTGTGGATCCCAGAAAAATTACACACTGACACTTAGGAGACCCCAGAATAATGGCACGCTGACTGGGGGTACAAGAACAATGACAAACTGACCTGCAGGTCCCAGAAAAATTACAGACAGACACTTGGATGACCAAGGATAGTAACACTCAGACAGCTGGAAGACCCAGGATAATGACACACACACACACACAGACACTTGGAGGTCCCAGATCAATGATACGCTGACACCTCGGGGTCCCAGAACAATGACGCACTGACACCTGGAGGTCCCAGATCAACGATACACTGGCACTTGGGGTTTCCCGAGCACTGACACTTGGAGGTCCCCAAACAATGACACACGGACACTTGGAGATCCCCAAACAATGACACACTGACACTTGGGAGACCCCAGAATAATGGCACACTGACAACTGGGGGTACAAGTACAATCACACACTGTCACCTTGAAGTCCCAGAACAATGACACACTGACATTTGGGCGTTCCCGAACAAATGACACACTGAAACTTGGACGTCCCCCTACAGGTATACAATGACACTTGGACGTCCCCCTACAGGTATACAATGACACTTGGACGTCCCCCTACAGGTATACAATGACACTTGGAGGTCCCCGTACAGGTATACAATTACACTTGGAGGTCCCAGAACCATGACACACTGACACTTGGAGGTCCCAGAACAATGACACGCTGACATTTGGAGGTCCCAGAACAATGATACACAGACCGATTTTGGGTTCTCTATGCCCCTACATTCTACAGACACCATCAACAGAGCACCAAGCCTGATCTATCAGAGCAAGCAAACATTTTAGCACGTCAGCTCCTCACGTGACATCATTTGTATTTGTTGTTGGTAAATTCTGTCACTTCACATAAGGAGTGATAATATTTTCCAGGTGTTACACAACTAAACAATGTCTGTTTTGTCTGAGAGCCTCCTCATCTCCGCTCCACGCAAAGTGGAAAGCTTTCCATGCCCAAACTTGAAACGCTCAGCAGATGGAAGTTTGGATGTGTGGGTTTTACTTCTAAACAACTTTACAACTGGGACATGACTATTTTCTTCACATCTTAAAAGACATTTCCATCCAACGCTCAATCACAGTATTGCCTAATATTGCATTTATTGAAGGACACATGCTAAAATTTTGTAGTGCTGATTCTGTTCTCTTGCTTCTGCCAACACTACAAAGATTCTATCTCTGCTAAAATGAATAGACATTAAAATTGCAGGCACTTCCTGTAATAAAGACCAGTCACTGCTGCTTTCCTCCTTGTGCAGGAGGACTGGTCTTGTATCCGCCTCCCAGCATCAGAGATTGAAGAGAAATCAGAAAATGTCATATACGGTACCCGTCATAGATGATAGGGTTTATTGAGGCTTACTAGTATGATATTATACTGTATAATAATTGATTGTATAACTGGAGAAATATTCACTGATGTCCAAGTGCTTTGTGACATATGGAGAGCTCCCGATATTTGGGAGAACAGTATTTTTTACTGAAATAAATGTTTCAGTCATGTTTGACAGGTGATAAAGTCATCAGTTTGACAGGTGATAAAGCATTTTGATTGGTCAAAACTCAAATGCTGAATAATATGACTACTCCTATGTACAAAATTAATTATGATAAAAACAAGTTTTTGAAACTTCAAACAAAACTTCAAACACTAGAAAAAAATCCTTTAGTCCGGTTATTTCTTTAAAAATCATGTTTAACAATACAGCTATTATAACTGCCTGAAAACTGTCTATACTGTCCATACAGTACATCAGGGTCTTCATTAGAGTCTCCTCATCAGTCACCCTTACACCAGGTAGAAGTAGAGACCATTTGCAGCCTCTGCTGACCTAACTCTTCAGTCTGTGTCATTGAGGATATACTACTGACCCTAGTTGCATGACAAATAAAATTTTAAAGCAGGCCGGATCTGGCCCCAAAGACATAGTCTCGAGATCTGGCCTAAACTGTACCAAACAGTATCTCTATTACATTTATTAATACCAGTTTTTCTATTTAAGGGGTATGGGTAAACATTTTATTAACTGGTAGTAAAAGCATTTTTCTATTTAGATGTATTTCAATGAGGAAATCTCATTAACAGCCATATAAAAAATTGATTTATTTTTATTTATTTATGGGACACCTCTTAAAGGTTATATATTTGGTCAGGCACCATTAGATATGACACAGGGATTAAATTTGTGATCATAGATGGCGGAGTCTTAGGATGCGTGAATAACGCAGAGAGATCTGAAAGTTAGTAACATCCCAGGGGATCTGCCCTGCCCCATATTTTTATCATGACTTTTTTCCTTTTCTTCTTAGTGATGATGCGGTGCATTAAAGTCTATTTTGGATTTATGGTAGAGAGCGAAGCTGTGTTTTAGTAGGTCACGTAACGGTATAGAGCGATGTCTGCTGCTTGATTTATGTCTGTCTGGAGATATGTCTTTGGGAGTCACAAATCAAAAATCATTTGACAGCTTATTATTACACGGTGGAAACATCAAGCATTAGGTAGCCAGACAAAGGCAGAAGACCATGCACAATGAGATGGTAAAGCGGAACTCCAGATGGACATATTCAATGTGTGCCATATTCTTAGTAATTCGGTTCAGCTACTCATGTGACTTATACACTCCAGACATGTGGAATGTGACACCACTATTCAGAGCCTGCAGCTCTGCAACTATCTGTGGCATCTTGTTGCAAGCAGCCTAGTGATTGGACTTTTTGTGAAATCATTACATGGTTAGAGTGCTGTCCATTCTTCCCCCTTCCTGCCTAAGCACCATTTCCAGGTACCTGAATCATGTTTGGATGAAAACCTTGTGCAATAGAACAGAACCTTGACAGGTCAAAGTGTATGAGCCCCTATTCTGAACCATTACCAGTATTTATACTAGCAGTGTTTCACCTACATTTAATAATGTAGAACCCTCTACTTACTTAGGTAGGTGCTAGAGTAGGGTGACCAGACATCCCCAGTTTCTGGGGACAGTCCCCGGATTGAGGACACTGTCCCCGGACCAAGTCTGTCCCCAGTTTTGTCCCCTGATTGGATTTGAACAGGGGCTGGGGCAATTTCAAAGACAGCCCGTGCAGAATAAAAAGAAAAAATCTGAATTGCACCCCCCCCCTCCTCTGCCGCTCCTACTAGCTTATGGGGGTTTATTTTTTTCCATTATCTGTGCCCCTTTCTGATGATCATGTGCTGGTCGGAGCGGAGGGACTATGTCTTCAATTTCAGGCGCATGCCCAGTCAGCAAAACTCGCATGTTCTTCATTCTTCATTTTAAAAATCTGGTCACATTATGCTAGAGGTAAGATTTTTGGTGAGTGCAGGTAAATTTAGGCAGGCCTAGCTGGAAGCTAGGCCTGTTTGTTTTGATCTGTGTGGGCTGGGAGGGGCATAGAGCAGCAGCTGATGATTCCAAGACAGCATCACTCCACTGTCACCTCCCTCTTGGTTCTAAAAGATTCTAGAAGAGGAGGAGGGGAAGTGGGGAGGAGCAGTCTGGGGTGTCTCTGGGAGCCCTGACCAATCCACAACTAGGAATGGCAGGAGGCAGTCCTCCTTGAAATACCTAGGGTCAGCCCAGCTGGGGAGGAATTGTCGGGTGGGAGAACTAAGGATGGAGTACTAGGCTGCCGGGTCCTTTGAGGGAGCTCCCCAGTCTGGGGGGGGGGGGGGGGGGCCTGGGACTCGGGTGCAGGATGTATACTTTCAAGAATCCATGTAGGATCTGAACAGGAGGCACAGATAGGAGTCAAAGAGGACCGTGGGAGCTAGTACTGCCGGGCAAGTCTTCAGGAGGGAACCATCGGTTTGCAGCCAGGAGGGCTGGTGAGTGGCATGTGCTATCAGAAGGACAAGAGAGAGAGAGAAAGAGGTCTGCAAGCAAGATATTTGCTGGAGGAGACTGGAGTGGTCAAGTGTGTATAGTTGTCCCAACTGACTGATATACAATCAACCAATTGCTTGTTCTACTGGGCATCCCTCAATAAAATCCCTCAATAAAAATACAAAACAACCACACGGACAGTTCATTGTCTCAAAAGTGACTGGGAAGTAAATGCCGGGCTGGGCTGGGCAGGGTAACAGGTGGGCCACATTACTTAGCAGCCCCTATGGGAGTACCGCTACAATAATTTTGTTCTATTATTTTATTTTGTTAAAAAGGTAAGTGACTTTGTGGTTGATAAAGCAATGGCAAAGGGTCCCTGAACTCTTACCAGCCCACTTAAATGGTACTCTACTAAAGATTATGGCTGGCCCTCCACCCTGTAATTCCTTCTGCAGTTTGGATTCACAGTGCATGATTGCTGACCAAAGGAAACATTTCCCTAATATACGGGCCAGTATGTATTGTAGGCAGGTGCAGTCTATTTTCTCCACTGCAGGTGTCGCTCTTTTGCAGCGGCACTGTTGTTGGTGAAGTAGTCAAGAGGAACAGGTTTCCTCTATGGTTTCCTGGGTCACTGGGGAAGCTATCCTATTGGGTGCTGCTGCCCCTTTTGACTCAAGCAGCCATTTTGGGTCAGGTGAAGCCTATTTAAGGCCCTGGCTCCCAGGTTTGGCGCATTTTGTGAGTTGGCAGAGTAGGGACATGTACCTCATCTGTTAGGGACAGTTCTAGTGGTAGGTAAAGTTTCCTGATTAGGAGGGAAAGCATAGGGTCACTGCTCCTCTGGATATCTTTCCCATTTTGCATTAGACGGCCAGGCTGCATTCTGTCCCTTTCTATTGATGCTGTCAGTCTGGCTGGAACCCGCTCTGTTCATGTTGCTAGAAACCGTGAGTACACCCGGCTGTGTGCACTGTAATCTATTTTTCATTAAATTATTTCTTACTGGGTTTTATTTTCCTCATTGTAACCGCAATGAGCTCCTGAACCTCTCCTTTTTCCCCCTCACTTCCATTTGGAACAACCAGTGCATGTTAGTTGCAGTCCCGTGCACAGCTCTATGAACACAACAAATCCCATAGCCCGTAGTTCAAAGTCTATCTCGGGAACAAGCAAAAGAGAATGGCTACCTTCCCACATACAGGCAGTGCAAGGACAAGGTCATGCCAAACTGTGCCCCCCTCAAGATGTATGAGCATTATGTGTCAGCAAAAATCTCTCCCCCACAAAAAAAATTGAGCACTAATCTGCATGCTTACCCCTAAGCATAAATTCCCCAAGTACAAATCTGCCAAATTCCCCTCCTAGCACAATTCTCCACTCCCTTTCACCATATCACCTCTTCTAGAACAAACCCCCCAAAATCCCCCCTTCTAGCACAAATCCACTCCCCCCATCCCCCCTCCTACCACAAATCTCCCTAAATCACCAGCAATCACTAGAAATTCTTTCCAAACTAAAATTGCACTTGCGGACACAAATCCCCTCCCCCTTAATCTCCTGGCAGCGCCCTACACCTCACATGAAATCACAGTGCCCAGGCAGCCGCCTCTTATGCCCACCCCTTGTCCTGGTCCTTTATACAAGGGGACCATGGAAAATGAATGTAGCCATAACAGGAAGTGGGATCACAACAGCAAAAAAATAAGGAATTTGGAGGAGGCTGAGAGCAACAGAATGTACTTTTTTGATTATAAAATATATACTTGAATATAATTGTTTGGTTTCTTTTTAGGTACCCCAATCGATGCGCTCAAGCCAATATAAGCTGCCCTACAGAGCAAGTCTATGTTTTATAACACTATACAGCACAACCTCCACAAAGGAGGAGCCACGAATATATACCAATACATATTACAAATATATCGAGGATGTTTGCTGTTCTTTTTGCTGGTTGCATCGTGAAATCTCACTCCTGCGCAATCAGAGACGGGGATTTGGCTGTCATATCAAATCAGAGGGATGGGAGCTGTGATCCGCCACCTGTTGCCCATAGGCCTGTGCCTAGAGTGGCTTAGAACTCCTAAACACTCACTGACAAGCATCATGGCCGCCTGCAGCTAATCAAGGTGAACAGGTCATCTCGCTGTTTGCAATCAGAGCGTGGCCAAAGACGAATAGCAACGCAACAGGAATCCACCCAACTCAGCCATCTGCTCTGCTAGAGACAACCAGATTCTTCTATGTGAGAGACGTAATTACAGGACTATAGGAAATATTTAGAGACCTGTCACACAGCATCATACACAAAAATGGCAAAAAAAGCAACATCCAGTAACTCACAGCAACCAGAATGATCATTGTTATGGCTGCTGTTAACCAATACATTTTTTTTTTTTTAAACAAGAAAAAACAATAAAATTTGATGGCTGATTGCTAATAGTTTCTTGTGCTTCTTTGCTCAGTAACAGTGCAATGCAGTAACCCATAAGGTGAGATTGACTAAAACTGGAGCATTCAGAATCTAGTGTAGCTGTGCAAGGTAGCCAATCCGGTTCTAACGTCAGCTTGTTCAATATCTTTAATCTGGAAGCTGATTGCTATGCAGAGATGCTTTAGATTTTGCATGCTCCAGTTTTAGTAAATCTCCCCCATAGCAACAAGTCTGCATTCACCTTTTAGTGATAACGTCTACTGCACCATGCGCATCATCAGTGCCTTGTTTTTCACCATTTCCATAATCCTGTTCGTCCGACTCCTATCAGAAATAAACAGAAGAGATAAAACCAAGTGACTCGAAGAGGGAATAGTGAAAAATTAAGGAAAAGAGGCTAAAAGATGGTCAATCCGCCAATTCCACCCCAAAGTGCTGTACATTAACAAGATTATATCATGGCGATGAGCCAGGGGGAGATCGGCACAAGCTGTATTTCACTTTAATGGTCAGATAATCACAGTGCAGGCAATCAGAGAGGAATCCATTTTTACAGTAGTCAATACTTCTGAGTGACGGTGACACATCTCTCCTGCCAGTACGCCTATATCCAAACCACTTACCAACCGCTAGTTATAATGACTAAAAAAACAACATCTGAAAGCTAACTCCACTCAAAACTGAAGTCACAGATAATAATGGAGTGTCCATAATGAAGAATTAATGCATGACTGGGGAGCCATCGATGAGGCCTGCATTACTGCCTACATTTTCTTAGGATGACATTCAACCCGCTAGAAAGAGGTGGACATGTAAATGGGGTGACCGCTAGAAAGAGGTAGACATGTAAATGGGGTGACCAGCTTTAGTCAACATTATTCCACATCCTGAGTAGACCAACTATGGGAGTTATGTATCAATACATTTGTACCAGAAACTAAAATTACTGCTCTAGCCAACAATCAGTCTGAATCTTTTTGGCTTTTGTAGAGTATAAAGTTCCTTTTTTAGAACATTTTGAGAAATACACAATCCTTCATCACCTAAAAATGTTGTGCCCAATATCAGCAACAAGAAACACTGAGGTGTCTCCTCTACTTGCATTACAACCACTAATTAAAGGCTTAGCAGCCTTAATAATGAGCATGACTTCCAAGTGTCCCCCTTTTGGAGGAACTCATTTAGAATCCAATCTACCTACCCCTTTTCCTTCTCCATTCTCATTCTAATGCATGGGGCTGCGCAAAAAAATATATATATATTACTTAACTACAACTTAGTTAAATATTTAATAAACCCTCTAAATTATTACATTGGTTACCTTTAGCCACAAGTATGAAGGAAGAACAGAGGTGTAAAAAGCATTGGTAGGTTTAAGTGATAACTTATTAGATTGTGAGTATGGCATGGGCTCATCCCTTGTCTAAATATTGTGCAATAAAAGGTGTCTTTCTTTACAATGTTGGAATATTGTGAAGTAATTTCTCGATTTAAAGTCCAACTTGGAGCTCTGTAACCTTGCGAGTGTGGGTGGGGTAAGGAAAAGACCAAATACTCAGTTTGACATTTAGAGAGGCCCTGGCCAGTTTATATCATAAGCCCCAGTCTGTGATCTGATTGGGGTCTGCTTCATGAGTAGTGGAAATATCTCAGACCCTCCAAGCCTCACCAATAAAGCCCCAACTCTTATTCCTGTCTTAGAGCTATTGCAGTGACCCACTTGCAGGATTCGAAATACATACCACCAGCTACTCCTATGAGGGACACCAGCAGAAGAGAGCCTTTCAGCCAAAGCCAACCTCTCCTGTAGGCTTTACTAAAGTAGAAGATGACGTATGCCTAATGAGTGCAAGCGTCACACATTTTCCGTCGGTCAGATTTTCCAACGGAAAATGTGTGATAGGACCTTGTTGTCAGAAATTCAGAGCGTGTGTGGGCTCCATCACACATTTTCTATCGGATTTTCCGACACACAAAGTTTGAGAGCAGGCTATAAAATTTTCCGACAACAAAATACGTTGACGGAATTTCCGATTGTGTGTACACAAATCAGACGCACAAAGTGCCACGCACGCTCAGAATAAATAAAGAGATGAAAGCTATTGGCTACTGCCCCGTTTATAGTCCCGACGTACGTGTTTTACGCCACCGCGTTCAGAATGATCGGATTTTCCAACAACTTTGTGTGACCGTGTGTATACAAGACAAGTTTGAGCCAACATCCGTCTGAAAAAATCCTAGGATTTTGTTGTCGAAATGTCCAATTAATGTCCGACCGTGTGTACGGGGCATAAGAATGAACTAACTGGCAAAGTTAACAAAGGAAATTTTCTGAAAGAAAAAGGGAGGTTAACATTGGTACTTCTCATTCTGCATTTGCTATTATCTGGCTGTTATGCTCATCACCTGGCTTCGATGCTTCCAATCACTAACTCAGACCAAGTATGCATATGGAGACTTCCGATTTTCCTGATATGCATACTTGTCCTGGGGCAGCAGCTCAGAAATTACTGATGCAGGAGGACGTGCATAACAGGCAGGTAGCTAGCATATCCAGTCTAAAATTTCTTTCAGTAAAGTCTCAATTTGGGCAATAGCAACAACTTAAACTGCCACTGTGTTTATCACTAATTGATTATGTGCCTATTGTAAAATAAAAGCAATATTTTATCATTGAGAAATTAGATGTTGTTTGGGATTTATTTTATTTTTTGCTAGATGTTTTCATTTCCACTAATTGCGTTGGATTGTATTAACAGCTTTTTAGTGAAAAATTGTTGTCCACCTCCCCATTCCACCTCACAGAAAATTTACTGAAAAGGCCTAAGGGATTGGAGATTCATATAGAGCACACAACTAGCTCCTCCACACACTTAGTTCTTTCCCAATGTAGCTCTTACTCAACCTTACTTCTGAGCCCCCTAGCACTTCCTCCACCTGACCTGCCCTTCCCTCATTTAACCCACTTAGATTTAACCCCACTTTGATCTTACCCCATTTAGTGCTTCTGTCACCTGGCTCTTCTCCAGGGAGTTGGACAGAATTGATTTGAGCATGTACCTATCCCTTCTCCCACCTATTCCTCCACACCTAGTTCTTTCACCACCTAACTATCCCCCACCTATTTTTCCCCACCTAGCTCTTACTCCACCTAACTCTCCAGATAGCCATCCCTCACCTAACCCACCCCAGAAGCTCTTCCCTCCACTTAGTTCTCCCCCCACTTAGCTCTTCTTCCATCCAGATTTTTCCCACCTAGTTCTTACTCCACAAACTCTTTCCACACCTACTACTTGTGCCATCTTGCTTTTCCCACACCTAACTTTTCACCCTATTAGCTTTCCTCCACCTTGATAGTTCTATCTAGCTCTTCCCCATACCTAACTCTAATTAGCCATTCTGCCCCCCACCTTTTCTTTTACATAGTGTGTCCTACCTAGCTCTTACTCCACCTAGTTTTACCCAACCTAGCTCTTTTCCCACCTACTCCACCTAGCTCTTTTCTACCAATCTATTTCATCTAGCTCTTCTTTCACCTAGCTCTTACCCCATTAGATTTTACCCAACCCTGCTTTTTTGCATAGCTCCACTTAGTTTTCCACACCTAGTCCTTTTGATACTTAGGGACAACATCATCAGTCTGATGCAGGCTGGAGGAAGCATTTCCTCAGTTTTCTCTTTGTAGCAAGAAGTATACACTGATTGGAAAATGATCTGTATGAGGCAACATGTAACAATCAAAGCTCAAGAACCAGATAGGAACCAGGACTGGAATGCCTGTGTGATCTCTAAACAAGCTTCCCAGTTTAGGGACATGTTGACTCTGGATGATGCCTGAACCAAGATGGTACTGGACAGAAAGACAGCTAACATTTTCGGGGGAGTACTGTGATCACAGTGAGAGGTAATCAATACCTAGAAGTGTTAGAATTTCAGTTATTTAGCATGCATGCATTTAACAAGAAAAATATATCTGATGTTAAATCTTCTTTAAATCTGCCACTCCAAATTATCATCACTCCTCTGTAGGACCTGAGATCATTATGCCAATCCTCAGGTTGGTAAAAATAACCCAACGCCGCTGCCAGGAAAGCCAAACTAAAAATATCTTCTTGGCCCAAAGCAAAGGACAATTCCCTAAAAGCCTCGTCTTAAATTACTTAGCAATAATTGTACATATTCAGATTTGCTTTTTCTTATCCCACCAAAACCTCTTCTACTAGAAAGAAAGGGGTCCCTCAGTTTTGGGAAGGCAATAGGGTTGGCATGGGGTGCTTTGCGCGATAAAGTGGCAAACACACCATCATATAACACTAACAGAGGAGCTTGGAACATATCAAAAGATATGTTAATACAGCTGTCAGTTGAATTCTTTGCAGTGACTAAATGGGCAAACGGGGCAGGGGAGAATGGGACTCATCAATTTTACTTGTTTTGCATTATATCTCAATAATGCTATAATTTCCCTATTCAGTATTCCGTACATACACAGCTGCCAGAAATCCCACCAGCGGCATTAATTAAAGGGCTGCATTACCCCACTAAATGCTGAGCTGCAACTGCACTCACAAACATCCTCAAAATATCCCTTCAAGGCCTGTTATTAGAATTATCTCTCGTCTACGTGCACAAGTTGCATTAGAGGGCAATAATTTGTCTTTATCTCACATTATGCATGTGCTGCACAAGACAATTCTGTACATTAAAAAGGGAACTCCAGCCCAAACATATTTCTTAAAGCTAAACTTTGGCAAAAAAAACCCTTTCATTATATACACTATATTGCCAAAGGTATTGGGACGCCTGCCTTTACACGTACATGAACTTTAATGGCATCCCAGTCTTCGTTCGTAGGGTTCAATATTGAGTTGGTCCACTGTTTGCAGCTATAACGGCTTCAACTCTTTTGAGAAGGCTGTCCACAAGGTTTAGGAGTGTGTCTATGGGAATGTTTGACCATTCTTCCAGAAGCGCATTTGTGAGGTCAGGCACTGATGTTGGATGAGGCGGCCTGGCTCGCAGTCTCCGCTCTAATTCATCCCAAAGGTGTTCTATCAGGTTGAGGTCAGGACTCTGTGTATGCCAGTCAAGTTCCTCCACTCCAAACTCGCTTATCCATGTCTTTATGGACCTTGCTTTGTGCATTGGTGCACAGTCATGTTGGAACAGGAAGGGGCCATCCCCAAACTGTTCCCACAAAGTTGGGAGCGTGAAATTGTCCAAAATGTCTTAGTATGCTGATGCCTTAAGAGTTCCCATCACTGGAACTAAGCGGCCAAGACCAACCCCTGAAAGGCAACCTCACATCATAATCCCCCCCTCCACCAAATGATTTGGACCAGTGTACAAAGCAAGGCTGTCTGCAGAAATACACAGGGGGATACAAAACCAGTCACCTTGCACAAGAAGAGAGAGTAGCAGTGCCTATTCTTTATGACAGGAAACTCCTGCACTCAAAATCCTTTTATTACTGAACTACTGCACAGATTTGGAAGTAATACACAAAGGACACCAAGATTCAGATTTTAGCTTTGCTTTACATGGAGTGGAGAAGATAAGGAACCCCTGTCAGGTTTTAATTCCTGTTTCCCCATTGGAGAGATTTCTACCACTTCCTGCTGCGCTAACATGAGAGGTAGTAAAGGGAGATCTTTCCAACAGGGGTGCAACAAAAAAACTTGCAACAGCTTCTAATCTTTACTCATTCCAATAAAAATAAAAAAGTAAGCTCTGGAGTTCCACTTTCAATGAAAAACCTTGCCAAAAAAACTTTTGGTGGGCCTTCATAAAACTGGCTACAAATAAATAGTGAATAAGCTGATCAGTTTCTACTCTGTACAAAGACAGTTTGTTAATAAAGTTATTATGAAGGGACTGATCGCAGGGATCATGGGGAATGCATTATAAGTTCTGCTTCCACAGGCATACATATGGTACTACAGCACTCCTGGCTTTGCAATGTTCTACATCTAGAATTTGCTACCCATATCATTTTTTCACTAGTATCTATCATGCTAGGTGAACATTTCTAATTACGGTATGTACCCTTAAGAGGTGCAGTGAGGAGTTTGCTGTTAATCTACCTGAAAATAAAAGCGTACAGTGATAGAGGGAACAGGAAAAAAAATTCTATTGAAGAAATAACCATACATATTTCATGGCGCCATTTCCAGCGAGCAGCTAACACTGCGAGCAGAGATGCAGGCTCATGAAAGGTCTTTTCTCAGCTACCAGGTCCCACACATTTCATCTGCTGCTTTCCCTTCAGAATATGTATTTGCGGTCTCTAGTCACGTAATCAGAATTGTAAAACTGCAGATTACTCAGTTATATTTACACTGACCTGCTTTCTGTGTTTATACGGCACGGCTGGTAAGTCAGCTGTGTACAACTGCTGGAGGACTGCGAATACCAGAATTCAAATACAGGTCCACTACAGGAAGGTCACTAGGGGAATTTTGGGTGCTGTTGATTACAATGTAAAAGTATAAAAACACAATCTGAAACTAGAGTTGACCTGTCATGGACCCTCACCAGTGCTCCCTACTGGGGTTCATCGAATCGTTCTCCATCATTCCTCCCACTACATTATACTTGCCACCACTCAAGTTATTTAAGAAGCCCTTTGCCCTTCTGTAGCCACTGGCCATTATGGGTTTAGAGGTAGTCACATGATAGCAGATTGAGAGACCTTTTTGGGACCACCATTTCAGTAAGATGCCATGCTTTTCTAAACAGGCTGGTGATCATGCATGGGCATTGCTAGGGCAGAACCCTTTGATCTCCAATGTGGGCAAAAAGTGACTGTGGACTCTAGTGGTCATTTTTTGGAAAGTATTCGCCTCCTCATGTTGTGGTGTATTCCTCAGAAAAGGGCATGAATATTTCCAGCCACACATGGCCTTCTGTTGGTCGAGCATGCAAGCCCTGACCTGTGTCCAGCTACTAGTCAGAGAAGGAAGATACACTCACCGGCCACTTTATTAGGTACACCTGTTCAATTGCTTGGTAACACAAATTGCTAATCAGCCAATCACATGGCAGCAAGGCATCTAGACGTGGTGAAGACGACTTGCTGAAGTTCAAACGGAGTATCAGAATGGGGAAGAATGGGCATGGTTGTTGATGCCAGACAGGCTGGTCTCGGTATTTAAAAATCTGCTGATCTACTGGGATTTTTAAGCACAACCATCTCTAGGGTTTACAGAGAATGGTCCGAAAAAAGAGAAAATATTGTGAGCGGCAGTTGTGTGGATGAAAATGCCTTGTTGATGTCAGAGGAGAATGGGCAGACTGGTTCAAGATGATAAAAAGGCAACAGTAACTCAAATAACCACTCGTTACAACCAAGGTATGCAGAATACAATCTCTGAACCCACAACACATCGAACCTTGAAGCAGATGGCTAAAGCAGCAGAAGACCACACCAGGTGCCACTCCTGTCTCAGCGAAAAATAGAAAACTAAGGCTACAATTCACACAGGCTCACCAAAATTGGACAATAGAAGATTGGAAAAATGTTGCCTGGTCTGATGAGTCTCAATTTCAGCTGCGATATTCAGATGGTAGCATTGGTAGGGTCAGAATTTTGCATAAACAATATGAAAGCATGGATCCATCCAGCCTTGGTGGTGGTGTAATGGTGTGGGGGATATTTTCTTGGTACATTTTGGGCCCCTTAGTACCAATTGAGCATTGTTTAAACACCACAGCCTACCTGAGTATTATTGCTGACCATGTCCATCCTTTTATGACTACAGTGTACCAACTTCTGATGCCTACATCCAGCAGGATAATGCACCATGTCACAAAGTTCAAATCACCTCACCACTGGTTTCTTGAACATGACAATGAGATCACTGTACTCCAATGTCCTCCACACTCACCAGATCTCAATCCAATAGAGCACCTTTGGGATGGGGTGGAATGGGAGAATCACATCATGGATGTGCAGCCGACAAATCTGCAGCAACTGCGTAAAGCTATCGTGACAATTTGGACCAAAATCTCTGAGGAATGTTTCCAACACCTTGCTGAATCTATGCCACGAAGAATTAGGGGAGTTCTGAAGGCAAAAGGGGGACCAACCTGGCCCTATCAAGTTGTACCTAATAAAGAGGTCAGTGTAGGAGGAGAAAGAATGAAGATCCCCTGGAACCCATAGCAACCCCTGAAGAGGAACCCTAGGGTTCCACAGAACCCTGGTTGAGAAAGGCTGGAGGTAGGCTTACTTTTTACCTTACCATTTTTTATTTTTTTGTTTTACTTTATTCTTTCCCTGACAGAGCAGTCGTCTTAAGTTGAATGTCAGGCTATAAGGCTCCCATAGTGTCTGTCCTGTCAATTAAAATGATAACAGAAACTCAAGAAGTATAACACAACAAAGGTGCTGTCAGGATTACAAGAAATAAGACTAAATGGTTTGGTCATTGACAGGTTTAATCTCCTCAAGCAAACTGGAGTATGTACCTGTTATCCACCCTGATCACAAGCAGAAGGCAGGTCAGCCTCAATGGGAGCCTTGCAGTGTGTCAATGGGCTGACTTGTCTGCTATAACTGGGAGAGTATCCAAGTGAATAGCAGCACATACAGCTAACCTAAAGAGGTAAGGCTGAACTATGATAACAACTTAAAGCAGAGTTCCACCCAAAAGTGGAACTTCCGCTTTAAGGCCTCCTACCCGGCTCCTGTTTGTGAAACAGAGTTTTTGGGGAAGAGGGGGGGGGGGTCAGGTATCCAAATTTGACAGGTACCTGCTCCCACTTCAGTTCTGGTCGCCTTAGGCGATCTGAAGCAGAAGTTCTCCTTCCTGAAGTCTTCTGGGACATATGACAGGTCCTAGAAGACGTCGGGGCCAGTCACCGAGCACAGCGCTGCTTGCGCATGCGCAGTGGACACCCGGCTGTGAGGCCGCAAGCTGTCATAGCCGGGTGCCCATGGTAGCGATGCTGGCCCTGCCAGAGAAGGACCCAGCTGCGGTGAGTACATCGCTGGGTCGTGGGACAGATGAGTGGTTGTTTATTAAAAGTCAGTAGCTACACTTTTTGTAGCTGCTGACTTTTAATAAACAAATGACTGGAACTCCGCTTTAAGAGTGGAAATCCAGATCCCTACATATGCCCATTCCTGACATGATCTCGTAATGTCAGAAATGTCAGAAAGGTGATGATAGCTCATATTCTTCATTGTTACTATTCTTTTTAACAACTTACATTGTAACATACCGAATCCACCAAGACATTATTACATGATCTTTTTAAAAATATGCTGCAGGCTCTGTTCTCTGTACAGCATCCCACGCTAGTGATAGACGGTATATAATGGTAATAGTGTAGACTTGCTTGGATCTTGTTACATGAATCATATTTCTAGATATATACTGAGACAGGCCAGGGTACATGCTAGTTAAAAACTACTCAGCAGAACTTCACTTCTACTTTAAGCCTAAGTTCACATTACTGCGGGTTAGAAATTCCAACCCGACAATACAGTCCTACTTCGGGGGCGATTTGATAGACATCTGTACGGGTTCCTGCACAGATGTCTATTGAAATCGCTCCCGAGGTCGCCAAAAGTAGTGCAGGAACTACTTTTTGGGAATCGGTGCAACGCCACAAAGTTGGTGTCGCACCGATTCGGACAGTGCTATTGCCAGCAATAGTTGCTGATTTGGCTTGCGAATTGTCAAATTGCATGCCAAATCGTACCAATGTAAATTCCACATAAAAGGTGCTCATCTCATCATCCCAATATACAACCCCTGGCAAAAATGATGGAATCACCAGTCCCTGAGGATGTTCCTTCAGTTGTTTATGGTTGTAGAAAAAAAAGCAGATCACAGACATGGCCAAAAACTAAAGGCATTTCAAATGGCAACTTTCTGGCTTTAAGAAACACTAAAAGAAATCAAGAAAAATAATTGGGGTGGCCAGTAACAGTTAGATTTATAGAACAAGCACAGGGAATAAATTATCGAATCACTCAATTCTTAGGAAAAAATTATGGAATCACCCTGTAAATTTTCATTACAAACACTAACACCTGCATCAGATTAAATCTGCTTGTTAGTATGTAGGTAAAAAGGAGTGATCACACCTTGGAGAGCTGTTGCAACAAGTGGACTGACATGAAGCATGGCTCCAACACCAGAGATGTCAATCGAAAAAAAGGAGAGGATTATCAAACTCCTTCAAGAGGGTAAATCATCACGCAGTGTTGCACAAGATGTTGATTGTTCACAGTCAGCTGTGTCTAAAACATGGACCAAATACAAACAACATGGGAAGGTGGTTAAAGGCAAGCATACTGGTAGACCAAGGAAGACATCAAAGCGTCAAGACAGAAATCCAATCATCCACAGTCCACGATTGCCTTTCCTTAGCCCATTGTAACCCTGTTTTTTGTGTTTAGGTGTTAGAGATGGCTTTCTTTTAGCTTTTCTGTATGTAAATCCCATTTCCTTTAGGCGGTTTCTTTCAGTTCGGTCACAGATGTTGACTCCAGTTTCCTCCCATTTGTTCCTCATTTGTTTTTTTGTACATTTTCTGTTTTCAAGGCATATTGCTTTAAGTTTTCTGTCTTGACGCTTTGATGTCTTCCTTGGTCTACCAGTATGCTTGCCTTTAACCACCTTCCCATGTTGTTTGTATTTGGTCCATGTTTTAGACACAGCCGACTGTGAACAACCAACATTTTGTGCAACACTGCGTGATGATTTACTCTCTTTACCTACATACTAACAAGCAGATTTAATCTGATGCAGGTGTTCCTTGTTTGTAATGAAAATTTACAGGGTGATTCCATAATTTTTTCCTCAGAGTTGAGTGATTCCATAATTTATTCCCTGTGCTTGTTCTATAAATCTAACTGTTACTGGCCACCACAATTATTTTTCTTGATTTCTTTTAGTGCTTCTTAAAGCCAGAAAGTTGCCATTTGAAATGCCTTTAGTTTTTGGCCATGTTTGTGATCTGCTTTTTTTCTACAACAATAAACAACTGAAGGAACATCCTCAGGGACTGGTGATTCCATCATTTTTGCCAGGGGTTGTACATTATATTACCAAAAGTATTGGGACACCTGCCTTTACATTCATATTAACATTAGTGGAATCCCAGTTTTAGTCCGTAGGGTTCAATATTGAGTTGGCCCACCCTTTGCAGCTATAACAGCTTCAACTCTTCTGGGAAGGCTGTCCACACAGTTTAGGAGTGTGTCTATGGGAGTGTTTGACCATTCTTCCAGAAGCATATTTGTGAGGTCAGGCACTGATGTTGGATGAGAAGGCCTGGCTCGCAGTCTCTGCTCTAATTCATCCCAAAGGTGTTCGATCTGGTTGAGGTCAGTCTTCTGTGCAGCCCAGTCAAGTTCCTTCACCTAGAGTTGTAGCTGGGGCAAGCCAACTCAATATTGAACCCTATGGACTAAGATTGGGATGCCATTAAAGTTCATCTGCCTCTAATGCTGCGTACACACGGTCGGACTTTTCGACCAGACTTGTCCGACGGACGCAGACGGACCAAATCCGGCAGACAATCCAAACGTGTGTGGGCTTCATCGGACCTTCAGCGGAGTTTTCCAGTTGCAAATCTGACGGACTTTAGATTTGGAACATGCTTCAAATCTTTACGTCGTAACTCCGCCGGACCCAGAAATCCGCTCGTCTGTATGCTAGTCCGACGGACAAAAACCCACGCTAGGGCAGCTATTGGCTACTGACTAGCAGCCTCCTTATTTTAGTCTGGTGTACGTCATCACGTACAAATTGGTCGGACTTTTGTGTGATCGTATGTAGGCAAGTCCATTCGTTAGAAAGTCCGCCGCAAGTCAGCCAAAAGTTTGTCGGACGGGCTGTCGGACTATTGTAGCCGAAAAGTCGGACCGCGTGTACGCCCCATTAAGGCATGCGTCCCAATATTTTTGGTAATATAGTGTATGTATGCGCCATCCCTGTGGGATCCCCGTGGAAGCTGGAAATCACTGTGGTCGGCACCATTACTCCAATGCTCTTCAGTATCTTCTGAGTCCTGTACTGAGCAGCTGCCCTGCTGCATTGTAAGCACAGGAGGTTGCTCGCTCAGCATGGGCGCCATTCAGGGAACAGTTTGCACCTTCTCAATAAATGTCAATCGTTCTTTGATCTAAGAGGTGGAGAGACAGGGTGTGCCAAGTGAACAACCCCCAGTGTGCTCAGTAAGCTGCAGGGCAGCTGCTTGGCATGGGACACCGGAGCGGAGCCTACTATCATGATTTCCAGCTTCCAGGGGGAATACCACAGGTATGGCACATACATACTTTCAAAACCTTAACTTCAGCCTTAAAGTAGTTGTGAAGTTCAATAATCACATACACATTTTCAATTACATAAATATATGCTTTCAATCAAGGGAGGAGGGATGGACGAGGTGTGGTTTTACACAGACCATAGAAGATACAGCTGACAACTGGATGGCAAGGGCCATAAACTGACCATGCTGGCATGGATCAGCTTCCATGCTTAGTGTGGTCAGTTTACTATCAGGAACAGGGGAACTGTCAGGCTCAAGCAGGAACACTGCAAGCACAATTAAAATGGTTATATTAAAAAGCTCATAGGAGCCCCTTAAAAAGACAGAATAAAAAGTTTTTTATCTCTAAGGCTGCAAACACTAAAGTTTACACATGGCTAAAAAGCACTCCACACAGCCCCTCTCCCCATGTACCTGACTGGACAATTATATGGGAGAAAAGGTAGCAAGTCAGAGGCTTCCCCATACCTGGATGCACCGAGTGTCACTTCACTTCCCTGGGTGACTAGAGATACAGAGAAATAAAGGGAAGGTGACTATGTGCAGCTGTTGGAGGTCACCATGTTGCTTTGTCCTCTAGTGGCAAATCACAGGTTTGCTTTAAAAATAACAAATGCAATACTTTAGCATTGCATGAAAACTATACTGCAATATAACACACTTAATAAGTAAAAAGTACATGTTTTTATAGTGGTTTATAAGCCAGACAAAAAAAGAAAGACGTCTGAAGGGTAATAGGGATAGTCGCACCCTACGGGATCTTTCACACTGGCGGTCACCCACCAGAACTCTAATATTACAGCCCACCGGGGTTGTACCCATGCCTCGGCTGTGATGCTGTGCTTCTAGGCTGTGGCAATTTTAACTCGGGCTGCAGAGTTTAAGTGGTGGCACCGCCTGTCAAACACGTCCAATGTGATCAATGGGGCCATACCTCAACTGTGAAACAAACGCTTGGCTTGCAGTTGTGGCGCAGTGCCACATGCAAAAAATTGCCCTTCAGCAATAAAAAAAAAAAGAAGGTGTCACTTGACAGCAGTAGTACCTGATGAATGCCTGCCAGCCTCTGCTATGCCACCCTCTGAAAAGCAATCGATTGTCGATCACTTTTCAGGGGGTGGTAAGCATTGCCGCCTCTCTGAAAGAGCCCTAAAGAGGAAGGTGGCATCAATCACAGGTAATATAAGCAATTCCAAGTATACAGCTGGGAGTAAAAACATCAAAATAAAAGATCTAGCAAGATCCAGCGTACAAAGATCTCCACAATACAAGCAATGATGGATCTATTACCAAAACAGATCCGTCATGACATTCCGCTGCCTTGCAGCCCAGCAAGTGTTAAGTGAAACCTCACACAGACGCCGGTCCCTTGGTTTCTGTTCTGATTTGCGCTGTACTCTTGTGTTTAACATTTAAAGAGGGTCATGTATAATTAAGTGTATTTTTTGCTGTTGGCAAATATGGGCTGTGGCACGAGCAGGCAGAATTGAAGGATTAGAGGGGATTCTGCTTATATCTGATTATAAGCGGTAAAGGTCGGCATACAAGCAGCAATGTGGCTCTAGCATTCAATAAACAGTAGGATGGATGCCTGGTTCATGTGGAGCGCAGAGGTCTATTCATGCCAGACTACTTATTGTTATGAGATAGGTATATTTAAAGCAACATCAGGTACGCATTCCGGATCTTAAAGGGAAAATCGCGTTTCCTTAAAAAATGGATATAACATATATAACTGCCAGACCAGCAAATTTATAATCTATTAATGACATTTCCATTTCACATTTCAACCGGCAGCCTAATGATGTTCTATAACTGCCAAAAAAAAAATCGAATTTCTCTCTCTTGTAGCCGTGGCAACAGTACACAGGCGGAAGACATGATTTTTCCAGAATCTTCTATCAATAATTGGTTACCTGCCTTTCCCAGAAGACAGTGCAAAGGTCAAATCACAGGCAGCCAGTTACACAGAGTATGGCATTCCTGACGGTTTTTGAAAGTTTTTGGAGAGAAAACTGATTGGTTGTCATCAGGGGCATAACTACTGTATGTGTGATTGTGGTCCACCGCACACTATTAAGGGGGCACTTGCAAGTTCTCATTTATAAGGTAATTCTTCTAGCTATACAGCAGTGGTCTCCAAACTGTGGTCCTGGGGCCAGATGTGACCCTTTGCTTGCCTTTATCCGGCCTTTGAGGCATTATTCCTGCCACTGACACCAACTATGGGGAACTATTCCTTCCACTGACACCAACAATGGTGAACTATTCCTTCCACTGACACCAACAATGGTGAACTATTCCTTCCACTGACACCAACAATGGGAAACTATTCCTTCCACTGACACCAACAATGGGGAACTATTCCTTCCACTGACACCAACAATGGGGAACTATTCCTTCCACTGACACCAACAATGGGGAACTATTCCTTCCACTGACACCAACAATGGGGAACTATTCCTTCCACTGACACCAACAATGGGGAACTATTCCTTCCACTGACACCAACAATGGGGAACTATTCCTTCCACTGACGCCAATGATGGGTCATAATTCCTTCCATTGACAAAAAAAAATAGGCCACTATTCCTCCCACTGACACCAATTATTTTTCCCCCTAATACCAAAGATCAGGCATTGTTAACTCCCACTGGGCACTGTCTGACCCAACTAAAGTCTGAAGGACAGTAAACTGACCCTTCCTTTAGAAAGTTTAGAGACCCCCTGCTATACAGAATACTTTCAAAAACAAGTCAGCAAGGCAGTAATTCCATACTGACAGATTCCTTTTAAAACTAATTAGAAGCTTTTTATTTATTCCTGGATACTTCTTCACAAGCAGGACAAGCATGCGCAGAACCACTAGACAAGAAACCCACATAATTATAAATATGAATATATGAAAATGTATATCTTGGCCTAGATAATAAGAGTTTAACGCAGACAAGATAAACCTAAATACAGAAGGATCTATACAGCCTTGAGACCCAGCGAGGAATTATGCAGGCTTCATGCTGTACTTATTATCAAATAACTCTTCGCACTATGCTGAACATTAATCCCATTACAGAAATTATGTATATATTATATATAAAACCCAATAATATACACTATATTGTCAAAAGTATTGGGACGCTGCCTTTACACACACATGATCTTTAATAGCATCCCAGTCTTAGTCCGTAGGGTTCAATATTGAGTTGACCCACCCTTTGCAGCTATAACAGCTTCAACTCTTCTGGGAAGGCTGTCCACAAGGTTTAGGAGTGTGTCTATGGGAATGTTTGACTATTCTATCAGAAGGGCATTTGTGAGGTCAGGCACCGCTGTTAAACGAGAAGGCCTGGCTCGCAGTCGACGCTCTAATTCATCCCAAAGGTGTTCATGCTCCCAACTTTGTGGGAACGGTTTGAGGAAGGCCCCTTCCTGTTCCTTCTCATCCACATAAGTACTTGACCTCAACCCAATAGAACACCTTTATATAAGAGAATTACCCCCGAGAGGTTAAAGGGACTTTAACGGCAACTCATTTAAAATTTAAAATTTATTTTATTGAGTAGAAAAAGTATATATCAAAAAAAGAGCATATAACAAAAAAGAACAAAAACAATGTCATACAATCTATAAAAAACTATACAACGATATACTGTATATGCAAAGTTTGAAAGACTATATTCAATGGTCTTGCCACGAAATCTTACGCGTTTCGGGACTTAAATATAATGTCCCTTCATCAGAGACGAAATGTGGATCATAGACCCATGCATAACAGTAACGGAGCATCCATGTCAAAATCGCTAATCATTACCGCATTCAGCGGTGACTGGCCTGGACGCCCCTGAAATCAACCTCTGCCTCACCAAGACTCCACACTACATCTCACTACCTAGCTTGTATATGGGCTAACGCCCTGGTTTGATCTGTGCTTGCACATACTCGGCAACATATTCCTTTCTCGTATGGTATTGCAGACTGTCGTGGCCCGACCCAGAAACTCTTGGTGATACGGTACGTTTCAGTACCTGCGACTTGGGTGCAGTTTATTTTGGCGAAGTTGCGGGATGCCCCCATACGTTTGTGGGTTGGATCAGTGCGGATAGATTTGGGCCAGCCGACACTTTCAGGTCCTTGTCTCATCTGCTAGACCTGGGGTTTCTGACACCGTCGCTGTAGCGATTTTGACATGGATGCTCCGTTACTGTTATGCATGGGTCTATGATCCACATTTCGTCTCTGATGAAGGGACATTATATTTAAGTCCCGAAACGCGTAAGATTTCGTGGCAAGACCATTGAATATAGTCTTTCAAACTTTGCATATACAGTATATCGTTGTATAGTTTTTTATAGATTGTATGACATTGTTTTTGTTCTTTTTTGTTATATGCTCTTTTTTTGATATATACTTTTTCTACTCAATAAAATAAATTTTAAATGAGTTGCCGTTAAAGTCCCTTTAACCTCTCGGGGGTAATTCTCTTATATATTCTGATTTTTGGGATGTTGGCAACAACCATGATATAGTTGAATAGGCACCCTTTTTTCTTTTTCAATAGAACACCTTTGGGATGAATGGGTGCAAAGGGTATGCTGACTCAGTATTGAACCCTACAGATTGGGATGCCATTAAAGTTCATGTGCGTGTAAAGGCAGGCGTCACAATACTTTTGACAATATAGTGTATATCAATAAAAGACAAATGGACAAGGTGCACGTGAGCATAGGATCCACTACAGGCTGGGTACAGGAAACAGGCAAGCTCAACCTTGCCATTATCATTAATATTGTCCAAAAAGTCACTGTACTGCAACAGATTTTTTTTTTTATTTTCTCTTGAAACATCAAATAGTACAAACACAATTGTGTCAGGGGCATGAGTAATTTGTGACAACACTGAAACATACTCCATATAAAAAAGGGACTATGTCATTGTGAACACACATGGGCACAAACCCCATAGTAATCCAACTTCATTTATGGCAAGTGGCATACCAAAGATTTTATCAGACCAACTTGAAACACAACATGTCACAATGTCTCTGTATTTTCGATCCCATTTGTAGCTAAATAACCATATAAAAAGCCAACTATATACAAAGTGCAATAGATCCAAAAATATCAAAGTAAACAGTAGGTACTACCATTAATAATAACATCAATGTACTGTAAATCAAAGAAACTACATACAAGATAAAGGTCATGTGTGGATGAAGAGGGGTTAACCTGTTGATCCACCATACCCCTTTTCTCTCTCAAGGAAGAAAATCCTTCACCCAATCTATTATTTTTGGGTACGTCATCCAAAATCATGAAGCCCAAATCAGTCTTCAAGTGCCCTTGCTCAATGAAATGCTTTGATACAGGCAGGGAGACCTGTTTTGTGTATTGAATGTCTATGCCGTGACACCTTTTTCCCTATTTTTTTTTTTTTGGTTGTTTCCCCTACATATTAGCCTAAAGAGGCGCATTAAGATATTAAATGACAAAAAATGACTGACAAGTATAGTGTTGTTTATGATAATTCACTCTCCTTGTTGGATGCATAAAAAGCTTTACCTTTCACCATTCAGGAACATTGTACACATGTCAGACATGGGCAAGAACTCACTTGCCCAAAAAAATGATTGTTTAACTTTGTTTGACTTTGTACCACAGATCGGAATACATACAAAAGATGAAAATCCTCAAAAGTTGGCTCTTATAGGTTGGTTTTATGTAATTATCAGTGTGCATTTTCATCCTTAGTTAATATATACTACTGCCATCATAGAAAGGTACTTGTGTCCCATCAACAGCGATACCGAATTTGATAGAGCTACTATGTGAATTCAAAACATCATCACATTTTTATAGGGATCCAATTTTGGTCTGCCATAGTGTTACAATGTCACAAATACTGCACCACTTGGTTAAGCACCGATTCAAAAATCAAAATTTAGGAACAATTAAAGTGTTTTCAAAATGATCCATGAACACCCATGCGTTAAACTGAGCAACACTGGATCCCACGGCAACACCATGGCGCTGCAGGAAAAACGGGTTCTGTAATATACATTTTGCATAAGATTCATAAGGATCCTGTGTTACCTCCAGGACGGCCCATAGAAACAGTCAATAATTCTATTTTGGACCTAATGCAACTCTCTTGGATAAGATAATGGCTCTGTTGGTACAAAACACCAGAGCTTACATAAGGGAAACCAACAATTTCCTAGTAACCTTCTAGTAACTTGGGGTGTTACCAGAATCTCAATTGGTCACCAGGAGGGAGTGGAGGTGTATTTTAAAGTGAGTAACAGCAGAAAATAGAATGTAGCACAATTGCCTTTGTTCAGAGAATTGCTGAGTTTGATTCTTGTTAATGCATTTTTTTCAGCAATATTTTTTTTTTTCAGTGTTGTTGCATTGCCATGGAAATTTGGGATCCAAAAGTGGCATTTCCAAATCATTTTGAGAACACTTTTGCTTTTTCTGATTCTTTATATTTGAGACAATGCCCAGCCTAGTGGCGCTATATAGATGACATTTTTGTGCTAAGGTAGGATGAAAACATTTTTTTTTATATTTGTTATAAAAATTTTAAAAAATAAAACCTGATTAAAAAAAAGTAGGGCGACACTGGATCACTATATGATCATCATGATGTTTTGTATTTACATAGTACCTCTATCTGATTTATTATCACAGTGGATGAGACACGGGTACTTTTCTTAGACACAGTGGTATATACAAAAGACAAATACACACTGATATTTACGTGAAAACCACATACAGGAACCAACTTTTGTGGATTGGCAGTTTTCATCCTCCTCATGTATTCCATTTGATGGTATGGAGTCAATTTTTGAGAGTAAAAAGGCCTGTCAGCAGTAAAGATCTTTGGATAGGATGATGTATACATTTCAAGAGAAGGAATGCCCTAAAGACCTCTTAGAGGCTAAAAGAACACATTTAGATGGAGGTTAGACAATTACTACAAACACAAAGGGTTAAACTCAGTAGACTCCCCTTCTCATTTCATTACCATCCACTTTGCAAAATTTTTTTTTCTGTAATTAAAAAAAAAAAAAAAACACAGGTAGATTCTGGCTTAAGCAGATAAAGAAATTACCGGTTGGACCAATGCAGGCTTTTAGAAGAAATCACAGCTTGTTGGACTGGTTGGTACACTAAAGCCAGCCATACATAGATCGAAATGTTGCTAGTTCAGCAGGAACTGCCCAAAGTACAGGCTAGCTGATTGTACACAAGTTGATCTATCGATCGACTTGTGTACGACCAGTCTGTTGGGTTTTTCCCAAATATTCAGAGCCGCCAGCAACACTGATCATCATACTCAACTGGCGCCTGACCGGAAGGCTTCCCACAGCACAATACAATAGCTCAGTGGGAGTGAATTCCCCACATCGAATGTGTGGATGGGAAAATCAGTTATTTTTTTTTTATTCAACCAGTTGGTTGCATGAAAAAAAAACCCACAAAAACATGTATGGCCAGCCTAGAAGTTTAAAACGCCAACTATCAATATTAAACATTCAATTTTAGACCAGAAAAGAGTGGGTTCCTCCCTGTGTTTGACATGTACAGGATGTCCCTTAATGTTCAAAGGTAAAGTTTTTTAGCATCCCATAATGGGAATGAATGATCATATTAAACAACACTATATTTTCAAATCCTTTGTCATTTAGGATAGATAGATAGATAGATAGATAGATAGATAGATAGATAGATAGATAGATAGATAGATAGATAGATAGATAGATAGATAGATGGGAAACAACTGAGAAAAAATATAGGGAAAAGGGTGGCTCAGCATAGACATTCGATACACAAAAACAGATCTCCCTGCCTATATCAAAGCATTTCACTGAGCAAAGGTATTTGAAGACTGATTTGGGATTCATGGTTTTGGATGATGAACCCAAAGACAAGGGAGAAGGGTTATCTCCCTCATGAAAAGAGAGGTATGGTGGATCAACAGGTTGACCTCTCTTCTTTTAGGTGGGTTAAGATGTTGTCCTTTATCAATTTATGTGATTGCTATACTGTTTATATTCGGGTTTCCTGATCTATTAGACTTTGTATATGGTTGCTTGCTTAAACAGGCTGGCCATACACAAAGCAAATTTCTTTTCTACAACCACGGGTTGCAGGAAAGAAATTTGAGTCCCCCATCAACACAGACAGTGTTGATTCAGGAATCCCTCCTGCCAGGCCATTGTCTTCACCCGGTGGGGGAAGCCATCCCCCCTGGGAGAAGACAGTGATTATGACTATAGCAGCAGCTAGCGATATTCGCATGCAAAACCCGGCATGCTGGTTGTACCCAAGTTGATCGATCGATCAACTTGGTACATTCAGTCTGCCCATACATGATTTGAACCGGCCGAGATTCAAACTGCGTATGGCCTGCCTTAGTGGGGTAGAAACTATATAGAAAATTGCAACTTTTGTCACATTGCAAGTTGGACTGATAAAATGTATCCTTCGTTATGCCACTTGTCAGAATTAAAGTAGGTGTGTTATGCACCTTGTGTGTATCAACATGTGTTGGACAACCTCATTGTGCATGTGTTTGATATGTCCTTCCAATCATTAATCTGTAAACAACGTAAACATTTTTACCTACCCAGTAAGAACAACCACAAAATCCATGACATTCCACCCATTCCGCAGGTACGAGCCTTTATGAAACACAAACCCCAGGGCAATGATCTTGATGCCAGCTTCAAAACAGAAGATGCCAATAAAGTAGGGTTCAGTATCATCCTGTAAAAGAAACAGACAAGTGTAATGATTAGGTGTGTAACAGAACCTATAGTCACCCTTGATGACTGTCTGGGCACACAGCACTCTAAAGGTTAAAGTGGTTCTAAAATCAAACTCACCACTAACTGTTCCCTCTCCCCCATTCCTAAACACTTACCTGCCTCCTACTCAGTGCCAAGACAAACCATCTAGTGCAAAGGGCAAAGATGTCCCTTCATTATGTGCAAGCTTATGAGGAGGAAAAAGATAGAGAGTACAGCCTGCACCTTCTCCCGACTCTCTCCTCCTCTTCTTGCTGCTTCCAGTGCTGGGCTGACAGAAGTAGTGGAGCCGCTGTCACTAGTCCTGTCAGCCTTATAGTAGAAGGAACTTGCGGTGCCCCCATCCCTACAATATATGCTGCGCCCAGGGCAGCCGTCCCTTCTTCCCACCCCTTGTCCCGGTCCTGTAAGGGACCGCTCTGTTCAATATTGTTACACAAAGCAAGTATAACATATTTTTTTTATTTTAATTAGAAAAATGTAGCCTTTAATATAACTTTAAAAAGAGAGGGGTGCATTGCATTGTGGGATGCGGGATATACGTGCCAGAGATGAAACTTGAGCACGTGCCCCCGGTATACCTCCACTGTGCTATATTCATGAATTAAACACAATTACACTGTTTCTTTAAAGGAATATAACGGACTATTTTCAGGGAGTGCATACTTTGAGGTTTTTTATTACAGTGTTTAAACAGTAATATTTCAAGTGACTTTCACATTTTACAAGATTGCTGTACCTTATTTTCAATACTTAACACACGAAAGGGTATGTAGAATCTCCCTCTAGTCTATGTTTTGATGCCGTCACTCGGCTTCACTGATAAGCTTAAAAACAGCCATACAAGACATGTGAGAAAACCAGTAAAGCTCTACTAGCACAATCGGGTAGATTTTCTAAAGGCAAAAGGCTAAACTTGCATGGATGCTCAACCTGCGGCCCTCTAGCTGTTGCAGAACTACAAGTCCCATGAGGCATTGCAAGGCTGACAGTTACAAGCATGACTCCCAAAGGCTGAGGCATGATGGGACTTGTTTTTCCACTACAGCTGGAGGGTCACAGGTTGAGCACCCATGAAAGGCATACAACCCTGAATGCAGTCTTTGTCCAGGGTACAGCTTTACACATGCTTACAGAAGTAGCGACATAAACCCGCATACAGTTGTGTTAGGCCATTCGCTACTATATTTGGCTTTATGCAGCAGCTGTTTATCCCAATTTAAATTATACAACCTCTTGCACCCTAGTGTAAGAGCCCCTAAACTGGCCATACACCATACAAATTTCAGGCATTTCCTAAAATTTGAACAGTGGGTGGCCCTGTTGTCACCCTCCTGCCTGACATTTCTCAATTGAAAAACTGAAGAAGCTGGGCAGAAAATCATCCGCCAAAGAGCGGCAGCATCCAATCAGATGCAGACGCTGTACGGGTAAAAAATTAATAGCTGAAGAAGGAGATTTGTCCACACGTACTGTATAGGGTGGTTGGAGGAGTTGTGTATGGCCAGCTTAGGACATAGTCTTGGTATAGCAGTCCTAAGCAGGAAGCAGAGCCTGAGCATGTAATGAAGAATAAGGCTATGGCAGACACTGTCACCCACTCACCTGGACTGTTTCTGGGGAACCCTTTTACTTACCGTTACTAAATAGAGATGTGGGGAGTCCCTGACGACTCTCTGCACCTGAAAATGTCCCTACAAGTTGCTTACCAGTTTGTTGTTCTATGTCTAATGTGTGTACTTTGACTTCATGGAATGTGAGGGGGCTGGGTGATGGAGTGAAACGAGTGGCATTTTTCTCTACGGTGAAGGCCCCCAACCCCGCTGTGGTGTGCTTACAGGACACACACTTGCAAGCCAATTCTATATCCACACTTAAAAGCCGCAGCTATCCCACCCAGTTCCACTCCACCCACACAGCTTACTCGAGGGGCATCAACATACTTATTTCGCACGCTGTCTCCTTTCAGTTACTGCACTCCCCGATTGATGATCAAGGACGGCATATTTTTCTACTATGCAAACTAGCAGGGTTGACATGCATTGTTGCAAATATCTACATCCCTCCACCCTTCTCCTTTGACAGCCTGAAATGTCTAGCACAATTTATAGCCTCATACTCAAACATCCCTATTTGGGTGTTGGGAGATTATAACAATGTTATAGATAAGCAGTTGGATACATTTTCACCCAGAGCTAGTGGAAATCTCCAGCCGGGGGCCCTACCCCCTTTGCTCGATTCCTTGCAGAAATTGGCCTGCGAGACGCGTGGAGGGACCAGAATCCTAATGCGCTATTCTTGCTACTCAGCGTCCTACAAATGCCTCTCCCGCATAGACCTATGTCTGGGCAACAATTTGGCACATCAACTGACTAACCCCATGATGTATGTTCCACGCAACATCTCGGACCACTCTCTCCTATGTGCTCATGTAGCTGTTTCTCCTACCCATCAGCATAGGCTATGGAAGGTCAATCCCTTTTGGTTCACAATTTTCCCAGAATCTGATCCCATTCCCAAAGCTCTCACTGAATTCCTACACTTTAATCAGGGCACAGCTAAGCCTACGGTGGTTTGGGATGCCCTGAAGGCTCATCTGAGGGGCTTAATTATCACGCAGATTACTGCTATTAAAACTAAAACCAAAGCGTGGTAGAACATGGTAATGAGTGAGGCCGCTAAGGCGGAAGAGTTATACATTGCTGCCCCTACCTCAGTGTCCGAGCGTAGATGGCAGGAAGCGCAGGCCCTGTGTCAACAGGTGTCCACTACTACAGCGGAGAACAAGAGATTCTTCCTGCAGCAAAAACATTTTAATGGGAAAAACACTGGACACTAGCTAGCAATGATAGCTAAAGCCCAGTAGGGTACGACCCATATAGAGGCCATCCAAAATGTTGAGGGGGAAACAGTTGCTGACCAGACCCGAATTCTCAAAGTATTTTCACATTTCTTCTGGGATCTGTACACATCTAAAGTGCACTCCACACAAGAGGAGCTGGGTCAATTTGGGCAGCTGTGGGGCTTTGCCATAAACTGGCACAAGTTAGCTCTTCTACCATTGGATCATCTACCGGCGCTTCTGCCGGACGATGCATCTCACATACAGGTAGTCACTTCATTCAGATATTTGGATATAGTGGTAGCCAGGGACCCACGGGAATATATAACTTTGAATCTGAAACCAATACTTCAAAAGTTTCAACACAAACATGCCAGTTGGTGTAGGCTACCGCTGTCAGTAACCGGACGCGAAAAACTCATGAAGATGATTTGGGCTCCGCAACTACTGTACATTCTGCATAATGCCTCGATCTGGATACCACAGTATTGGTTCCGACGTACAGTGTCTTGCAAAAGTATTCACCCCCCTTGGCATTTTTTTGTTGCCTCACAACCTGGAATTAACATGGATTGTTTGAGGATTTGCATCATTAAATTTACAGAACATGCCCACAACTTTGAAGATTTTTTTTTTTATTGTGAAACAAACAACAAATAGGACAAAATAACAGAAAAAGTCAATGTGCATAACTATTCACCCCCCCTAAAGTCAATACTTTGTAGAGCCACCTTTTGCAGCTATCACAGCTCCAAGTCACTTTGGATAAGTCTCTATGAGCTTGCCACATCTTACCACTGGGATTTTTGCCCATTCCTCCTTGTAAAACTGCTCCAGCTGCTTCAAGTTGGATGGTTTGCGCTTGTGAACAGCAATCTTTAAGTCTGACCACAGATTTCTATTGGATTGAGGTCTGGGCTTTGACTAGGCCATTCCTGCACATTTACATGTTTCCCCTTAAACCACTCAAGTGTTACTTTAGCAGTGTGTTTAGGGTCATTGTCCCGCTAGAAGGTGAACTGCCGTCCTAGCCTCAATCACACACAGAGTGGTAACAGGTTTTGCTCAAGAATATCCCTCTGTTTAGCACCATCCATCTTTCCCTCAACTCTGACCAGTTTCCAAGTCCCGACTGCTGAAAAACATCCCCACAGCATGATGCTGCCACCACCATGTTTCACTGTGGGCATGGTGTTCTTTAGGTGATGTGATGTGTTGGGTTTGCGCCAGACATAGCATTTTCTTTGATGGCCAAAAAGTTCAATTTTAGTCTCAGCACACCAGAGCACCTTCCTCCATACATTTTGGGAGTCTCCCACATGCCTTTTCGCAAACTCAAAACGTGCCATTTTGTTTTTGCTGAAAGTAATGGCTTTCTTCTGGCCACTCTGCCATAAAGCCCAACTCTATGGAGTGTACGGCCTATTGTCATCCTATGTACAGATACTCCAGTCTCTGCTGTGGAACTCTGCAGCTCCTCCAGGGTTAACTTAGGTCTCTGTGCTGCCTCTCTGATTAATGCCCTCCTTGTCCGGTCCGTGAGTTTTGGTGTGCGGCCGTCTCTTGGCAGGTTTGCTGTTCTGCCATGATAGATTTGATAGTGCTCCTAGGGATCATCAAAGGGATCATCAAAGATTTGGATATTTTTTTATAACCTAACCCTACATTGTACTTCTCAACAACATTGTCCCTTACTTGTTTAGAGAGTTCCTTGGTCTTCATGGCATTGTTTGGTTAGTGGTGCCTCTTGCTTAAGTGTTGCAGCCTCTGGGGCCTGTCAAAAAGGTGTGTATGTAATGACAGATAATGCGACATTTAGATTGCACACAGGTGGACATCATTTCACTAATTATGTGACTTGTGAAGGTAATTGGTTGCACCAGAGCTGTTTATGGGCTTCATAACAAAGGGGGTGAATACATACGCACATGCCAATTATCAGTTTTTTTATTTCTGAAAAATTGTTTTATAGATATATATTTTTCTAATTTTACTTCACCAACTTAGACTACAGTGGAACCTCGGATTACGAGCATAATCCGTTCCAGGAGTGCGTTTTCCTATTGAAGACAATGGAAACGAAAATAAATTGTTCCGCATTGACTTCAATGGGATGCAATACCGCATGGGGCCAGAGGCGGGGGGGCCGCCGGAGAGCCTCGGAAACAGCCAAAAAGGCCCGAGGACACTTCGGCGGACCTCGACAAACTTCGTAAAGACTTCCTACCTGAGATTTGCCAAGGTCTGCCAAAGAAGAACATATTGGGACTGACTGGGTATTTCCGTCAAACGCCCATTTGGCAGAACCGCTTTTATGCAAATTTAGCTAAATTTGTTAAACATCCGATCGGGGAAAAGGCAAGGATTAGATTCCTCAACCAAGTACTCAATGACTCTGTCCTAAAGCCGTATCTTCAACTTCTGCGGGAATTCCCTGGGCTGAAAGGTCATCATTACCAATATATACATCTACAGCATGCCATGCGTTGCCAGTGTAGATAATCTAATCTGAAGCTAGAGAACTCCGTGTTCCTGGAATCCATATACACTGACCCTGAAAAGAAAGGTATCATTTCCAGAATTTATACCCACCTACTATCATATGTACAAGCCCCTGACCTTTTACCCTGGAGGGAGGGATGGGAGCGAGATGTTGGCCCCATTGACGGTGAACAGTGGGATCAGATTCTGGGAGTGGGACCGTTAGTGTCAGTGTCTGCAGCGCAGAGGCGGTCACACCTGTTTATATTGCAACGAGTATACCATACACCTGTACAACTACATAAATTGGGTAGACGAGAGACTTCCATGTCCAAAATGTCAGGCTCATCCGGGTGACCTCATCCATATGCTCTGGAGATGCCCCAAGCTGATGAGGTATTGGAACAGAATTGTTGCTAAAATTAACAATGTCCACCAGGTTCAACTAGCGGTGGACCCGTTGACGTGTCTGTTTGGGAATCTCAATGAGGAATTGTACACCCCTTCAGTGTACATCGCCCTCACGAAGCTCTTATACCTGGCTAGAAAGCTGATTGCCCAACTTTGGCTTTTGGCACAGACCCCGAAGGAGGCACATTGGATCCAAATGGTTAATACCATCCTCATCATCCTCAAATAACACCTATTATCATAGGTAATCACCCAAAAAATGTATAAGCATCTGGCAGAGTTGGTTGAATTCCCCAGAGGTGGCAGCCCCGCAGATGGCCCTAGACGGGTTACTGAAGGGATAGATGGTTTCCTGCACTGACTTCAGATGCTCATATGGGAATATGGGTGACCTGTCGGAAGTGATTTGCCTTTTCTTTAGAACACAAAGTCTTGAATGTATACTACCAGTTGGAACTTTTCCTTTTAATTTTATTTAATTTTTCTTCTTTTCTGATTGTTGTTCTGTTTGAATGTTTGCACTTTCCTTCTCAAGAGAGCTTGGAACTCAGGGTATTATGCAATGCTTCTCAGCCATATGATAGATGAGTTGGCTATACAGTTACTACCATTCATGTAATGCTATGAGGATTGAAACTCCTGCTTTCCATGGATTGTATACCTATTCAACTGCACCATCTAATGCCTTGTGTTCTATTCAATAAAAAAACTATTTTATTTATAAAAAAAAAAAAGTGTAATGCCCTGTACACACGATAGGATTTTCCGATGGAAAATGTGTGATAGGACCTTGTTGTCGGAAAATCCGACCATGTGTAGGCTCCATCACACATTTTCCATAGGAATTTCCGATACACAAAGTTTGAGAGCTTGCTATAAAATTTTCCGACAACAAAATCCGTTGTCGGAAATTCCGATCGTGTGTACACAAATCCGATGCACAAAGTGCCACGCATGCTCGGAATAAATTAAGAGATGAAAGCTATTGGCTACTGCCCCGTTTATAGTCCCGACGTACGTGTTTTACGTCACCGCGTTCAGAACGATCAGATTTTTCGACAACTTTGTGTCACCGTGTGTATGCAAGACAAGTTTGAGCCAACATCCGTCAAAAAAAATCCATGGATTTTGTTGTCGGAATGTCCGATCAATGTCCGACCGTGTGTACAGGGCATATGGCTGCTGTCTATTTCATAGAGTATACGTGCTTCCTAAACCATTAACACACCAATAAGATTATTACATGAAGCTGACTATGTAAATCCAGACTTGTAATTGGCAGTAAATCCTGTAAAATAATCCCTGTAACTTTCCCCCCCCCTCTGTAATGTATCAGTGATACCCTGAACTCTGCAGCCTCCCTTCCTTCCTCTGCCAGGTCATAATGATGGGGTGTGAGATTGTGCCCTGCTAATGAAAGGATCTGTATCTTGGCCATAGTGATGAGAGCCCTCCTTGAAATTAATGGCACTGATTCACAGGATCTCAGCCGTCTCCTCCCTTCAATTTCTACTGAGTATTTTTAGAATTCTCCCATGTTCAAAGAAAAGGGTGCAATGCATGGAGCAGTGGGTGAGATTTATACAGACTATTAATGGTTTTTAAAAGGAAACACTTTTTCCATGTGATTAGGATCTACATGTGACATTGGGGGGAGGGGAGGGGTGACTGAGACATGTACACCGATCAGCCATAACTTTATGACCACTAACAGGTAAAATGATTAACAATATTTATCTCATTACAATAGCATCTAAAGTGGGTGAGATATATGTAGGAAGGCCAGTATGGTGGCCTGAATTTATGGGAGGAGCCCGGGGGGTACTTAAGCAGCCCGCTCACCTGTGGTGCTTGTCGGTTTCCTGTGCGCGATATACGTCACTAGGCCGACTATTCGATATACCAGCGTCCGCAAGTTCTTGCCTCGCAAAATTCCGTATTCGATACCGTTCTCAAAACTTTCGAAGTCTGCGTTTTTCGTTCGTAGTTGTACCACGCGGCTGGCTTGGCTGTCGCAGGTAAGGTCCCGTCGGACTTTTCGTTTTCATATCAGGTCACTAAACCGTAATTTCAAAAATTTTCGTTTCACTCGCTTTTCATAAACTGCAATGTATATCGAATTTTTCGTTTCATGTCATGTCACTAAACCGTACTTTCAAATTTCGTTACTCGCACTTTCACTATTGTAATGTGTATCGCTCGTACTTTCGATATGTTACCATTTCGACAGCACCGCGACGCAGACGTCGCTTCATTTCTAGCATGTCGGTGTTAAAAATATGCATCAGTAAACAGCCATAGCAAGTCGCAATTTGCAAGTTATCGGATCAAGTCAGTTCGATACCAATCATTTCTCATTTCTGAAACATTCTAGAACTCATTTCTGACATTTCAAATCATTTCAAAACATTTCTCATTTCAGTCACCTACCGCGCTCCGATTCGAATCCAGTCGCATCAAAAAGATGCACCGATTCGTTCCGGTGTGCCCCAGTTATTTGGCCTCATTTCTATACATGCTCCAGAGTTACGTTATTGTCTGTCATTAGTACCTCTGTCATGGTTATCATTTCATTCCCACGTATCACGTTCCGGCATGAATCCAGTCGCATGGTAATGCACCGATTCGTCTCGGCGTGCCCCAGGATTGGCCTCATTTCTATACATGCTCCAGAGTTACGTTTTCAGTCATTCATACCTCTGTCATGGTTATCATTTCATTTTTCACCTATCACGTTCCGACATGAATCCAGTCGCATGGCAATGCACCGATTCGTCTCGGCGTGCCCCAGGATTGGCCTCATTTCTATACATGCTCCAGAGTTACGTTTTCAGTCATTCATACCTCTGTCATGGTTATCATTTCATTTCCACCTATCACGTTCCGACATGAATCCAGTCGCATGGCAATGCACCGATTCGTCTCGACGTGCCCCAGGACTGGCCTCATTTCTATACATGCTCCAGAGTTACGTTTATCAGTAATTCGTACCTTCTGTCATGGTTATCATTTCATTTCCACCTATCACGTTCCGACATGAATCCAGTTGCATGGCAGTGCACCGATTCGTCTCGGCGTGCCCCAGGACTGGCCTCATTTCTATACATGCTCCAGAGTTACGTTTATCAGTAATTCGTACCTTCTGTCATGGTTATCATTTCATTTCCACGTATCACGTTCACACATGAATCCAGTCGCATGGAAATGCACCGATTCATTGTGGCGTACCCCAGGGCTCGGCCTCATTTCTGATACATGCTTCAAAGTCCGGATCATAGCTAATCGCAGACATCGGGGGATGGATCCATGTCTCTGCCATGCAGCTTACTACCATTTCACTCCCACAACGCATCACCGTTCCGGAACCAGTCGCATCTGACATGCACCGATTCTTTACGGAATGCCTTGCTGGTACCAAACAGCATTTCATACCTATACCAGAGCTCGGATGGTTGCCAGTCGCAAACACGGCACAACCAATTCAAGCCTCGGTCTAATAATCATTTCTCTCATTTTCATTTCATACGGTGCTCCGATTCGAATCCAGATGCATCAAACAAGCTACAGATCGTCCCGGGTGCACCAATGTTTTCACTTGCCTCATTTCAATACATGCTCCAGAGCCCGGTTCTCGGTCGAATCAATGATGACGACCAGGCCGGACCTCTGTCATGGAGTCCATTCATAATCAAGGCAAACATTTCGAATCATTTCATTGTCATACAAATCGTTGCTTCAAAAAACCAGTTAGCAATCCCTTCACGAATTGTCACCTTTTCGTTTTTCTCAGGTCAGTCAAAGTTCAGTAGGTCCACCCTGCACCAGGTTGGACGATATCCCCCCAGGTAAAAAAAAAAAAAAAAAAAAAAAGGGGAATGGGAGAATAAGTCGGGTAAGTATGACTCAGCGGATCAAAGAAAAACTTGAAATTCATCTCACCCCTAATAGGTTACAGTCAACCAGGAAATAAAAGCTCAAGACAATCCTCACCAGAGCAACCATGTCTCAGACCGGCAGCGAAGACCTCACGGCCCCTCTGTCACCTTCTCCGGTCTCAGAAAGCGGCAGCGTGCAATCTCTTAGGGGATGGACCATCCCCAAACTGACGGCAGAGCTCAGACGCAGAGGTGTCCCCTTCCCCGCCACAGCAAGGAAAGGCGAGCTTTTCAAACTCCTCTTTCCCCCACCAGCAGCAGGACCCAGTACCCAACAGGCATCCCTTCAGTCGATATCATCGGCCATTTCACAATTACACACGATGGTGTCATCTCTATCCACCTCAGTTGCAGACGTCCAAACCAGGGTTGCACTTCTGGAGGCCCGACCGGCCACGGCTGTCCCCGACCCAACGGCAACTCAAAGCTTGACACCTCTTCCTGCAGGTACCTCAGGCTCAAGCCACATTGTCTACCCCTCCCACCTGGTCCCAACCAGTATCAGGAAGGACATCTTGGACGGCAAGGACGTCAACCTGGCCTCTCTCCTCATTTCCGTGCATGATTTGGCAGAAAATAAAGCCTACTCCTGGGGCGACATATCAGTGGTCCTTAAATCTAAAGACCCCAGATTGAACCGCAAGCTAACAGTCTCAGAGTTTACACTGGCCTTTGGCATGCTCAGAGATGTCCTGTGCTCAGCCACCCCTAGCAGGCGGGAAGAGCTGGACTTGTATCTCCATACTGTGGTAGACTTGGGCCACAAGTACGGAGGCTTTGCCTTTTACGACTACCACCGTTCCTTTTCAGCCAAGGCCGCGGCCAGACTCATACAGTTCCAGATCACGACAGATTGGAGTCTCATGGACACAGAGCTCTTCTGCCGCCACTTTGCCGGCTTACGCTCACCTCTGTGTGCGATTTGCCAGTCTTCCACCCACACTGCCACCTGGTGCGCCAATACGGCAAACAGACGGCCTTTCGAGTTTCCCTCTACCTCAGGTTTAGTACAGGGTCAGCCGATCCCTGAACCAACGCCTCAGGTGGACAAACTCGGACGCCCAGTCCGAACCGTGGGAGGGGCAGCCATCTGTAATAACTTTAATCAGGGGTCCTGCAACTTCAGCCAGTGCCGTCTACTTCACCTCTGCACCTTATGTCATAGAGCACACCCCAGGATTTTGTGTGAAGTCAAGCAACACAAGAAGGCGTGACTAAGCCGGATCAACCTCTTATGGTTAAGATGGTATCTCACTTCACATCCCACCCCTTCCCTGGCCACCTTCCTTATCCAAGGCTTCACAGCAGGCTTTCACACCGGCCTCATTTCACTACCCCACACTACCCACGAATGTGCCAATCTTCGTTCGGCAGCCATTGACGAACAAGCCATAGATCAGCTCTTACAGGCAGAGGTGGATCGAGGTTACGTGATAGGCCCTTTCAGTTGCCCCCCTTTCAACACATGGAGAGTCAGCCCTATTGGGCTTGTCAAGGGCAAGTTTTCAAATAAATTGCGTTTGGTGTACGACTTGTCTGCGCCTCATTCTTCCCACATACCCAGTCTCAATTCCCTGATCCCCTCCGAGGAGTTTTCCCTAAAATATTCTTCCGTGGACATGGCAATACAGGCGATCATCAAAGCAGGCACAGGCGCCTGGCTCTCCAAAGCCGACATCTCGGATGCCTTCAAGCTCCTGCCCATCCACCCATCCCTTTGGTGCTGGCATGGCATCAAGTGGAAGGAAACATATTATTTTGCTACAAAGCTCACCTTCGGTTCGAAGAGTAGCCCGTGGCTCTTCGACACGTTCGCCCAGGCCCTCGGTTGGATACTATTACACAAGGGTCAATGCCATGAAGTCATCCATTATCTAGATGACTTCCTACTGATAGAGCCACCCAGCAAGCCCCCAGGAGATCTCGACAAACTTAGGGTAATTTTTGGAAACCTCAATGTTCCTATTGCTGAGCACAAAGTCGATGGCCCAGCAAATAGCATCACTTTTCTCGGGGTCAGCTTGGATACCTGCGCAATGCAAGCCAGTCTCCCCCTCGACAAACTAACACGCATTAGGGCAGTCCTTCACGAGTTTACACACACCAAGGACTGTACCAAAAAACAGTTGCAGTCCCTCCTGGGTATGCTCAACTTCGCTATGCGAATTATTCCACAAGGCCGCACATTTGTATCACGCCTACTCAGATTTCTGTCGGAAACTCAAGACCCTGATCAGATTTTGAATTTAGACTCCGCAGCCATAGCGGACCTATCCATGTGGGAGGAATTCTTGTCCGCCTGGAATGGCATATCTCTATTCATACCTATAATTTCGGTCCATTCACCCCAGGTGGTTACGGACGCCGCAGCCTCCACAGGTTTCGCGGCAATTTTTGGCCATCATTGGTTTTCAGGACCATGGCCTCAACAGATACTAATCATACCCGGCTTTTCCCAAACATCTGCCCTCTTTGAGCTTTACCCCATAGTGGCAGCCGCACAACTCTGGGGCCACCACTGGACAGGACAAACTGTAGTCTTTAGCACCGACAACCAGGCCACGGCAGACATCATCAACAAAGGCAGGTCCAAGTCCCTAGCAGTCATGTCCTTCCTGCGCAGGTTGGTACAACTGTCTTTACAACATCAGTTCAATATACACTGTGCATTTATTCCCGGCAGATACAACTCAGCAGCTGACGCACTGTCACGTTTCAATTATTCCTCCTTTTTCAAGCAGGTTCCCGATGCCGATCCGATGTCGGCCCCTATCCCTGTCTGGTCACAACTGACCCTGGACTAGTTCAACATTTACACGGAGCTACACAACTCATAAATCATTCCCTCTCCTACAACACACTTAAAGCCTACCAGACAGCTTGGAAGGCCTTTAACAAATTCCTCACGTCCTGCCGTAAAGGACCAACAGGTATCAAGCAGGTACTGGCCTTCACTGCACACTGCCACACGCAGCTGGCCTTATCCTACAACACCATCCGGCTATACCTAGCCGGCATTCAACATTTTATGGCGCTTGAAGACCCCACGAAACCTTCACTATTCTCATCTCACGCTATACGAGCCGTTCTAAGGGGAATTCAGAAACAACAACCAGTCACCAACACTAAGCGCTTGCCCATTACGGGACCCATCTTTAGGGACATGTCAACTATGCTGGCTACCTCGCCATTCGGTCTGCTCCGCAGCACCGTCTTACAAGCAGCGATATATCTAGCGTACTATGGGTTCTTACGCCCTGGAGAATTCACCTCTAACAAATCCACAGACCGAGTACTATGCAGACGACACTTACTTAGATACCAAGACCACTTCATCCTGCACCTCGAGGTCTCTAAAACCCAGCAAACGGGCTCAGGAGCGAACATTCACCTCTACAAAACCGACAACAGCTGGTGTCCAGTCGCCGTACTCAACCGGCTCCTGTCACTCCTGCCTGAACAACCAGACAGCAGTCCCCTTCTACCGTTCCCAGTTAAACCCTTAAACGCCTCTCAGTTTGTGGAACACATAAGAATACTTCTCCGCAATCTTCATCTTAACCCTAGTCAGTATTCCGGACACTCTTTTCGCATCGGAGCAGCCTCCGCGGCATCCCGCCACGGAGTTCCAGACCACATCATTAAAAGACTGGGCAGGTGGAAGTCAGCCTGCTTCGCCCGGTATATCCCCAATCCACAAACAGAGATGGCACAGGCATTCTCCAAATTGGCTCAATAAGTAATTGAAAATCAATAAAATCATAACCCTACCTGAATGTTTTTGCCCCCTTATTTTGGCATACCGGCCATTAGACCAAGGCACACTTTCAGGTCCATTTCATATGGTAAGTCCACACTTTCAGGTCTATTTCCGATGGTAAGTCCTATCTTTACTGTAAGTGGTATCCATGTACATACCGGACATAGGGCTCCAACCATAAGTAGGAAGGCCAGTATGGTGGCCTGAATTTATGGGAGGAGCCCGGGGGGTACTTAAGCAGCCCGCTCACCTGTGGTGCTTGTCGGTTTCCTGTGCGCGATACCCACCCTCCCATCCCCATTTCACAGCATTTCTCAAACTATTCATTTCATTCATTTCTCTTACAGAATAATCATTTCTTAAACCAGGGTATGCCCCCTTATTTTGGCATACCGGCCATTAGACCAAGGCACACTTTCAGGTCCATTTCATATGGTAAGTCCACACTTTCAGGTCTATTTCCGATGGTAAGTCCTATCTTTACTGTAAGTGGTATCCATGTACATACCGGACATAGGGCTCCAACCATAAATATATATATACACATATAGATACACACACACACACACACACATTACATACACTATATTACCAAAAGTATTGGGACACCTGCCTTTACACGCACATGATCTTTAATGACATCCCAGTCTTAGGCTGGCCATACACTATTCAATTTTCCTGTTCAACTTTCCTTTAGATTTACCAAAACCATATAATAGGAGGTCAAACCTAAACACTTTCAATTTGGATGCAATCAGGCAGGCCCCTGTGCTACATAGTTGAAGGTAAATCTAAAGAAAATTGAACAGGAAAATTGTATGATGTATGGCCAGCTTAAGTCCGTAGGGTTCAATATTGCGTTGGCCCACCCTTTGCAGCTAAAACAGCTTCAACTCTTCTGGGAAGGCTGTCCACAAGGTTTAGGAGTGCGTCTATGGGAATGTTTGACCATTCTTCCAGAAGCGCATTTGTGAGGTCAGGCACTGATGTGGACGAGAAGGCCTGGCTTGCAGTCTCCGCTCAAATTTATCCCAAAGGTTCTATTGGGTTAAGGTCAGGAATCTGTGCAGGCCATTTAAGTTCCTCCACCCCAAACATGCTCATCCATGTCTTTATGGACCTTGTTTTGTGAACGTGTCCAACTCATTTGGAGGGTGGATTATGGTGTGGGGTTGTTTTTCAGGGGTTGGGCTTGGCCCCTTAGTTCCAGTGTAAAAACTCTTAAAGTGGAGTTCCACCCAGAAATGGAACAGGTTGGAGGCAGTGTCACACACACCTAGGAAAGCACTAGTCCTCCCAGCTCTCATCTATCCAGCAGTGCCAGGAGGGGTAGCTGAGCCCATCTCCACTGGGATAACTGGTCATCGTTGAAATTTTGTCTGGCTCATGACAATAAAGAAAATTCTACAGTATTTTTTGGATTCAAGTGTGCGATCAATCTTTTCTTCTCTTCTTGATATTGCCTACGGTGATGAGCCAGAATCAGCACCTTGGATCAGGTGTTTTTTGCTTGCAGCAGTGTGTGCACCCTTGTTCTGTCACCTGTCCAGCAGTGCCAGAAGGGGTAGCTGAGCCTGTGTCCCATCTCCACTAGGATCTCCAGTGGCAGCTGCAAGAAGGGGGGGGGGGATTATCCACCCTGACCTCCTCCTCCATGGGGCCCTTCGCTGGCACCAACTGGCCTCACCCACCTCGCACAGCCCGGCGCACACTGGTACCTGACCAGAGCCTGCATGCACAGAAAGGGGGGGGGAAGGGGCTCCTCCCCCCTGATGTCCTCCTCCATGGGGCCCTCCGACCTGGCACCTGACCTCACCCCACCCCACACATCGTCTGACAGCGGGCCCCGACCTGTACACATGTCGGATTCTTGTGCATATATATATTTCCTCATTAATGTACACACAGCACCCCATATTGACAGAAAATCACAGAATTGTTGAAATGTTTGCAGATTTATTAAAAAAGAAAAACTTAAATATCACATGATTCTAAGTATTCAGACCCTTTGCTGTGACACTCATATATTTAACTCAGGTACTGTCCATTTCTTCTGATCATCCTTGAGATGGTTCTACACCTTCATTTGAGTCCAGCTGTGTTTGATTATACTGATTGGACTTGTTTAGGAAAGCCACACACCTGTCTATATAAGACCTTACAGCTCACAGTGCATGTCAGAACAAATGAGAATCATGGGGTCAAAGGAACTGCCTGAAGAGCTCAGTGACAGAATTGTGGCAAGGCACAGATCTGGACAAGGTTACAAAAAATTTCTGCTGCACTTAAGGTTCCTAAGAGTACAGTGGCCTCCATAATCCTTAAATGGAAGACGTTTGGGACTACCGGAACCATTCCTAGAGCTTGCCGTCCGGCCAAACTGAGCTATCGGGGGAGAAGAGCCTTGGTGAGAGAGGTAAAGAAGAACCCAAAGATCACTGTGGCTGAGCTCCAGAGATGCAGTCGGGAGATATGAGAAAGTTGCAGAAAGTCAACCATCACTGCAGCCCTCCACCAGTCGGAGCTTTATGGCAGAGTGGCCCGACGGAAGCCTCTGCTCAGTGCAAGACACATGAAAGCCTGCATGGAGTTTGCTAAAAAACACCCGAAGGACTCCAAGATGGTGAGAAATAAGATTCTCTGGTCTGATGAGACCAAGATAGAACTTTTTGGCCTTAATTCTAAGCGGTATGTGTGGAGAAAACCAGGCACTGCTCATCACCTGTCCAATACAGTCCCAACAGTGAAGCATGGTGGTGGCAGCATCATGCTGTGGGGGTGTTTTTCAGCTGCAGGGACAGGACGAGTGGTTGCAATTGAGGGAAAGCTGAATGCGGCCAAGTACAGGGATATCCTGGACAAAAACCTTCTCCAGGGTGCTAAGGACCTCAGACTGGGCCGAAGGTTTACCTTCCAACAAGACAATGACCCTAAGCACACAGCTAAAATAATGAAGGAGTGGCTTCACAACAACTCCGTGACTGTTCATGAATGGCCCAGCCAGAGCCCTGACTTAAACCCAATTGAGCATCTCTGGAGAGACCTGAAAATGGCTGTCCACCAACGTTTACCATCCAACCTGACAGAACTGGAGAGGATCTGCAAGGAGGAATGGCAGAGGATCCCCAAATCCAGGTGTGAAAAACTTGTTGCATCTTTCCCAAAAAGACTCATGGCTGTATTAGATCAAAAGGGTGCTTCTACTAAATACTGAGCAAAGGGTCTGAATACTTAGGACCATGTGATATTTCAGTTTTTCTTTTTTAATAAATCTGCAAAAATTTCAACAATTCTGTGTTTTTCTGTCAATATGGGGTGCTGTGTGTACATTAATGAGGAAAAAAATGAACTTAAATGATTTTAGCAAATGGCTACAATATAACAAAGAGTGAACAATTTAAGGGGGTCTGAATACTTTCTGTCCCCACTGTGTGTGTGTATATATATATATATATATATATATATATATATATATATATATATATACACACATACACATATACACACAGGCAATTTTCAAGTCTTTTTACAGATTCTCAATTGGATTTAGGTCTGGACTTTGACTGGGCCATTCTAACACATGAAAATGCTTTGATCTAAACCATTCCATTGTAGCTCTGGCTGTATGTTTAGGGTCGTTGTACTGCTGGAAGGTCCACTGCAGTCTCAAGTCTTTTGCAGACTCTAACAGGTTTTCTTCTAAGATTACCCTGTATTTGGCTCCATCCATCTTCCCATCAACTCTGACCAGCTTCCCTGTCCCTGCTGAAGAAAAGCATCCCCACAACATGATGCTGCCACCACCATGTTTCACGGTGGGGATGGTGTGTTCAGGGTGATGTGCAGTGTTAATTTTTTGCCACACATAGCGTTTTAGGCCAAAAAATGCAATTTTGGTCTCATCTGACCAGAGCACCTTCTTCCACATATTTGCTGTGTCTCCCACATGGCTTCTCGCAAACTGCAAACGGGACTTCTTATGGCTTTCTTTCAACAATGGCTTTCTTCTTGCCACTCTTCCATAAAGGCCAGATTTGTGGAGTGCACAATTTATAGTTGTCCTGTGGACAGATTCTCCCACCAGAGCTGTAGATCTCTGCAGCTCCTCCCGACTTACCATGGGCCTCTTGGCTGCTTCTCTGATTAATACTCTCCTTGCCTGGCCTGTCAGTTTAGGTGGACAGCCACGTCTTGGTAGGTTTTCAGTTGTGCCATACTCTTTCCATTTTTAAATGATGGATTGAACAGTGATCCGTGAGATGTTCAAAGCTTGGGATATTTTTTTTTATAACCCAAACCTGCTTTAAACTTCTCCACAACTTTATCCCTGACCTGTTTGGTGTGTTCCATAGCCTTCATGATGCTGTGTTTTTACTAAGGTTTTCTAACAAACCTCTGAGGGCTTCACAGAACTGCTGTATTTATAATGAGATTAAATTACACACAGGTGGACTCTATTTACTAATTAGGTGACTTCTGAATGCAATTGGTTCCATTAGATTTTAGTTAGGGGTATCAGAGTAAAGGGGGCTGAATACAAATGCACACCACACTTTTGTGATTTTTATTTGTAAAAAAAATTGAAAACCATTTATCATTTTCCTTTAACTTCACAATTATGTGCCACTTTGTGTTGGTCTATCACATAAAATCCCAATAAAATACATTTATGTTTTTGGTTGTAACATGACAAAATGTGGAAAATTTCAAGGGGTATGAATACTTTTTCAAGGCACTGTAGCACAGCACATATTATTGTTGTCCTTCCAGAGTTTACAGAGAACAACCAAGTGAAATATTCCCAAAGCAATTCACTCTGGAAATAAATCTGGGAGCATTAAGAAGATCAATAATACCAATTGATTATATTTATATGTTTCTCCACAAAAATTCTCTTCCCAATCAAACCAGTCCATGAGGGGGTATGCATTTAGTTGCAGCCGGACATTAAAGCTGTACTCAAGACACAAAAAAACTATTACAAATATATTCCTCATAAGCCACCCATAAATCACAATATAAATACACTGTGTGCGCCAAATGCCTTTGCAAACCCAGGTATTATCTTGTAAAATTAGTGGTAACACCCTTACTGTGCTGTGCATAGTCTATGCATACAGCAGAGATGTGGGAGGGACCCAGCAAGCTCCACCCACTACAGGCTGCCTGCAGGAAAAATACAGGAGGGGTGGAGACAAGTGGTCACTGTGCCATTTCCTCTGTGTTGCATCACAAATGTAGGAGTGCCAATGTGATAAAAACACATCTCTTCCAGCGTGGTGAGATGTGTGTGTTCATGTCAAATCTAATTACTGTTTAGCTCTCACCTGCAAGGCACTAGACTTAGAGCCCCAGGGATTTTGGGATATGTAGTTTCTTCAAAGGAAGTGTCAGTTCCTAGGCTACAGACAGAGGTTATGCATTAATCTTTGCAGTGCCATGTAGCATGTCTTTGCACATTGTGAAAGGGAATGAGGATGGCCTCATCTGCTGCTCCTTCATTGTCCAATCAAGAGACTGGAGACAAAGTCAGGTAAAATCTACACAAGCGGATATAAGAAAATAAGATGTCAGTCTGTGGCAGGTTCCACTTTGATAGCAAAGAACCTGCAGGACTGGGAGGATTTGGGAATTTCTGCCTCATGTTACCAGCAGGGTTTCCAAAATTACAGACAGAAGGTAGTGGGGTGGACTGTAGGGGAAAGAACTACAGCGATAGGATGAAAAACTAATGTACTCCTTCCCCGGGCTATTTCAGTTTTGTCTGGAGTGCACCTGTAAAGCAGATTTTTTATTTAAGATTAATTCCAGGCGTGGTATATTTTCATATAGTTACATTGGTCCAGTTTGGTAGATTTTTCTATACTTTCTATGTAACTATGCATATGCCATACCTGGCCAATGCCAATCTCGAAGGAGACACGACTACTCCGGTGATCTCCACTTGCTTTCAGTGTCCTGTGCTGAGCGGCCGCCCTGATGCATTGCGGATAAAGGAGGTCAGCTGCTCAGCACGGGCACCATTCAGAGCATGCTTTTCATTTTCTGAATGAATGCAAAGTATTCTCTGATTGGATGAGATGGGGTGCTTGATGTCACCACCCTGCCTCTCCACCTCCTCCAATCAGGGAATCCTTTCTATTCATTCATAAAGTGCAAATGATACCCTAAAAATGGTGCCTATTCTGAGCAGCCGACTTCCTGTATTCATAACACATCAGGCCAGCGGTTCAGCAAAGGATCCCCATGACTAAGGTCCAGGAGGGTGGAGCGAAACACATTAGGGGCATGGCCTGGCAGGAGCCCAGGCTGAGGTTGTCTCTTCTATGATCACACCACATGCATAGATGTGCGGCATCGGGGATTCGTTCCTTCCGCTCTTCAGCATTCAGCAAAGGACCCGAAAGCAAGTGAAGATCACTGGAGTAGCGGTGTTTACTTCACTGATTTCCAGTTTCCGGGGACATCAGCCAGGTATAGTATATACATAGTTATGTTGGTTCAAGTTGGACCAATGTAACTATGTAAAAATATACCATACCTGGATTTCTTTTTTAAACAAACTTCTGCCTCAGGCACCTCTAAAGGAATCTACTAATTACTAACTGTATTGACCCCTGATCTGTTCACAGTGTTTTATGTCCCAGACCACATACAAGTTCTGTGATAGTGAAGATTAACCTATTCAGCTTTACTGTGATTGATTTCACTGCCAACAGCTTGTCAGGTCGCTTCACCCCGTGGGATGCAGGGCTACTTCCTCCAGATTCTCTATTCCCAGATAATGCCTTCTACAGGGAAACGCGTTGGGAGGAGACAGGAGCTGCGATGTCACTGCGTTCCGTACCTGCTTGTGCACCGTCTCTCTACCGCTTGTTATTTACTAATTTTTTTGTAAGTGCAATTGCTTTATTTTAAAAAAATGTTTTTTGGATGTATTGCATGATGAGTCTTCCCTTTTCTTACACATATACCATGGTCCAAGATTAAAAGAAAGCTCACCCAAGGCTTGACATATGTGTGGACTCTTGGGACGCCCATCGTTGTACTCACGATCTATTCCCTATTAGTGCTGCCGTGTTAATGAGATTCGGGTGAATGAAGGATGATGATCATGATAATCCGGTAAGAGGCTGATTTTGTATGAGCACTGGTGGAGCACAGATGCACTTTATGAATTTGTTTATTATTATACACTGGGAGCACTGCACCTTTGTTTATTTTCCTTTGAAAAACAATATGGACACTTTGTTATAATTTGAGTAAATCTTTTTTGGACACTTATTTTCTCTTAACACTCTGATTCAATGAACACTTGTTGATACAATTTGTTTGTATACTATATTTAGATATAGTCACATGTTTGATTTGCATTGTTATTTTTGGATTAATTTATCACTTAAGGCACATTTTTGTGGGAATTTATTTTCTGTCAATAGCGCAACTTTTTTTCACGTTTTTTAATACTTTTTCCTGTATTCAGGAATTTTAAAAGTGCAGAAGTCTGTTTTTTTGTTTTTTAGTGCGAGGTTTACCCCATATACCTTTTACTTCCCCAAGATTACACAGATTCCAGGGCACATGCAGTTCTTCTCCCCCAATCTGTACTCCCTTGTGTGAGGATACTGGCCGGAGACCGAACCCTTCCACCCTCTTGTCTTGACTGAGCCTGCTCATCCCCCTCACTCCCAGGGGTAATCACATCCTGAGCCCTTTACTTTCAGGGCACTATAGCCAGATCTAGACAGATAATGCTTTTCTCAACACTCCCCAGATATTGGCTGTGAATAACATTTCTTGCTCAAACATTCACATCGAGGATAGGTCTAGCTTCTAGCTGATCTGGTCCAACTTTCTTTATTGACTGAAGTTGGGAAGTAACATAACAGTCCATATATCGGTCAATCAATTAGGTTATCCAAATATTGGCAGCCGTAGCTTTAAGCGGCTGCATGGTTGGATTTGTTAGTGTCTCTGGCTCAAGATAAAAATGATTCTGCCATCTCCTCTTTCCATCTACGCCCTCATTAACCCCTTCTCTCTGGAGTGGAGTACCAAGGAAAGAACCAAGTCCTCTATGCCTTCCCTTTAGCTCAGTCTTTATGCAGGTGGCAATTACCTTCTCCCCAGATGTCCAAAAGGGGAGACCCCCCACTCCTGCAGCCACTCCCCCAAATAAGGGAAAGCAAACGCACCATAGCAGGCTGGCCCTCTTCTCTAGCTCTCCAAGTGACCCCCCACCGGGAGCCCCAGCCTCGCCCACCTATACAATGACTCCTAGAATCCTCCATTTAGGAGGAGTAAATCTTAAAAGGGGCCTACCCCCATCTTTATCTGCCTAAAAACTAGTACATTCGTAGTCTGAATGTGTCGACTTTCATCTGAGGATTCTCAAGCAAGCATTTTGCTAAATTGATCAGGGAATTAAACGTCTCCCCACAGTAAAAAAAAAAAAAAATCTTGCACAGTTCCCCTATGTCAGTGAGCAACTGCTGTGGCTGGTGGGAGGGATCATGAAAAACTGATACAGCACTGGAAGTGGGTGCCGTTCCTTCTACTTTAAAGTGGAACCCCATCCAAATTTTGTTTTCTCTAGATTTGGTTACAGAGTGCCTTTTTGTATCCCTATCTTGGGGAATCATTCTTATTCTTCTCCAAGTGACTGTTTATCATCAAGACAAAAATTTAAGGGAAATCACATTTTTTTGCATGTGTCACCACAAGAAGAAGAAGTATAGAAAAATCTACCAATGGAGACACTTGTTTCCAGCAATAACTGTCAAAGGCATGATTTTCACTAACATTGGGGTTATTTCCTTTTGCTTACTGTTATAATTCAGGGACACTAAGTGGTGGGAAGTTCCCTTGTAGGGATATACATAGTAATATAAAAATCTGACAGATTCAAATTCTCCCTAAATTAAACCAAAACTAGTTTAAAATGGAGTTCTACTTCAAGTGTTATGGGTCCAAGAAGCACATGTCCCAACAATGTCCACTGTTCATCCAAGCCTCTGGTCACACCTATGTGTTTCCATGTGTTGAATTTATGGCAACCCATTGATTTCAATTGGTTGCCCTACGTGAGAAAACACACCAAAGGGATGCATGGCCCTTTTCAAAAATGTTGCCGCACCAAAAGGCATGGTACTTTGTTGTCACGCATTCTGGCATGCAACCATATAGCCAGATTTGTGGGAGACCCATTAGTTAATGGCACTGCCACATGTCTGCAAAAGGGATGCGTGTTTTCATTGCGGGAATGCACGTGATTTTGCAATGCACAAGTGTGAACATAGCCTACATCAGGATTTAATCAATAACATTATAATGAGGGAAACAATGTTTGCGGTTGCCATTGTTTCTAGTTCTACCTCTGACACTGCTCTTTGTCTGTAATGTCCCTGGAGGAGCCACAAGCCAATGACAGCCCCCCAGTGACCCCCAGATTTCATCAGTTACATATAACACAACTGAACTGAGGACTACAAGAGTAATTTCTTCTTTCATAAATCAACAGCCAATAGGATACAAGTCACACTGTATTGATCACTTAATTGATATCATATGGGGTATTTGTTGACGTTATCTCTTCCCAGCTGTGGACACAATGAAATCAATGAATCTTGCAGGCTGTGCAAGTCCTCACAATTACACAGCTCACATCACTGCCCCCTCTGCTCTCTGTGTACATTATGCTTAGAAGTCAACTCTCCCAGGTAAGTGACTGCAGGTTGACTGTTGACAACACATACGGGTAGCTCTTTTAAAATCAATATTCTAAAAAAGTGGTAAGAATCTGGGGCCATCATTGTCTACCTTACTTCCCAATAACAAGGCAACATATATATTCACTTGAGACAAGTGACATTAAAAAGACCTCAAATTCATAAGGAAGTAGTGTATTTATGAGAATATAGCCTATATCTAATCACTAGAGACCGATTACATCACTGAGACTTCATATGTATGAGAACAAAGCCTATCCAACCACTAAAGGCCAGTGAAATCACTGACATTTCATATTCATGAGAACACAGCCTATCCACCTACTGAAGACAGATGTCATCATCAAACACTTTATATACATGAAACACAGTTTGTCCATTCGTTATGAATATAACGTGTCAGTGATGTCACTGGTTTCTGAGAATGCAGCACATACATTCATTGGAGACCAGTGACATCACTGATTCTTCAAATAAATTATATTGGGGCCTATCCAATTACTACAAATTGTCAGTATCAATTTACAAAAGATAAGTGACTTTCCAACGCACAATATTTATGAAACCACAGCCGATTCAATCACTAGAGTAACGCTACCCCTGCAGGAGCCGCTTAAGTATGTTCAGTCCTGTACTCTGCCTCTCAACCCCAAAAATAGCCTCAGCCCCACTGGCACACCTAGCAATAGTGTAAGTGCAAGGATCAATGAAACCACACAGAAATTATCTTTACTGCGGTATTTCTGTGGAAAAGGGTAACAGACAATAACAGTATACAATCAAGTAATGTAACTGGAGAGCAATAACTGAGATCAAGAGCAATAAAGCTCAATACTGTATTCAGGCTGCTTTCAGGGGATTCCAAACCTGAGAATGTCCCCAAGAGCAGAGGCACACTTAAATGGCAAATAAATCACAATATGACACTTTATATTGGATCAATTACCTCTACTCAAATTTGGCTCTATGAGTCCAGGCAGGAGGACAGAAGACTGACCCTCTTTATGTCAGACCTTTCTCTCATGTCCCCTGACACCACAGGCCCAACTACAAATACCGTACTCAGTTCTACATTAAGTGTGTGATTAAAGGACAATGGTGTTGTGTTCTGTGGCACTACAGGTGGTAGGAAGGTGAGCAATGATGTCTGCATACAGTGTTCATAAAGCCGGATGGGCAAAGTAAAACAACTGTCTGTGTGCAGTGTCCTAGTTTTCTGCAAACTGGCAAGTGCCGCCTCACTAAATCCTGCGGTCAGGCCCAAACGAATGTCCTGGAAACGGGCAGGCTCTTCTGGTGACCCGACTGGTCACCTCAGACTGGAACGCTTCACCACCGTCAATGCATGTGCCCTTGGATGTGCACCTGGGATCCCTCTCTCTCAGGCTGGATGTCCCCGACCGGCTGTGGAGCTTGTAAACGATCTATGGACTGACCCAGGAGGCAACACCTCTCCTGACTCCAGTCTTTTCTCCTGCCTCACAGTAACTGAATCTCCTCAGACAACAAGATGGAATCTTTGGTTCTCTGCTTCCCAGAGCAGGCTGGCTCTTGTAGTTCCTGCTTCCATACAAGGCTATGGGGCCATCTGGTATAGGGACTACATGTCCCAGAATCCTTTGCAGCCATTCTGCTCACTATTTATTGGCTCTTCCATTTGGCCCCTTTCATTGGTTCCCTCTCCCCGCCAATAGGAAAACAGGAGAGACAGAACAGAGTGGACGGCCGTTGCTGTGTGAGCACTGCTCGCATTAACATGCAGTTAATGAAGAGAAAAGGAGGGGGGAATATCCCCCCGCAGAAGCTGACAGGCACGCTCTCCCTGTGGAGAGCCTGTGTACTCTCGGCAGCCAGCTTGGTAGGGCACGGGAGAAGCAAGGCACCCGCTATACTAGAAACCAGTGACATCACTGATACTTCATATTTATAAAAGGGCAGCCTATCCATTTATTGGAGATCAGTGACATCACTAAAACACTTCATACTCATGAGAACGTAGCCTATCCATTTACAAAAGACAAGTGACACAATAGAGACACAAGTGACACAATAGAGATCAATGACACCACTGACATCTCATTTTCATGTGGATGCAGTCTATCCATTCACTGGGGACCAATAACATCTTTGATAATTTATATTCAGGGTAAGACAGCCTATCCATTCACTAGATGCCATATTCATGAGGACGCAGCCTATCCTCTCACTAGAGGTCAGTGACATCACTAAGGTGCTTCGTATTCATGGGAATGTAGCCTATCTACAAAAGACAAGCAACCTTTTCAACACATTGTATTCATGGGTATACAAACCCATTACTTTACTAGAGACCAATGACATCACCAAAATGCTTCATATTCAAGAGAACCTAGCCTATTTACAAATAAGTGACTTTACCAACACATCATAATTATGCTATGAGAGCGCAGCCTGTCCATTCACTGGAGACCAATGACATTATTAACCATTCATATTTTTTGAAAAGGCAGCCTATCAATTCACTGGAGACCAGTGATATCACCAAAACACTTCACACTCATGAGAACGTAGCCTACCCATTTACAAAGACAAGGGACTTTACCAAAACGGTAGAGACCAGTGACATCGCTGAGACCTCATTTACATGAAAAGGGTAGCCTATTCATTCACTAGAGACATCACCAAAATACTTCATACTCATGAGAATGTAGCCTGCCCTGACCATTTACAAAAGAAAAGTGACTTTACCAACACAGTAGAGACCAGTGACATCACCGACACCTCATTTTCATCAAAGGATGCAGTCTATCCATTCACCGGAGACCAGTAACATCCCTGATACTTAATATTCACAGGAAGGCAGCCTATCCATTCACCAGAAACCAGTAAAATCCCTGATACTTCATATTCATTGGAAGGCAGCCTATCCATTCACCAGGGACCTGTAACTTCCCTGATACCTCATATTCATTGGAAGGCAGCCTATCCATTCACCAGAAACCAGTAACATCCCTAATACTTCATATTCATGGGAAGGCAGCCTATCTATTCACTGGAGACCCGTGACATCACTGACACCTCATTTTCCAAGAGGATGCAGCCTATCCATTCACAAGAGACCAAAACATCCCTGAGACTTCATATTCATTGGAAGGCAGCCTATCCCATTACTAGAGATCAATAACATCTCTGATACTTCATATTTACGAGAAGGCAACCTATCCATTCACTAGAGACAAGTGACATTGCTTACACTTCATATTCATGAGGATGCAGCCTATCCTCTTACTAGAGGCCAGTGACATCACTGAGATGCTTCGTATTCATGAGAATGCAGCCTATCTATTCATTTCTCCCTCTAGGCAGTCGGCTAATGCGAGAACAGCCTGCTACTGACTTACTGTGCCCTGCCCGTTGTCCCCGCAGGCAAAGAGTTAATGTAATTTGCAGCTCTGTTGAAAAAAAGCCTCTGAAAAAGGTTCAAGCGTGATGGGAAAAGCTGCTTTGTTCTAGAGGAACTTTATATCAGAAGGTAATTTGTGACTGTTTTAAGTGGCTGTGGCAAGGATGAAACCCACAAGCTATTAGTGAAGAAGAAAAATGAAAGAAAAAAAAAAAAAAAACGAGAGAGAGAAGAGAAGAGAAGAAATGGCTTTTATGTTTGGAATGAGACCTCACGTGTTCTAAGGAATAACTGCAAGTGGGGGTCATTTCCAACAATATTCCATACTATAAAAACAGTAAAAGTCTTACATGGAAAATAAAGTCATACAGATTTCTTTTAGCCACATATGTGAACGCGATTGGGTTTATTTGAATAATCTTATCAGTGAGTGTTAATGTTTTGAAAATCTCATCCTTATGTATAGGATGCAATTATATAATTATGCGGGGGGGCAGCTATATTGCACATATTGTCTCTGCATTCTCTGACTAGTTCTGCTGCACAGTGATTGTGCTTTACTATTTCCCTCTTAGATCCCACCTAACTAGTAGCCTTGCACTAACTGAAAAGAAAAATGCTAACCAGCTGATTTCAGTGCAGACAACCTGGTGTTGCTTGTTCTGGATACAGAGGCTGGATGAAGGAGAGGATTAGTGTATGGAATGACAAAGGGTCATGTCAAATATGGAACAGCAAGTAAAGGCAAGAAAATCATATAATAAAACAACCTTCATATATGTAAATATTACAATAAAAATGCAATAAAACAAAATAAGTCAAATTAATATTTCTTATATCACTATAGTTGGCCATTAAATACCTGCTATAAATACATTAAAAGTTAGCTTAAGACTAGTTAGCTTTTGAGCATAGTGTGGCGAAAAATATTTTCAAAGAAATTGAGAGTGTCGATTTTAGAACAAAAAAAATGTCAACTTCACACTCTCGATCACGAAAAGGATTTTTTATAAGGTAAATGCTGTAAACTTCTTGAGCAGTAGTGTGAAATTAACATACTACACTCTCCTGCCTCAGATCAGCCCCAATTCATGCACCTTCACACCTCAGATCATTGTCCCCCCTGCAAATCTGTTTCACCACTGTACCCCCCCCCCATCTGTCCCACCACTGTACCACCCTGCACATCTGCCCCCCCCCCACTGAAACCCCCTGCACATCTGCCCCCCCCCCCCCCCCACTGAAACCCCCTGCACATCTGACCCACCACTGAAACCCCCTGCACATCTGACCCACCACTGAAACACCCTTTCTCATCTGCCCCACCACTGTACTTCCTCCACATCTGTCCCACCTCTGTTTCCCCTGCTCATCTGTTCCACCAATGTACCTCCTTTCTCCTCTGCCTTGCCACTCTACTCCTCTGTACATCTGCCCCACATCTGTACCCCCTGCTCTTCTGCCCAACCACTGTAACCCCCTGCTCATCTGTTCCACCAATGCACCTCCTTTCACATCTGCCTGATCACTGTCCCCCCTGCTTATCTGCCCCACCACTGTAACCCCCTGCACATCTGCCCCACCACTGAAACCTCCTTTCTCCTCTGCCCCACCTCTGTACCCCCTGCTTTTCTGCCCAACCACTGTAACCCCCTGCTCATCTGTCCCACCAATGCACCTCCTGTCACATCTGACCCTCCACTGTCCCCCCTGCACATCTTTCCCACCACTATAACCCCCTTCTCATCTGGCCCAAAAGTGACACCCCCCCCCCGCGCTCATCTGTCCCACCGCTGAACCCCCTGCTCATCTGTCCCACCACTGTAACCCCCTGCTCATCTGCCCCATCACTGTACCCCCTTGCTTTTCTGTCCCACTGCTGAACCCACTTCTCATCCCTCCCACTACTGTACCTACTGCACATCTGCCCCACCACTGTACCCCCTTGCTCTTCTGTCCCAACACTGTATTCCCACTGCTCATCTGCCCCAACAATGTTTCCCATCTTTAAAAATGTGTGGGAGCACAGTGCCCCCCCCCCCTCAGTGCAGGTGCGGCGTGGGGATTTCTGAAAGTCTGAATTCTGAAATTGTAATGCATTAGTGTCTCACTGACACTTCCCTGCGCTGCTCTGCTGATGGGGGGGGGTTGAGTGCCGGCAAAAGAGGCTTAGAGTGCCGCTTGCGGCACCAGTGTCGGGGGTTGCCTACCCCTGGCTTAAGAGGTGTTTTAAAAGGCATTAATAGGCAAATCTTTAACATTTCAGAGTTTGTTTAGAACCCAGTTTTCAAATAAAAGAAGGAGAGCAAGATTTCAATTGTGTGCCCTTTTTAGACACTGTTGTCATGTCAAACCTTCTTTCCCAGTTTAAAGTAGAAATATGACCAGGTTATGAGCATTTAAATAAGTCTATATTTCCAAGTAGTAAATAGGCTGTAAAAAAAAAAATCATCAATGACCTCTGTAGTTACAACCAGTGTGGAGAAATTCATCCTTATATTTCAGAATAGAAGCAAAGTAATTCAAGTCAAGTCTTTTCTCGCTCCCCTTTTTGTGTGCAATTGCTTTGTGTTTACATTAGGCTTCATGTACACTACATTTACCATGGCTACGGGAAAATGCAAAACACCAATTGCGCTGAGATTTTGCAGTGGTTTGCAATTTCCTGCAGCCGGTGGTCAAAACATTTCTATCCTAAATGCAAATCTTTCTTTTGAGGGAGGTTGAAGCTCCCCTAACCGCAACAGCTCCTAAACGCTGCTAAAAGAATGAGTGCATTGATACATAGGCTTTTATGGAGTAGGGCTGGGGAAAAAATTGAGAGGTCAAATCGATTCAAAATTTAAGCAGATCGATTTTTTTAGATTTTTTTTTTTCACCGCGCTGGTCCTGAGGAGCTGCGGGCAGGAGTTTTTAGGCGAGGCCGCGGCTTCGGCCCAGTCCGCAAGGCCAGACTCAAATCGAGATTTTTTTTTTTTTTTTTTAAATCGCAGTTTTGTTTTTTTTTTGGAGTTGAGTTTAGGAGCTTTGGCAAAAAAAAATGCCAAAAGCTCCTAAACTCGCGTTTAGGAGCTGTTAGTGTGCATGAGTCCTAAGGCCGTGATGTACCTCTGCTGTCTGCGGTCAAAACGTTGCTATCCTGAACTCGATTCTTCTGAGTTCAGGAAAGGGAGGTTGAACCTCCCCTAACCGCTGCCAGCTACTAAACTCTGCTAGAAGCCTATGTGTACATTGGCACATAAGCTGTTATGGAGTTGAGTTTAGGAGCTTTGGCAAAAAAAAATGCCAAAAGCTCCTAAATTCGCGTTTAGGAGCTGCTGGTGTACATGAGGCCTAAGGCCGTGATGTACCTCTGCTGCGGGAAAACACAAAATGCGGCAAAATCGCACCATTGCAGCATTTGCAATTTGCAGCATTGTGGGGTTTCCTGTGGCCAGCGGTCAAAACGTTGCTATCCTGAACTCCCCTAACCGCTGCCAGCTACTAAACTCTGCTAGAAGCCTATGTGTACATTGGCACATAAGCTGTTATGGAGTTGAGTTTAGGAGCTTTGGCAAAAAAACGCCAAAATCTCCTAGACTCAAGTTTAGGAGCTGTAGTGTACATGGAACCTAAGTAATGAGAAGGTAGGCTGCCAATTTACTGCTGGGAGCTGCAAAGGTTGAGAATGAATTACTCCAGAGTGCCTGCAGCTACACAGGTGAATGAGGGCTTATTGAATGTACTGCTTGTTAAAAAATGTATAAATATTTGAATGTCCACAACCTAGCTACAGTGTAACTTTAATAGCTACAAGGGCCTTCTGAAACCTAAATAACATAAGTCAGAGTTTTCTGCAATTATTTTTACTCATGGCAGCTAAATACACAACTTAATACATATATTGCAGCGGTTTTACTTGCCGAAAGACATGTGAATATATTCTACAGTGGTCCAAATACCCTGCCAGGAGGCATAGTCAGGTCAGTGAACTCCACCACCACAAAAGCACAGCTTCGGAATGCTGATTGGACAATGAATGAGCTGCAGCACGTTGACAAGGCTCTGCTTTCCCTTCATGCCAGCCATTGTGCACTGCAGGAAAGCCAGATATAACCAGGATTATATACCTTTGGGACTTTCTTTACAAGATACGGTGCTGTGAACATTCTGTTTCTTGCCCATTACTTGGGTTGAAGCAGTCGGTGCAACAGATGTCCATTGGGCCATCTACTTCAACTGCAGGGACTGGAAAGCTTCACAAGGGCACCATAGAGGTAATTAAAACATTACTGTTACCTCTTGCAGTCCTTTATATCTAAACTTCCTGGAGTTCTCCTTTAAAACAGTTACAAATATTTAATTTTCTCTGCAGGCTTTTATGGACAAGATCGTGAGGATTAATGTAGCACTTCATATAAGGTAGCCCTGTTCACAGTGCTGAGCCTTTAATTTAAGGACTAGGACTGAGCAGGATTTTATTTCCTAGGGATGCAACTGACCCATACATTGTTTTCAATATTCAAGAAGCATAAGAGTTAATGAGAAAGCAGCAAGGAACACAAGCAACTAAATTATTCAGTGTCCGTCGTGCAGATCTTCCACCATGCTGGAGAGTGGCGTTAACAAGCTTACACGAGCATCAGAAGTGCTTGTTATTACTCACCGTCTAATGTCTTTATCCCGCAAAGGCATTTTCAGTTTTAGCTTGAAAAAATAATGTGTTCTGCATTTGGTTTAGCAAGCACTGGCTGGGCATGGCTCAGCCCTGCCACCTTGCTAAATGCTGGCTGAAGCCTAAGAAATGCTTTTTAAAGCTGTAGCCAGGGTGACCTGCACCCAGCACTCTCAATCTAGAAAAGAAGGCTGTGTAGAGGACTTCATGTAAGCTTTTTTGGTGTCTCTTTGGTAACTGCAGAGTGCTCTCACCTGCACTTTGGCTGCATTTACCTACATATTGCTATTTAATTAAAATCTAAAATGTGATTGGTTTAAAAGGGTTAGTTTACCTAAGGCTCCACACACACTGGGCGTTTAGCCCCAGTGCATGGTGCTCTTGGGTTTAGCTTTGGGCAGAGGGCACAAGTGAGGCTGGATGGTGCACCTAGTGGAAGTTTTGGTTGGGGCAGTAGGAGACCGGCAGCGAATGCCCAGAATGAAAAAAGTCTGCGTTACAGGCATTCATCCCAGGGTGCATACTGCCCATCCAGGTGAATTGTCCAGCCACAGCAGATGTCAGCGTCTAATAGAGTTTGGCAGTCTGCCATCAGCGGGCAGATGGCACACTTGTGCCCTCCACCAACAGCTAAATGCCAGCCAAATGCCCAGTGTACATGGGGTCTAAAACTGATTTTCCATTTTTTGATGGATGCTGGAGTGATAAACCCCCTGATAGTTTATTCTATTATTCAGGGACCCTAATGGTGAGATTTCTGCGCTAAGTTCCCTGGTCTGAATACCTTCTGTGGTAATTACAAGAGGTTCCCACCAATCCTCCTGGATGTTTTATTAGTTTCATATTATGTCGAAAGTAAAAAAGGAGAATCTTGAACACACAAAGGTGGTCAAGAATCCAAAATTGTTAGAGCTTGTTTACAATTGCGGTTAGAGGGGTGACAAAAACACACTATTGAGCCATCCCTTAGCTACCCTCCTTAAGTTGCAATAGCAACTAGATGGGGATGTACACATGCCACAGCCACAAGGCTTTGCTTCACAGCAAGAATTATACACCCCCACCCCGTCACTATTTGTGAGCAGTACTGCTCCTCCCAAACGCAACCTTTTCATGTGAATGGGGCCGCACAGCAATCGTGTGCAGTGCACGCAGTTACAGCATGGTGGTGTGAGTTATTAGAGGTTAAAGGGTTAAAACGGTCAGCCAAGAGGTGACATAACTCCTCCTTACCAGTTGCCATACACCCTCTAACAAGTGATCCACCATGGAATTCTAGAAGAAAGTTCTCAGTGTTCTCACTGAAATCAGGGGTTGACCAAGTCCACTGGATTCTATTTATAAGTAAAATATCACTTTTCAGGTGGACTGACCCTTTAATATATGTATTCTGGTGTGAATGGATAATTGAGAAAAAAAATTCCCCTGTGACTCAGACAGGCCATAAATTGTGTAATAATTGCATGCGACAATCACAATTTTGAACATCACTTGCCATTATTGGCTGATTTCTGATCATATATTGGGACAATAGGGATTTTTATCACAGTGATGCTCTAATACACATATGTCAAACACAAGGCCCGCAGGCCGAAAGCGCCCCCCCAGGCCTTGTCATGTGGCCCTCCCATCCAGTTTTGCAGCTGGAACATGGCAAAACTGGGTGGGAGGGGCTCCCGCTGTCCACTGTCATTTGTAAACATGTGAGAGCAAGAATAATCTCCCTGCAAGGTAGCTCTGCCTACACAGGGAGGTATAACAGAGCCAAATACATGGGTAGTAGAGAGAGCTGAATACACAGGGCAGTACTAGAGTTGCCTACATAAGGAGTTGCTAGAGCCGGACAAGGTAAAAGGAGAGGGGGGTTGGTGTTGTACACTGTGCAAAGCGCACACCTAAACCCTGCACTCTGTATACTGTGCATCCCGGAACTCTGCACTCTGTACATAGTACACCCCTAAACCCTGAACTCTGCACTCTGTGCATAGGGTATCATTGAAACTGCACTCTGTACGCAACATACTCCTGAACTCTGCACACTGTATGTACCACACTCCTGCACTCTGTATCCAGTGCACCCTGAACTCTGCACTCTGTACATAGCACACCCCTAAAGCCTGCACGTAATGTACTCCCGAACTCTGTAACGCATTCCTGAACACCCCAAAAACAACCAGCCCTTTGAAGGCAAACATACTGCTGATGCGGCCTGTAATGAAATTGAGTTTGACACCCCTGCTTTAATATATTTATAGTTCTCAAGCCACATGGACCATATGTACCGTAGCCTGCCCATGTAGATTATATGCTTTTATTTTGCCTTCTTAAAAAACTTAACTTGACAAGGTTGGGGGATTGGGTAGTCATAATGGCAAAAAATACTAAATGACCACATTGTGGACCAGTCAAAAATTAAAAAAAAAAATATAGTGAAAACATAAATCACATTATAGCCAAATTGCCCTACATATTACAATCTCTATTACACATACTACACATTACAATCTGACTGTAACGTTTCCAGTTTTAATCCTTTTTCATCATTGACTACATTATGTATAGTGACAATTTCAATAGAATGCAAATTTCCAATTAAATATAAAATCAATTAAAGAGAAAAACCAAACACTTTATCCAATCAAATCGTAATCTTTAAGGTATACTTCCAAAATTGATTTATGATTTTAATGTGCAGGTGTTGAATGTTTTCTTAAATTGCAAAAGAAGAAACCACTGTAATCCCCCCCCCCCCAAATAATCCACCCAGAGTTCCGCAGGGATGAGTTATTTGTGGCCAAACCAGTGCAGGTTTTTTCTATGCAGATATTCTGTTCCGAAAGATGGTTCAAGAGATGGGAGCCTATCACAATCTCACTCTCCTGCCCTCTCAGCGCCAGCCGAAGCATGGCACAGCATGGGCTCGAGTGCTAATCCAATTAAGGGTGAATCACTTTCCCCATAACAAGCCTCGGCTTTGGGTTTTCTCCTTGTGCCTGTCTGTGAGACCATTGAACAGATTGTTCTTTGCAATTGCGCTGCTGACAATGCTAATCAAAAACGCAGAAGAGCTTTTTCTTTTTGCTTTTCTTTTTTTTTTTGTCGTCGTAATCGTACACTTGAAAATGGATGGCAGCATGCTATTAACAATTCCAGCCTCAGCTGTTTAAAGGTAACGTTGAGTATATGTTCATTTCGGTACAATAATGAAGCACTATTGTGGCATTAACTTAAAAGGAATTTGTGATAGGACTTTCACATTTGTAGTCGTCGTTCCAAATTGGTATGACTGTATTTGTAAACTGCAGGTTCCACCCTAGTGGCTATCTGTATATAGCAGTACAGCCAGAAACTCAGATAAGTGACTGCTGAGATAAGATGAACTAGATGAGCCCGATTTAATTAATACATCTAACTGCCTGTTCGCAATGTCCTCAGGCATGTAAACTGGCTTGCGCATGCTCAGCTCAGCATACAGCAGCCAGCCTGATCCCGGTGTGCCAGAATGACGGCTTCCTGTGCATGCGCAGCAGTGACGTCATCCTGCCAATAAAGATGGTTGAAAACCGGCACACAGAAGAAGATGCCAGCGCCGGGGAGGGACAGGAACCATTGGAGGAAAGGTGAATCCCTTTAGTTCCAAGTTGGTAATCCAGTACATCTAAATCTGCTAGTACATCTAACCCTACCCTCTCCACAGACTGGCAATGCTGTTGTCCAAAGGTATCCCCATTGCTCCTTCATACAGAGTGGAGCCAGACTAAGACAGAAAGTGTGTTACCAGGTAAAAATAAAGGAAAATAAACGAATGCAGCCAATCCAAGGATTGGTAAGCTGCAATACATTACAGTTTTGTTTTTGATTTTCATACCGCTTTCAGTTATACAGTCATATGAAAGCAAATTCCTGTTCACTTCGAACAGCCATTTGTGTGCAGATGAAATAAATTTGCTTTGTAATCCTTTAGTAAAACATCCCAAGAGTGTCAGTTGCATTACAGCTGATCTCTAAGCAGATGTGAAAGACAGAAATGAATGCCCTTTGTGATCATTAATTTACAGTAGCGGCCGGTGGAAAATATTTTTGGGAAGAGCGGCAAACAGTATGCCACCCCCGCGGTCGGTAGCACTTACCCCATCACCGGCGGCTTCACCTGCTAGGGGCAGCGGCTTCCCGTTCTGCTCTCCACAGGTCATCAGGCAACAGTGACTTCCGTTTCCTCCCTCCTCGGCAGCCAATCGGGGGTCTTCTCTTTTCAGCCAATCGGGAAACGGGTCTCACACCCGCTTCTGATTGGCCTGATTGAGCTTCAGTGTTTCAACACCGAATATTCATTCGCTGTTGTAACACACCTGGGTGGGATCGGAGCGCATTCTCTGCAACCCGAGCCCACCCTATTTTGAAGCCTATTAGAGCCTCTGGCTCAAATCAGGTGCTTTGAAAAAAAACCCGGCCGTTGTAATTCATGTGCTCGTGATTAAAGATGGATGAACATCGCGCGACACTTTTTTTTAAATAAAGGAATGGTCAAAAACTGTGTATTGTGGTTTTTACTTTTTGACACCTTTTTGGTGAATGGGTAGGAGTACAATGTACCCCTACCCATTCACATAGGAGGGGGTAGGATTTGGGGGCCCCCTTGTTAAAGGGGCTTCCAGATTCGGTTAACCCCACCGCCCCCGCAGACCCCCAAAACCAATGGTCAGGGTTGTGGGGATGAGGCCCTTGTCCCCATCAACATAGGAACAAGGTGCTTTGGGGAGAACTCCAAAGCACCCTCCCCATGTTGAGGGCAAGTGGCCTGGTATGGTTCAGTGGTTTAGGAGGGGGGGGGGGCGCTCGCTCGCCCCCCCCCCCTTCCTTCCTGCTTGCTCGGATAAGGGTTTGGTATGGGTTTTGAAGGGGGATCCCCACGCCATTTTTTATTTCGGCCTGGTATGGACTGGGACTGGGGGTGGGGGGACGCACGCTTATTTTTTTCCTAGATTTTTAACTATATTGCCGGGATCCGGCAATACATTGCAGTCACAAGCAGTTTTAAATGACATTTGTCTCTTTAGAAATTTACTGTACCGCAGCAAAATTACAACACATCAGAAAGATGCTCCACTTTACAGGCAGACTAAGGAGACCCCCCAGGCACAATATTTAACCTTCCTGGCGATATGATTATTTCGGATTTTAGGTGCTGAAAGCGGTACAATTATTTTGCATGGAAATTTTGCGTTTTATATTGTAGGTCTGTAATTCTTAACAATAACACACTTAAATCTGTCCAAACAAGAGTCTAGTAGATATCCCGGGTATGATAAAGTTTGAAACACAAAAACATAAATTATAATATAATAAATAAAAATAAATAATTAAAAAAAATAAAAATAAATAGTAATAAAATAAATTTCCCCAGGATTCACTATCGCTCAATTCTGCAAGTGTTCTAATTTACTATCGCTGTTTTCTAGCTGGTCTAAAGCCACTTTTGACGTAAAGGGACACTTTTTGGTTGCTATGGACAATCTCCAGTTTCCAGGCAGAAAGAACAGTATATATCACATAAAACTGCATGCAGGGCATGGGCCAAAGCACTGGGGACAAAAGGGATGTGAAATCATTTCATACAGTACTGTAATCTGTAAGATTACAGTACTGTATGTGTTATGAAATTGACATTTTTTTGAATTTGCCGCCAGGCTCCGCCCCCGTGCGTCGCGACGCTCGCAGGGAACGGAGCCTGGCAAGGAGAGGCTTCGGAGGAGGACGGAGCCCACGGACACTGCGGGGGACATCGCAGGATCCCGGGGACAAGGTAAGTAAAGGCACACCAGGATCCTGCGATGTAATCCCGAGTGTGGCTCGGGGTTACCGCTAATGGTCCCGATTTTCAACCCCGAGCCACACTCGGGAAAACCGCCAGGGAGGTTAAAGGAATATTTTGTTTTTATTGTTTCACTTTAAGCATTATTAAAATCACTGCTCCCGAAAAAACAGCCATTTTAAAAACTTGTTTTTGCATTGATGCATGTCCCCTGGGGCAGTGCCCGGGTCCCCAAACACTTTTCATGGCAATAACTTGCATATAAGCCTTTAAAATTAACACTTTTGATTTTTCTCGTTCATGTCCCATAGACATGATATATATACACACACACACAAACACATACATACACATACAGTATCTCACAAAAGTGAGTACACCCCTCACATTTTTGTAAATATTTTATTCTATCTTTTCATGTGACAACACTAAAGAAATGACACTTTGCTACAATGTAAAGTAGTGAGTGTACAGGTTTAATAACAGTGTAAATTTGCTCTCCCCTCAAAATAACTCAACACACAGCCATTAATGTCTAAACCGCTGGCAACAAAAGGGAGTACACCCCTAAAGTGAAAATGTCCAAATTGGGCCCAAATTGTCAATATTTTGTGTGGCCACCATTATTTTCCTTAACCCTCTTGGGCATGGAGTTCACCAGAGCTTCACAGGTTGCCACTGGAGTCCTCTTCCACTCCTCCATAATGACATCACTGAGCTGGTGGATGTTAGAGACCTTGCGCTCCTCCACCTTCCATTTGAGGATGCCCCACAGATGCTCAATAGAGTTTAGGTCTGGAGACATGCTTGGCCAGTCCATCACCTTTACCCTCAGCTTCTTTAGAGGTGTGTTTGGGGTAATTATGTTGGAATACTGCCCTGCGGCCCAGTCTCTGAAAGGAGGGGATCATGCTCTGCTTTAGTATGTCAAAGTCACAGTACATGTTGGCATTCATGGTTCCCTCAATGAACTGTAGCTCCCCAGTGCCAGCAGCACTCATGCAGCCCCAGACCATGACACTCCCACCACCATGCTTGACTGTAGGCAAGACACAACTGTCTTTGTACTTCTCACTTTGTTGCCGCCACACACGCTTGACACCATCTGAACCAAATAGGTTTATTTTGGTGTCATCAGACCACAGGACATGGTTCCAGTAATTCATGTCCTTAGTCTGCTTGTCTTCAGCAAACTGTTTGCGGGCTTTCTTGTACATCATCCTTGGAAGAGGCTTCCTTCTGGGACGACAGCCATGCAGACCAATTTGATGCAGCATGCGGCGTATGGTCTGAGAACTGACAGGCTGACCCCCCACCCCTTCAACCTCTGCAGCAATGCTGGAAGCACTTATACATCTATTTCCCAAAGACAACCTCTGGATATGACGCTGAACACGTGTACTTAACTTCTTTGGTCGAATATGGTGAGGCCTGTTCTGAGTGGAACCTGTCCTGTTAAACCTCTATATGGTCTTGGCCACCGTTCTGCAGCATAGTTTCAGGGTCTTGGCAATCTTCTTATAGGCCACCTTTATGTAGAGCAAAAATTCTTTTTTTCAGATCCTCAGAGAGTTCTTTGCCATGAGGTGCCATGTTGAACTTCCAGTGACCAGTATGAGAGAGTGAGAGCGATAACACCAAATTTAACACACCTGCTCCCCTGAGACCTTGAGACCTTGTAACACTAATGAGTCACATGACACCGGGGAGGGAAAATGGCTAATTGGGCCCAATTTGGACATTTTCACTTAGGGGTGTACTCACTTTTGTTGCCGGCAGTTTAGACATTGTGTTGAGTTTTTTTGAGGCGTCTGCAAATTTACACTGTTATACAAGCTCTACACTCACTACTTTACATTGTAGCAAAGTGTTGTCACATGAAAAGATATAATAAAATATTTACAAATATGAGAGGGGTGTACTCACTTGTGTGAGATACTGTATATACACACGCATTATATATATATCACTGACCACCAATGTAACAGAGCACTTCACCCATTGACTAGCAATGTAAGGGGGAAACTCCCCCTGCTGACCAGCAATGTGAGAGGCATACTTTCCAATAATCACCAGTGTAAGGGAACTCTTCTCCTACTGACTAGCAATATAAGAGAGAACCTCTTTCACTGACTACCAATATAAGGGACCAGTCTTCTATTAACCCCTAGTGTAAGGGGGTGTGTTTCCCACTGGCCACCAGTATAAGGGGGCACCTCTCCTCCTGACCAGCAATGTGTGTGGACCACTGGTGGCGGGGGTCTAGCGATGGGTTATCCAGCACTTACCCCATCTAGGTTCCGGGCGGGCAGCGCTGTGATGGGCGGGCATCTCCTCCGTATTACAGCGGCTTCCGCCGTGCATCTCTTCCCTCCTCCTTGACATCCAATAGGATCACCTGTCCTTTCAGCCAATCAGGTGATGGGTCTCACGACCCGCTTCCTGACTGGCTGGGAGAAGTATCAGTGGGAGAATAGCAAATATTCATATGCAATAGCCACACAACTGGGTGGGACTCGGAGCGCAGTGCTCTGTGCCCCAAGCCCACCCTTTTTTGAAGCCTATTAGTGCCTCTGGTTCTACTCATGTGCTTAAAAAAAACATCCCCCATTGGAATCCACGCATGGATAGGGGGGGCGGCGCCCGTGCGCCCCTAATGGACGGGCCGCCACTGAGTGGACCCTTCTCCCACTGAGTAGCATTGTAAGGGAGCATCTTTCCACTGGCTCTTGCCCATTGACCACCAATGAAATTGGGTCCCTGTCCCACTGACCACCAATGCGAGGTGGCTCTTTAAGGTTGGAGACCGCGCTGGACTGACTCAATCGGCCACTGTCTATAAATAGGCGATGATGTGGGTGGGTACGAAGAGTTCCTTTCCAATAAACAGCTTTAAAACCCACTTTAAAACTCACATTTACTGGAGACCAGGCACTCCTTTCTATCTACTTTTCAAGGCACCAATCTGAGCTGGGCAATCATCCCAATGACCACCAAAGTAAGAGAGCAAATCTCCACTAACTATCAATGCAAGAGAGCACTTTCCACTGCCCTTCAGTGTAAAGGGGTACTTCTCCACTGACCATCAATGTAAGGGGCCACTGCAACATTGACCACCAACACCAGCATAGCGGTTACCATGACACTAGCCACCAATGTAAGGAAGCACCTTTCCTACCAATATACAGAGGCATTTCTCCCACTGACCATCAAAGTAAGCAGACATCTCCCCCCACTTGCCACCATTAAGAGGGGGGTACTTCCATTAATCATCAATTTAAGGAAGAACCTCTCCCATTGACCACCAATGTTAGTGGGAACCTCTCTCACTGACCCTATATATAGAGGGGTCCTTCTGCCACTGGCCATCAAAAGGTTGAGAAAGGCTGTTCTATATTGCAGTCAGCTCTGGTGAGACAAATTAGGTAAAGTTACATGGAGGCCCCCATGTGTCTGCTTTTCACTTTTTAAGCCTGGGTTCACACATGTGCGGTGCGAATTGAAGCTCAGGTTTCACTGGGGAGATAAAAATCTCCTGTTCAAAGGAATCACTGCGTTTTAGCTCAGGATCAGTGAGCAGGGAGAGGAGCAGGGAGAGGGGGAGGGAGAGGGGGGGAGAGGGGGAGGTGTAGTGAGGAGAAGTAGAAAATCCATGTTCAGAACCCAATGCAGATGCGTTCCCATAGAAGATAAGGGGTTTGTAATTGGCAACGCAATACCCAGAAAACACACACGTTTTTTGTGCAATGCGCAGTGCGAATGCAACGCACATATGTGAACCAGATGCATTCATATGAATGTATTTTAAAATGTCCTGCGAATTAGATGTGGTGTAAGCCGCATCCAATTCGCATAGGTGTGAACAGGGGCTGAATCTTTAGCATATGTACAGGTCCATCTTAAGTCTAAATTAGCACTTTTTCACATTTTAGCACTACAGAGTGGTATAACATTCATATTTATGTACACTACAGAAATGCAGCCTGTATGAATTGTACTGTGGCTTTGTGTGTTTTGAGGGTAAGAAATGAAGGAAAATTCAGCTTGCGCATTTAGTTTGTGATACAGCGTTTTCAAGCAACATACCATATGGCCAGCCAACAGAGATTATTTGTGTTTTTTTTTTCTATGCATGTGATGTGTAAAACTATATGCAAGTCTGAATCTAGCATCAGGGTGTACAGCAGTGGTAGTCAACATATGAAGTGTAGGGAACCCCAACTGTGGCCCCAGACATCACAATACATTCAATATATTGACGCTCGGTTCACACTAGGACGACTTGTCAGGCGACCTAGGTCGCCTGACAAGTAGCGTCCCGTTCAGTACAATGGAACCGTTCTAAGGGGAGCGACGCAAGTCGCTCCGACTTAGAAAAAGGTTCCTGTACGACTTCGGGGGCGACTTGGGGCGACTTGCATAGACTTCTATACAGAAGTCGTTTTGCAAGTCGCCCGTGCAGTCGTGTGCAGGTCGCCTCGGTGAGGCGACCTGCAAGTTGTGCCGCCTCTGGTGTGAACCGAGGCTGAATGCTTGCCAAATACTGCAGACATACTAAAAAAAACAATGGTCAGAGTGTGGATATGATACATGTAGGCTGCCCATAGATAAATCGAAATTCAGCCAATTTAGCAGGGACCAGACATATGTATGGCCACTGTGGTTGTATAGAGGTCCATCTACCCAGTGACTTCTGTACAACTGCCCTGCAGAAAATGTTTCTCTCGAGCAGCACTGCAGGCTACCGTCTGCAACACCGATCAGTGTATTCTGGTGGCGGGCAAGTCTCCCCACTGTCAGAATACAATGACACAGAAAGAAGATTCCCCCATCCACCTCGAATGTGTGGATGGGGGAACCTGGTCAGTTTTTTTCATTCAACCCGCTGGTCTGACCCTTCTATGCAGGGCAGTACAACTGGTCCTGCAGTACTGGGCCCAAGCCTCATCAGTTAAACAGGGGGGCCTGGGGCAGCTTTATTGTGGATTTCTGCTTTAAATAAATGGATTTTACTAGACCACACCCTCGCTCCTACTTGCTTACCAGTGCTTAAATTACATTTCCCTGGGCCCCATCCCGTCAACAGAGGGGCCCAGGAGATGGGAGCAAAGGAAGGACATTCTTTTAATTTTTAGGGTGTTGGCGGATAAAGTCAGTGCTGCTGTTTTTTGCACCTTGGGAGGTGGGTGGGGTGTAGGCTGAGTTGGCGGGCCCATCAGAAAGCCTGTATAGGGCCCCCTGATTTCTAAGAGTGGCCCTGCGTCTATGGTCAGGTTTAGGTTGGAGACTGGAGACATGCTCCAGATGACAATAAAAAACTTGGGACACGTTACATGAGGCTAGTAGATCATTGTGATAATCCCTTTACAAATCAATGCTCCGCACTCCCATTACAGATTGCTGGGGTCTGATTACCACACAAAAGTACTAAAGAGCTGCATGTGGCCCTTGGGATGCAGGTTGGGCACTAAGAGTCTACAGGATGAGAAATCCATGTTTGATGTGCTGTATGTTGTATCTGCATTGTGCATTTTGGCACATTTTACACGTGTTACCATTAAACTCTATGTAATGTGCGTTTTGTGATCGAATCACAGATTCAGCAGGATGGACGTCTACTAATGCACATAAGACCTGTAGATGTGAATTGGATGGAAGGGTAAAATCTGCATAACTTAAACTACAACCATTTCCTGAATGCTTAGCAAAGCCAAGTCCTCTGCTGACCTGTAAGGTTAGGGTTCAGGCCTCTTTGTCTGCCATGCGTTGTAGTGCTTATGCCTCTCATACAATATTTATAGTGATGTTTTACAAGAACCAATAAAATCAGGACTGAAATAAGACACACTTCATTATTTCTTCATAAAACAGCCCAGTGGTTGTGGGGGAGATTCAAACACTGAAACGAGAGGTTCCTGCTGAACTGCGCTAAAGCCAACTGCTAAATCTGCATTTGAAAGACGTGTGGGGGAAATAGATGTGTGCTACAAAGGTTGATTTGTATATTATTAGTATTAGCCACCAAAAGAATTGGAAAGTAATGGGCTGACACCTGCTAGGTTACACAGGAAGACAACACTTTCCAGAGTCTGCAGTTCTGCACTGTCTCTGCTGCTGCCTTACCTCTTTACCTGGATAAAAAGGAAGGTGCACCTGGTGTCCAGAGAAACATGCGACTTCTAAAATCTGGTCCTTGGATCTTTATTAAAAACTAGCAACATGTACATCAAGCCAATGTGTTTCAGAGGGAACAGACTCCCCTTTCTCCGGGCTGTTGCTGTGTTTTCTATTAGGTAGGAACAATTCTCAACTTGCTGCCTATACAACCAAAGCCGGCATCCTCCTATTCAGAATCCTTGATCCAACATAACCATCAACGCAGCAACAACCCTGAAGAAGGAGGAGTCTGTTCCCCCGAAACATGTTGGCTTAATGTACATGTTGCTAGTTTTAATAAAGATCCATGAACCAGATTTTAGAAGTCACATTTCTCTCTACGCCGGGCGCGCCTTCCTTTTTTTTATCCAAGTCTGCATGCTGAAACAACCTAAGGTCGCACAGAAAAGGCAGCAGCCCAATTCCCTGAGAGGGCCTATCACCACCATCCATCCTAGGGGCACTATCCACCAGAAAGGCATTCCTTCTTTTCTGACCACGCAAATACCCACTCAGGACCAGTGATCAATCCAGTCAGTTCACTGCGGTCTCCAACACAAGCTAGATGACCTCTTTACCTGGCCTTTAGCAGACAAAGACATTATGGGGTTAATTTACTAAAACTGTAGAGTGCGAAAGCTGTGCATGGTAGCCAATCAGCTTCAAACTTCAGCGTGTTCAGTTAAAGTGATTGTAAAATGATCGCCTTGTAAAACAACCCATTCAGTTTAAAATAGAAATGAAAGGCAAAACATTTTTGTATACATATAAAAAAACACTATAAATACATTTTTTCCCTTATTTATAAGTGATCACAATCCCTCTGTTCTCATCTGCATAAGAGCTGGGGAGAGGAGAAGCAGACAGTGACAGGCTGTACAGTGGGGGCGTGTCAGGGCAGGTCTGATCAATAGAGGAGAGTACACAGAGTTCCCAGCATAGCTAGAGAACTGACCATGATGTGTTCTACTGCTTAGTGTGGTCAGTTTTTAATAGGAAAGCAAGGGGACTAGCAGGAACACCAGGGATTTCACACACAGGAAGCAATGCAAAAAAACAGGATACTTTCTCATACAAATACATGGTACAGCAGGCACATATCAGGAATATAAAATGTTGGGGTAACAAATGCTTTAAGCTTTGACAAATAAACCTGGAAGCTGATTGGTTTCTATGCAGAGCTGCACCAGATTTTGCACTCTCCGGTTTTAGTAAATAACCCCTGATACAGTGGTGGAATTCTCCCTCCTGCAAGCCTCACCTCCTACTGCCTATTACCGTAGCTTACAGAACAGCCACTTCTAATGCAAGACTCATTGAAACTTTCAGATTGTATGTAACACAATAAAAAAAAGAAAGATTTTAGGTAATTACAGTAGCCAAACTACAAAATTATGAAATGGAAACCCCTGCCTCCAAAAACATTTTCATAGCTTTGGACAGAGTGGTGATCACCATCGGGGGATTCATCCCTCACTTCCTGTCCCTGTGACACCCATACAGGAAATGGAGGTTGCAGTAGCTACCAGGACAGGAAGACACAAAGAACAAAAAAATAAATAAACAATTCATTAAAATGTCTAAGCCTTCCATAGTGTACTAACATGTGGATTATGTTTCTGACTGTGACTGTGTAGAAATTTCCCATCAATACCTGATAGAAAATGAGTGGGCAATCAATCTCAAGAAAGACACAGACTGTGATAAAAACCTGACAGATTCTTACCCTTCCCCGCTCTTCTCAAAAATGAAATACAATGCTTCAGCTTGAGTTGGGCATTACAGTAATGAGAGAAATACAGGGGCTGCCATTGCTGACTACTCTCTGAAAATGCTGCTTGCCTGGTTGTTATACTGAGCCTCTATTTCAAAAGGCCGAACAAAAGAAATCTTTACGAGTATGGGCAGCTTAATTTAGAGACAATATCATTGGCTTACGATCCGGGAATCACTCATAAATCAATTAATTAAACCTTATTGCTGCATTTAAAAAAAATAAATGCACAGAATATACACAATGCCCCTTTGATATTTCAGTGCATATTCATCCTATATTGTTTGCATCCACATTTAAAATAAACGAACAAATGAAAGTGAAAAAAACATTATGGAACACTCTGCAAATTACACACTATACAAAAAAAAAAAAAAAAAAGGAAGAAACTTGGTTTTATACTATGCAGCTTATATACAATACTATAGAACGTTTACCTGTATTACATACAGCAGTTACTATAGTATGTATTGCTTATTTTGTGTTTTTCTTCTCTGTTTTATCCTCACTTTAGGTATCCACTGGGCTCACTGGGAAATCACATCCAGTGTGAAGACACGTTACCTGTCTACTACTCTCCATATTCGGTGTCACTACCTATCCATCTACCAAACGTAATACCTACTAAAAAAGTATACTTCAAGAGGCTGTACAACCATAAGATGACATGCTGAGTTAAACATCTGTCTGCCAGACTTTCAGATGATAAAAAAATGGACTTAAACCCAAAAAACTACATTTTATATATTTCAGCTAACCAGTCCTTAGATGTGATGGCTGCCTAATGCCCCGTACACACGGCCGGACTTTGTTCGGACATTCTGACAACAAAATTTTTTCCGACGGATGTTAGCTCAAACTTGTCTTGCATACACACGGTCACACAAAGTTGTCGGAAAATCCGATCGTTCTGAACGCGGTGACGTAAAACACGTACATCTGGACTATAAACGGGGCAGTGGCCAATAGCTTTCATCTCTTTATTTATTCTGAGCATGCGTGGCACTTTGTGCGTCGGATTTGTGTACACACGATCGGAATTTTCGACAACGGATTTTGTTGTCGGAAAATTTTATATCCTGCTCTCAAACTTTGTGTGTCGGAAATTCCGATGGAAAATGTGTGATGGAGCCTACACACGGTCGGAATTTCCGACAACAAGGTCCTATCACACATTTTCCGTCGGAAAATCCGACCGTGTGTACAGGGCATTAGGCAGCACATACAGGCATACCCCCACTTTTAGGTACACAATGGGGTTTATTTACTAAAGCTGGAAAGTGCAAAAATCAGGCTCCCTTCTGCATAGAAACCAATGAGCTTCTAACCCCAGCTTGTTCAATTAAGCTTTGGTAAAAAAATTGGGAAGCTCATTGGTTTCTATGCAGAAGTGAGTCTGATTTTTACACTTTCCAGCTTTAGTAAATAAACCTGTACATAAGTCCTTTTTTTTTGTTTAATGAAAAAAAAAAAAACAGAATTGATTCCTCCGTCTATACATTCGAGGTGGATGGCAGAGCCTTCCTGCTAAGCTTTTGTACTCTGACAAAGGGGAGACTTCCCCCGTCGTCAGAATACACTGATCAGCATTGAAGAGTATAGCCGGCAGCACTGATCGAGCGGCAAAAATCCAACAAAGCGGTTGTACGGACGTTGATCGGTAGTTGATCCGCCCATGCTTGGATCAAAATTCGGCTGATCCCTGCTGAACTGACCAAATTTCAGGCCATGTATGGCCAGATTTAGATTTCATGTACACACAGCCTGCTTTGATGGGGAAAACGCAATTTTGCTGCAGTTTGCGTTTTCCGGCGACCAAAATGTTCCTATCCTGAACGCAATTCTTCCACAATCAGGAGAGGGAGGTTGAAGCTCCCCTAACCGCAGCAGCTCCTAAACTCTGCTAAAAGCCTATGTGTACATTGATACATCGGCTTTTATGGAGTTGAGTTTAGGAGTTCTGGCAAAAAAAAAACACCAAAAGCTCCTAAACTTGAGTTTAGTGTGTGTATATGAAGCCTTAGTTTTCTTCTTTTTTTTCACCTGGCGATCCTGCCAGATAACACACTTCCTGCCTTGGGTGACAACGCTCACTCACCCTACTGTATATATGGAGAAGCAGCAGTGTCACCTTAGGGTAGGACTACAAACACCTCCCCCTTCTCCCCTCTGTCATAACGTAGAGGATACGGTTTCCGTAGTCCTTAGAGTTAGCTCAGAACAATGTAACCGATAAAAAGGCAGCTAACACGATTTCTACAGGATCAACAGGTATTTCTTGCACTTATCGCACAGATATAACAAATTGCTTTTAATGGTATATTTAACAGTTCCACAGGCATCAAATAGGAGAAGTTCATCGTTAGGGTTTACATGCCCTTTAAATGAATATATACTAGAAGTGAACAATGACCAAAAAGAAAGAAATGGATCTTACCAGTCTCTCTGACATGTCTGTCTTGTCGTGTTCCGGCAAGTGCTGCTCCAGAGCCAACACAATGCAGTTGGCAATAATGGTGGCTAAAATCATATATTCAAATGGAGTAAGCATTGTTAAGGAAATTAATGTCATCTCTATAATTGGAAACAATTCTTTTTACAATTCTATATACATACTTTATACTACAGGGCAAAATATAGTTTACATTGTAAGTGTTGTATTCTTCGCAAACCTTCAGTTTTTTAAAACCTTCACCCTTAAAGCGACTCTAAACCATATCCTTATTCTGCAAAAATAATTCATACACATCCACTACTTAAAGTGACACTAAACTCTGGTTAAACAAAAAATAAATAAAAAATTCTATTCAAAGTATGTACTTTTTTTTTGGTCCCCCCCCCCCCGCCAAGTACCTTGCTATGGGGTCACTCATGCATGCTCGCTCTCGAGCCCCACTCTGTGTATCCATAAGACACTGGGCCCCACCCCCTCCACACTGGTTGTGAGCCAATGGCTCCCACTGCTGTGCCTGAGCCAATGAGGAAGGAGAGAGCCACAGCACTGTATTGAAATTGGGCCCAGGTAAGGAGAGGGGGCGGGGGGGTTGGGGTGAGCTGCATGCAGAAGGTACAACGCCTTTTACAACCACTTTAACACCAAAAAAAGAACCTTCTATTGCACTCAGCCTCCTTTAAATTTCTGTTTTTGCTGCTGTGATTTGACTTCCTGTTAGAGGGTGACTACACTTGTTTTCCATGGTCCCGCTGTATGTAGGAACATAACCATTCTTTCTTGTGTGCTCCTGAGATAAGCTCCCCAAACACTTACCTATGCTCTGTATCGATCTGTACCCAGTCTGTGCAAGTCTTCTCTCCCCTCTCCCTCCTCTCACAGGTACTCAGGCAGCAGCGGGAGCCATCGGCTACTGCTGCTATCATTCAGATCCTCTGAGGAGGAAGCAGGGGCTAGGACTGAGCTGTGTGTGTCCATGGACACACACAGCCTGGCTCAGGAGTGCGCCCGCACAAGGCCCCCACAGCATACAGCTTGCTATGGGGGCACTCAGAGAAGAGGAGTCGTGGTGAGCGCTGATGGAAGACCCCAGAAGAGGAGAGAAGAGACCGCTCTGTGCAATAGCATTACACTGCACAGAGAAGGAAAGTATTACATGTTTATTATCTTGAAAAACAAAAAGAGCATGTACAACCACTTGAATTGCTCTGTAATCTATTTTTCATGGAATTGTTTCTTAGGCCTCATACACACGGACGTTTTAACAGCGGCTTTTTTTTTTGCTGCTTAAGAACACCACTCCATGTTATTCAATGAGCTCATCCACACCGAGGCGTTTTTGAGCTGTAACAGGCATGGTCATTCTTAAGCTCCAAAAAAAAAAAAAAGGACCAGCGCGTTCTGAGGCTCCAGCGCTAGAGCTGTTTTGACGCCGAAAAAAGCTCAAAAACACGCATTAGCGATATACTGTCAGCGTTTTTAAGCTGTAAAAATGTTTATGTGGGTAATTTGGGAGTGGAAAATAGCAGAAGGATTTTTTTTTTTAAATGCGCCTTAGCATTAACGCTTACAAACGACATTAAACGCACTGATGTCAAATCAAAACGCTAATAAAATCACATTTTTAACGCTGCTTTTTTTTCCAGGCGTTGTTACTAGCTTTACAGCCCATTTTTTAAAACGGTCTTGTGTATGAGGACTTATCGTGTTTTTCTGCCTCCTTTAATAGGCTGCCTGAGCTCCCACACCTCTCCTTTTCCACCTCTCTTCAGTTTATTTGGAACAATCAGTGCACATTATTAGTGGTCATGTGTTCTGCTCTATGCACAGTAGAGCTGGGCGATTTTCTCAAAAAAGAAAAACTCGATTCACGATTCGAATCGAGTTTTTTTTTTTTTTTCTGGACGCTGGTCCTGAGGAGCTGCGGGCAGGAGTTTTTAGGTGAGGCCACGGCTTTGGCCTAGTCCGCGGCATCTGGCCTCGCGGACTAGGCCGAAGCTTCGGCCTCGCCTAAAAAATCCTGCCCGCAGCTCCTCAGGACCGGCGCGGTGTCAGCACCGGTCCTGGTGAAAAAGAAAAAAAAAATCTAAAAAAATCGTTTTGCTTAAATTTTGAGTCGATCTGACCTCTCCATTCAAGATTTAAGTCGATTTTTTCCCCAGCACTAATGCACAGTACACATCCCATAGTTTATCTCAGAAGCAAGCAAGAGAAAGTGGCTACATTCTTACATAGAGTGGGACCATGGAGAACAAATGTAACCACCCTCTAACAGGAAGTCAGATCACAGCAGCAAAAAAATAAAATAAAATAAAATAAATAATTGAAGGTGCTTTTTTGACTTCATACATACTTGTATGGAATTTTTTTTTTTCCACGCAGAGTTTGGTGTCACTTTAAGGGCTCATGCACACTGCACCTCAAAGGAGCTCAAAGAAGCGGCTCCTACAGGCTTTTGAGCTCTTATTTTTTCCTGCTTGGAAACTCCCCTCCATGTTAGCCAATGTGTCCATGTACACTATGGCTTTTTCAGGCATATGCTCTTACAGGCAGAAAAAACACACCAAATCTGTGTTTTTGAGAGGAGCGAGTGCCCCAAAGAGCTCAAAGAACCTCGAAAACCTTTGGTCCAGCTTTTTATTTTGTTTATACAGTGGTTAAGAAAATACTATCTAGGAGGGTTTGTGAAAAAAAAAAAAAAAAAGCTTATGCTCAAAAAAGCTCAAAGAAGCTCAAAAGGAGCTTGAAGAAGCTCAATAAAAAAGTGCACAAAAGCACAAAAGAAGCACAAGATTCTTTAAGCTGCAAGAAAAGCTCAAATGCCTATAAAATCTTTTTTTTTTTTTTGAGCTGCTGTGTGCATGAGCCCTTAGTCGGATCCATGTGTACATGGGAAAATGATGTCTGCGTAGCATTACAACACAATACTTGGCCTCGCTTTGCTTTTTAAGTGGTGTGATTTTTTTTTTCTTTATTTATATTCTCATCTTTGATCTTTAATTATGTCTTTAAAGGATGTTTGAGCAAAAAATATTTGTCAACTAAGATTTTGAAACATTATTTGTAAATAAAATGAAAAAAAATAAATAAATGATATAAATATACATACATACATATAAACATAACAACGCTGCCTGCAGTTACATACAGCAAAGCAAAAGTGTTTTGAATAAATATTTGTTGTCCCCTCACACTGGAGAGCATTTTTTGTCATCTGCTTGGACTTTACACCTTTCAGGTCTCCAATATAGAAGTTACTTAGCAACAAGTAACGATGTCACCAAAGCTGGTCTCTGTATATTATTAATAAAATGCATCCTTAATAAGCCACACATGGAAGGCAAGAAGAACTTACTAATTCTTACTATTTTCACATATAAGGCAAACTATATTAAATTGAAGTTCAAAAACCCTTTATAGACATTAAAGAACACTCTATAGTGTGTGATTGTGTGTCATTCAGACCTGTTCAGCTCACAATCACATTTTGGCGCTTAGGGTGTCAGTATGAATATGCAATATATCAGTCTATATTAACTGTGACATTACCCAGAAAACACACCAGCTGGGGGAATTTTTTACTGAAAGCGTATCTAAACCCAAAAGCAAAAGGCCTAAAAATCCTTAAATGTGGTGTCTGCATTCGTTTTCATTTTTTTCTTTTCTTTTCCCCTGGTGGTCCTGCCAGTAAAGTTAGCCATACACCAATAGTCCCTGCTGGACTGGCCCTATTTCACTCAGTATGTGGGCTCCCCCTCCCGACAACAGTTGATTGTTTAAAGGAGAAGTCCAGCCTGGGCTCGTTTGGCTGGGCTTCTCCTATGGATCACAGGAGTGCAATTCGCTTTGCACTCCTGTGACCCATTTTCAGCAGAGAGTGGTCTAAAGTCCGCTCTCTGCTGACATCACAGTAATCAGTCCAGGCACTGCGTCATCCCGACAATGGAAGTCTGGATCCGCCAAGTGCCTGGACTGACACCCGTCTCAGCCCCCCAGCGTGCCGCTGAGAGCTACGACTAAGGCTATTGCCGAAACGCGTCAGCTTTATTGTTTTATTGTCACTCTGATGTACCAATAAACGTCACTTCAAGGATTACAGTTTTGCCGGCTCTCCTTATTACCGAGAGCCTGAGAGGGCCGCTCCCCACCCCTTCACAGCTCAGTGCTCCGATGAGCGTGCGGGGGGGGGGGGGGCAAAGCGGAGAGATGCTGATTGACAGCCAGCAGCTCTCTGCTCAGGGAGCTGTGAGAATCGAGCCATCGGCAATTTTCGATCGCTCGGTCCTCAGTGTAGAGGCGCTGGGGGACAGATGCTGCATCCACCTAGGTAAGTATGATCCTGGGAAAAAATGGATTCCCATACTTCTCTTTTAATCCACATATTTCAAAGAAACACACTGGAACATTTTCCATTGATCAGCGGCTGCACTTGCTGATCAGTGTATTGTGACAGCAGCAAGGGGGTGTCTTTTTTGTGCAAATAGAGAAATACGTTATTTTTTATTTTGTTCAGCCCGCTGACTGAATAAACATGACTTAGTGTAACTAGTATATCCATGGATGTTATTTTAGGTTCTACATAGAGATCACCCTCCGTAGGCTACACTTATAATGTATTCTGTCCCTTTGACTTGCTATCTATACTGTATGTACATAGTTTATTTTTATTTTTTTTATACTGCTTTTTGTTGAACTTTTAGAAACAAAGTGTATGGTCAACTTTAGTTATTTTTCAGCTTTAGCAGACCAAGCTGTCCAGCAAAAGTGGCAATTGGATGGGTAAGACAAACCATTTAACACTGACAGGGGTGTTTACAATGGTCAGCTTTTATTCACTTATGTAAAACCCTTATCCTAAAAGGAGAAAAAAAAAACTGCTTAAAAAGTGTTATCTGGGGTTGTTAGTCACTCATATAAAATCAATGTATTAGCCCATCTAAAGCAGGGTACATGGACTGAAAATAGGCCGGTTCAGCAGGAACTAGACAGAATTTCACTTATGTGTACTGTTGTCTGTTAAACAAAAGCCGAACTAAACGACCAGCTTCTGTCGAAAAGTGCTCCTGGAAAACCACCATTTGATCAGCATATTCAGCCTGATCTGTGTATTTTGACGGGGAGGGTGGCCCCGCTGTCAGAATTCAATAGCACAGCAAGAAAGATCTGTCAGTCTTTTTTTTTTTAGTTCAACCCGCTGGGTAAACAGAAAAAACCTCAAGGTGTACTGTATACCCTGCTTAAAGCGGCTCTTTAACCTACAAATCTTCATTCCTCAGCTCCATCCCTCCTCCAGTCCTCTACATGTATAGCCAGCTTTTTTTTTTTGCTTTTTTCTCCTTTATTTAAAAGAAAATGTTCCGGCCCGCTCACCCCCTGGTCAACATCATTTGCCTAGGTCAGTGATGGCGAAAGTTGGCACCCCAGATGTTTTGAAACTACATTTCCCATGATGCTTAACTACAGTGCAAAGTGCATGAGCATCATGGGAAATGAAGTTCTAAAACATCTGGGGTACCAAGGTTCGCCATCACTGGCCTAGGTGAATGATGTGCACTGTGCTCTCTTTGCTTCCTGGGATATGCACATCACATATTTCAGGAGGCTTAGGAAAGGAGGAGGGGGCAGGCCTAATGGCGCGTCATCAAGTGGCGTCCTGGCTGATCACGGAACAGCCGGCAGCCTAACGATAACAAAAATGGCGGCACCGTACTGATCGCTGCCAGAAGAGGTTTAGAGGGGCAGCTCTGTATCTGCTGGGTGGGTAAGTATCTGAAATGTACTAATCACATCACCAGGTAGGTAGGGGTTAAGAAAAAAATATGGGCGGGGGGGAGTGAAAGGCCTGGTTCACTCCTATGCATTTTGCATTGCGTTTTCAGTTTTGCAGAAACGCACTACAGTCCCCTTAACATGGTTTCTTATGGGTCACGTTCACATCTGTGAGTTTTTCACTTGTGCGTTTTTTTTGGTAGGGATCAGGGACTTTTTTCCCCATAACAGGTTGTGCTTTTGGTTCCATAGACTTCAATAGAAATGCACCAAAGTGCTTGCATTTTGGATGCGTTTCTGCTGCATTTTTCCTGATTTCTCCTGCAAGACAACAGGCTCCTCCCATAAATGCAAAACACATCAAAAATGCATTAAAAACATGTGTGGAAAAAAAAAACGCAAAACACCCTGGTAAAATGCATCAACTTCAACCTGCATAGGTGTGAACCAGGCCTAACACTGACCTCTCCAGACAGTACATCCGTCCAAGAGTGCCTCCATTGCTCCTTCATAGATAGAGAAGGCACCCTTAGGCCTGGTTCACACCTATGCAGGTTGCAGTTTGCATATCCCAGGCGCATTTTTCCATTTTTGATCCATTGAAGTCTATGGAACCAAAAACCAGAAAAAAGTCCCTGGCCCTTTCCATAAAACGCACAGATGTGAACATGACCCATAGGACACCATGTTAAATGGACTGTAGTGTGTTTCTGCAAAACTGAAAACGCACAAAAAAATGCATAGGTGTGAACCAGGCCTTAGACAGGACGTGTTTTACTCGCTGGATCATCAGTCAAAATAAATGGGAAAAAAGTCAATAAACTAAGACTTTAAGGCTGGGTTCACATATAGGGGTCCAGTGCGTCCTTGTTCACTGTTTCAGATCCGAGTTCACCCCGAATTTTGGGCTGATTTCAGACCTGAAACTGACCAAAAGACGCACTGGACCCGCTGCGAAGATACGTGAACAGCTCCATGGAAAGCCAGTCAAAATCTCCTGCTATTGCGAATCGGGAAGCCGCATCCAATTCGCAATGGTGTGAACCCAGCCTAAAACAGCCAGCACATCTAAAGACGGTTAAACTGCAATATGTTTTGGGGTTTAGATATTCTTTCAATTCTATCACTTTTTTTCTAAAGACAAAATGTAATGTGCAAAACCCAGGAGCCCACAGTGATCAATCAAAAATAATCTTTCACGTTTTTGGCAAAATGTGGTTGCTAAAGGTTGTTGGATTGGAAGCCTCTGGATATTCATTGTACATGCAGGGACTATCTGTGGCAAAGTTAGTGCAATATAAGGGACGAGTGCTCATTTAGAAGGTGAATTGTTTCAGTTTACAAATAGAAGATCTATCCTTTTGTGTGCTTGCTGTCACCTCTGTATGGTATTGCAGTTTGAACTGAGGCTTGATCACCTTCAATAAATATCATCCAACATGGAATAGGCGCAGCAGGGTGCCTACAGACTGCACTAGCAGCTAATCCTGGCCATTGGCACCATATGCAATGATCTGCCATGGCTATATGGGGTTTGAAATGATAGTATACAGAGTGAGCAGTCAGGAAGATGACAAGAGGCAGTGATACAGTGTTATATATTCAGCTGCTAGTACAGAAAGAACGGTGCAGCTCCATAGACATGGCATTCACACCCAACACCCCACCCCCAATACACACCGGCAGGCACACGCACTCATAGGGGCACACTGACACATACACAATAAACCATGCACACATAATCATACACATACTACACATTAAATCCTATATAAATCACACACACTTCACAATAAACCACACAAATTCACAATAAATTCTATATATTGTGTACACTCAACCATATGCACTACACTCGCAAATCTAGCAAACCTACATGCACATTACACAATTATTTGCAACACACATAAATAATGCATGCTGAATTTGTATTGGACATTTATTTGGTACTATTCCTAAAGGTACACACAAACGCACACTGACAAAAATGACTTATTGAATTATATGCTATACATGGCCAATCATACATTCCACATAGACCCACATGTAGACACACATACAAAAAACACACGGAATCATAATGAATTCAACAAACATAAAATGCACACTTATAAAAAAAAAACACACTGGACAGAAATGGCATTATAAGATACACCTAACACACACACACAGTGGATCAGCGTCACTCAATGTCTGGCCTATGGGTAAGGTATACATGGAGGTGTTACAAAATCCCCCCCCCCCCCAAGTCAGTGACTAAAACCCACAGACCACCCCACCCCCTCCCCAGAGTTCCCTGGCTACCGGTGGGTTTGGTATACACCTAATGACCCCAGCATATGTCTAATGCTACTTCCTCCATAGCTGGTGCAGCACAGCCCAGGGATGGTGACACACAGGGGTTGCTAGGATTCTTCCAGCAGGCCCTGAAGCCTCTCTCACACACACAAACCAATCAATAGGTGTGGGCTTTTATAACAACCAGCCCTCAAAGGGGGCAATTCCCAACTCTACACACCCAAACCCTGGAGACCAGAATCTACCTTGACCATTGGCATGCTCTATTCACCCTCCCGCTAACCAATATGCCACCTGAGCCACCCACCCCAATATATGTCTGGGAATACTCTCTGTGACATATTACATTTACACCAGGCTGGCACTACCCTGAATTGAGTGGGGGGAGCACCATCAATTCTACTGGCATCTGCATACTGACCACTGTGTCTTTTAACACTTTAATTTCTAGGCCATAAGAGCGGATATGGTACAGCAGGCCCCCAATGGCAACCAGACTGTTAAATATGATACAGACATGATGGAGATAGATAGATAGATAGATAGATAGATAGATAGATAGATAGATAGATAGATAGATAGATAGATAGATAGATAGATAGATAACAGAGAAATTAGATGGTGGAACTCTAGATAGGTAGATAGGTAAGCAGATAGAAAGATGAATACATAGGTAGGTAGGTAGATAAGCTGACAGATATAATAGGAATTAGAACACATAGGTAGATGGATACATAAATAGGTAGGTAGATAAGCAGAAATATATAATAAGGATTAGGACACCTAGGTAGAGGGATAAATAGAGAGGTAGGTAGGTAGGTAGGTAGGTAGGTAGGTAGGTAGGTAGGTAGGTAGGTAGGTGAGCAGCTAAGGATTGGGATGCATAGGTAGGTATCTATGCACTCAGATATCATGAGGCTTGGGACACATTGATAGATGGATAAATAGAAAGGTAGGTAGGTAGATGAGCAGCTAAGGATTAGGACACATAGATAGATGGATACATAGGTAGGTAGCTAAGCAGCTAGATATAGTAAGGCTTGGGACACACAGATGAATAAATAGTAAGGTAGGTAGGTAGGTAGGTAGGGAGGTAGGTAGGTAGATGAGCAGCTAAGGATTGGGACACATAGATAGATGGATACATAGGTAGGTAGCTAAGCAGCTAGATCTAGTAAGACTTGGGACACACAGATAGATAAATAGTAAGGTAGGTAGATGAGCAGCTAAGGATTAGGACACATGGGTAGATGGATACATAGGTAGGTAGCTTAGCAGCTAGATATAGTAAGGCTTGGGACACACAGATAGATGATACATAGATAAGTAGATGGATAGAATAGAAATTTATACCGACATGCACAGACATGTAGCTGGTTAATACGTATATACATTTCTGTAACATACCCCCTGTGTATTTCCCCCCTCCCCACCCCCAGGGAGCCCCCCCGCCCTCTGGCCCTGCCCCCGAGGAAGGATATGGCCACTCAGTGATCCTCTTGGCATACTTGCGGATGACATTGTCCTCGCTGAAGATGAAGAGCGATCTGTTGACGGTGAAGCAGTTCTGTTTGACCGGGATGGGGTTGTACAGTGCCATGGTCCTCGCCCGCTGTGCCATGGACTGCTTGTACATCCTTTGGCCGGGCTGGGGGCCACCTTGCCGGCCGCTCCCTCGCCCAGCTCCCCCCGGCACCCCAGTTCCATAGCGGGTGGGCAGGTCATCTCCAAACCGTGCCATCCTACAAACGGACAGAGGCAAGCGTTAGAATCCAAAGTGGCAGCCAAGGTTGGGGGGTGTAGACACATCCCCATACACAGCCCCTGCTCACACTTTGCTGCCTTTCATGAGAAGCAATGACTGCTGAGCCAGACAAGCTCCCCACTGAATGCAGCCCAGCTGGGAGCTCCAAGCACTGCTCTCCTCTAAGCACTGCTCTCCTCTAAGCACTGCTCTCCTCTCCTCCTCAATCAGTGTGAAGAAGATGTCAGTAATCCTGGTGTAGCTGGGTGCCCTGTGCCAGTCCCCTGCCTGGTGCCTCCTTGTCCGGTGGGATTGCCTCCCTTTGCTGGTGCCTGCACTGACACTTAGTTACCAGAATAAGACAGTGAAGCAGTTTGAGAACCTCAGCCCCTATAAGAAGCCAGGCATGTGACATCCAACAGCCAATCAGCTGGGGGCTCCACCTAGCCCAACAACCCCTGGAATAAGCAAAAATATTCTTCTGTAGGCACTCTGCAGCCCCCCCTCCCCCCCAACACACACCTTCCTTAAAGAAAAGGAAAAATCTAATTCAGAAGGGGCTCCTCTACAGTGCAAGGAGGGAGCTGAGGAGCTGGCAGCATGGCAAGGGTTAAATGCCCCTCCCCCCTCCTCCTTTTGCCTGTAGACACAGAAATCTCAGGCACTGGGGTTGCTGGTGATGGAGACAGCCAATTCACTGGATGGCCTTACTGGTTAATTAGTGCCACATTCAGATGGGGGAGGAGGAGGAGGAGGGGGGCACTGGGACCCCAATGTAGGAGCGGAGGGCCCCTGGGGGAGCAGCAGAGATTGAGGAGAGGAGACCTGGAGAAGCACCAGGGTGGAGCCAGCCAGCATCTGATGGGAGCTGTCCAGCGCTCCGAGCTCCTGAAATCAACGATCAGCAGCGATCAACAGCGATCAGCCGGTCATCGGAGCTCCGAGTCCTTCTAATGAGAGCCCAGCCCTCACCTTCCGACAATTCCACCCAGGAGATCCGCACAACACACATAGCAATTTGTGCCGCCTGTGTTGTGACACATCGGAATTAAAGCATGATGGTAATTGGCTTTTTCTGCTGCACGATCCGTGACAACACAAAGCAGAAAATATACATTTCACTATATTAGTCATTAGACAGCCCGGGGATAACCATTGTCAGCTGGACTGGGAGGATGGAGGGGGGGGGGGGCACAGGTACCAGCTGATGACGACTGAGGCTGGGCCAGGGAGAGTGCGGCTGTGCCGACAGCGATCTGGTGTAGTTATTGTTTTATATTTAAAGGGACTGCCTCTAATCAGGGACCACAAGATGGACTGGGTTCTGCCGTCCCAATCTGACCGTGTGGGCTGCAAATCAAAAAACTTCATCTCTCTCTCTCTCTCTCTCTCTCTCTCTCTCCTTTATCTACCTTTATCTTTCTCCTCTCTTATCTACTTTTCCTTCATTCCTGCCTCCCTTCTCTGTCTCATTTTGTGTCCTCTGCTTTCCATATCTCCCTCTCTCATCTATATTCCCGTTTCTCCTCTTCCCTTCCTCCTTCCATTTCTCTCTCTCCTTTTTGTCACCCACCCTCTGTATCTCACTCTGTCTTCCCTAACTCTCCCTCTTTTCCTTACTTTCTCCTTCTCCCCTCCTTTCTCTCACCTCTGCTCTCTTTTACCCCTGCTCTCTTACACTTAATCCCCTCCTTTCTGTATTTTCCCCTCTCTTCTGTCACTACCCCCCCTTGCACCTTCTCTTCTCTCACCCCCCCCCCCCACTTCCCTACCCCCCTTCTCTCTTTCTCTCTTACCACTCTCTCATTTCTTTCTCTCTCTTTCCTTCCTCCCCCTCTCTCTCTTTCTCTCTCCTTTCCCTCTCTCTGTCCCCCTATTTCTATTTCTCTCTCTCTTACCCTTCTCTCCTTTCCCACTCTCTGCCCCCTATTTCTCTTTCTGTCTCCTCCCCCTCTCTCTTACCCCTCTCCCCTTTTTCTCTCTTTCTCTCTCCTCCTTTCCCTCTCTCTCTCTCTCCCCCCCCCCCCCCAACTCTCTCTTCCCCTTCTCCCCTTTCTCTGTCTCTTTCCTTCCTCCTCCCCTATATCTCTTCTCCTTACCCCCTCCCAGCCCACCCCCTCATTTCTATCAATCTCTCCTCCCCTCTATTGCTTTCCTTCCTCCTCTCTCCTCCTTTCCACTTCCCTGCCCCCCCCCCCCATTTCTCTCTCTTTCCTTCCCCTCTCTCTTTCTCTCTCCCCCTTTCCCCCTCCCTGCCCCCCATTCCCATCTCTCTCCCCTCTCCTCTCCCTCACTTTCATGCCTCCTTCTCTCATTCTCTCTCCCCTTTTCCCCCTCCCTGCCCTCCTATTCCCATCTCTCTCCCCTCTCCTCTCTCTCACTTTCGTTCCTCCTTCTCTCATTCTCTCTCCCCCTTTCCCCCTCCCTGCCCCCCTATTCCCATCTCTCTCCCCTCTCCTCTCTCTCACTTTCGTTGCTCCTCCTTTCATTCTTTCTCACCCTTTCCCCCTCCCTGCCCCCCCCCCCCATTTCTATCTCTCTCTCCTCCCCTCTCTCCTTTCTCTCTCGCTTTCCTTCCTCCCCCTCTCTCTCTCCTCCTTTCCCTCTCTATACCCCCCCTGCACTTTCCTACCCCCTTTTTCTCCCTCTCCTTCCTGACTCTCATTCTATCTTACCCCTCTATTATTTCTCTCTCTCTCTTTCCTTCCTCCTCCTCTCTCCTCCTTTCCCCCTCCCTGTCCCCTCTATTTCTATCTCTCCCTCTCTTACCCTTCTCCTCTCTCTCTCTCTCTCTCTCTCTCTCTCTCTCTCTCTCTCTCTCTCTCTCTCTCTCTCTCTCTCTCTCTCTCCCCTTCCTCCTCCTCTTTCTCTCTCCTCCTTTCCCACTCTCTGACCCCCCTATTTCTCTCTGTCTGTCTCCCCTTTCCCCTCCCTGCCCCCCTATTTCTATCTCTCTCTCTTCTCCACTCTCCCCCTTTTCTCTCTCTTTCTTTCTTATGCCCCCCCTCTCTCTCTCTCTCTCTCCTCCTTTCCCTCTCTTTGCCCCCCCCCTTTTCTCTCCCCCGCTCTCTCTCCCTGCTCCTATCTCTCTTCTTCCTCCCTGTCTCCCATCCCTCTTTCCCCTCTCTCTGTTTCTCCCCCCACCCCCAATCCTCTCATTCTATCCCTCCCCCTACATGTCTATAGACAACAACAATCTTTAGAGTTGCTCAGTTGTTCATATATCTGCATGGATCATTCCTTAGGGTCATGTCATACAGCTGATTTGAAACAGTGATTTGTAGCAGCTACAGAATTCCACTCCCTAACATTTCTGTTTCTAGGAATCAATCAATTGCAAGAAATGAATGGCCTGTTCTGCTACAATTCCAGCGATTTGTAGCTCAGTCACTAGGAGATATTTTTTTTTGTAGCATTAAAACAGGTAGAGTATAGCCAGCTTCCATTGCTACTCATGCTATCTCATGCAGTTGCTAGTGATTTTGGTTTACCAGTGATTGGTGGCTGTATAGAGAAGTATTGTAGCCAGCTAGAAATCACCTGAGAGAATAAAAAGACAAATTTGCTGATGATACAGATCTCTTCTACAAGGTTGCTGGTGGGAAATGGTCCTTAAACACTAACAATGGTTAAAAAAAAGTATACATTTGCAAAAAGAATAAAATAAGTTGAGACATGTCAACTCAAAATTACACTTTCTTTGGTGGACCTGCCCACTGATTCAGCCGTATTGGCATAAAGTGCATGAAGTGGCAACTGAGATATCCTCACTTTCTTTGGAATTCACACCAGCGCAATACCCTCTTCAAATCTCCAAACTCTCACGTAAGAAATACTATAGGTCATTAGCTATGCATATAATCAATGCAGCTAGGCTGTGTCTCCCAGTACATTGGAGGTCCAAGTCACCCCCATCCATGAAGGAATGGGTAACACGGGTCAACCAGATAGCAGCGATGGAGGAGTTGGTTTGCACTGCACAGGACAGAATAACATACTTTACGGCATAGGCGTGCGCACAGGGTGTGCCCAGGCACACCCTAATCACCCCGTGCACATTAGTGTTATCGCTCTGTGTAGCAGCAGAAACAGGGGAAAGATCTCCCTCTTACCGGCTCTGCCATAAGAGAAGTGTTTATGCTCTTCTCTTTCACTGTGCCGGCAGGGAGACCAATGTGCCGGGGTCACATATATGTAGACACCGGCACACGCATGTGTGTGTGAGCTTAAAGGGTGCACACCCTAATGCAATAGGCTCCGCACACCTATGCTTTACAGAGACGTGGGCACCCTGGCTTGATTACCGGAGTTCACAACGCTGTCAGGACTTAACCCGGGACAATTGTTGAAAGGTACCTTAAGGGTCACAACATCTTCCACACTGATTGGGGTGGATAGTTGGTGGTGATCCCACCCTCTCCCCAGGTATTCCCCTCTCGGTGCCCCCCTCATCCCTCCCCACTTCTCCCTCCCCACTCCTTCTCTTTCCATTTTTCCTTTCTCCTCTCTTTTCCTTTCTCTTTTTATTTCTTATTTTATTTAACAAAAAGCTATGCAAGTGAGTGCAGACCTAGTAGTCGGACGTCTCTCCCATTCCTTGCTAGTGTCATGGTATTTACAGAGGATATACGGAATACTTGTATGTGAAGTCTCCCATCCCTTCAGGAATTAGCAGGGTGTAAGACACTGCCGAAAGTCCCCCTTAATGAGATTACGCCCTGGAACTTCACGTCTCAGTGTATGATTGTTTGGTTAGCATATGTGGAGGCAACATATTTTGGTTCCCATTTTCCTGAACCCTGAATTTCATGTATCCTTCTAGAGGAAATCATGTACGTTTAGCTCAGTTATGTGAGACCAATTGTATAATCTATGAAAATTTCAATAAAAATTTTTGTGGGAAAAAAAAAATACACTTTCTGGTAGAGGAAAGTATTTGCATCCTATAGTATTTTTCAACCATAATAAAGAGAAATTATAATGGCTATATCTTAAGCCTAAAATTACTATGTGTGTAAATTTTTGTTTTGGAAACAAACATTTCATGTATGACAAAAGATTCACAGAGTACTATGGGTTATCTAAGGTGACAGAAAAGCAGTAATCATCACCTTTCAGCAAACATGCAGTATTTAAAACCTCAGATTGGGTTGACTGATAAAGGAAAATTCACTGCATTGAATCATTCAGCTGTGTGTGTAAATGTCATTTTAGCCTTCATGCACACATCTGTACAGGGGCTGCACAGTATGTAGAGCCTATGTAATGACATTCCCGGGGCCTGCTGCCACCGTGTTCAGCTGTCTATTAATGGCGTGCGCTCACAGCATATGACCATGTGCTGTGGGTGCTTTATGCAAACCTCGGCACACAACTGAGTACAGCTTCCTCTCATAATGCTTGTTAATGGGCGGCTGTATGTAGCAGCAGCTGGTCCCGGGAATGTCATTATGCAGGTTCTGCACGTTGTACGGTGTGTGCATGTAGCCATAAAGTGGCAGGTTAAAATTAAAGGGTTCGTCCACCTTTTTATTAAATGACACCATGCAGTCAAGAAGCAATTTGGGATCCCCTGAAGCCTGTCTGAAAAATTCCTACATGTAGCTGGCCCTGTTGCTAGGACACATTAACCATTGGAAATTCACCACAAGAACAAGCGTTCTCCTTGTTCAAACTCTGTTTATTTGTAGTGTGCTCTTGCTTTCCCTCTCTCTCAGCATTGCTGGGCTCAGCAATGCTAATATGCTGGGACAAGGTGGAATTCTGATCAGGAGTAAGCATGCTATGGTTAGAGCTTTCCAGTGACAGGACCAGATACCTGTAGGAGTTTTTTGGCCATGCTTAAGGTGGATCCAAATGTCTTACTAGTATATTTATTTAACTAAGCACAAGATTTCAAAGCTGCGTAGGGTTTTTGAACACACCGGGACCCCTTGACTGCATGGTGTAATATGTTAAAAAGGTGAACACACCTGTTAACACAAAATACCTTTCCCCATGCTTTATTCCTTTAAAGTAGAACTATAGGCAAAACTTTTTTTTACATTTTAGATAGAGCAAGGGAGGATTATAACCCCTGTAAGATTTTTTTTTTTTTTTCCCCATCTGTGTCCCATTGCGGAGATTCCCCTTCACTTCCTGTCCCATAGCAAAACAGGAAATGAGATGAAATCCCTGCAAATGAAGGAAATTTCTTGGGGACCCCCAGGTCACCAAAACTAGTGTCCCAATTGGAAGATTTCCCTTACTTTTCTGGAGACAACCCAAAATTTGGGGATTTTCTTTTACTTTCACTTTCAATCATAAAGGTAAACAGGACAAATAGAGAGGGTGAATCTCCTTAATGGGGGCACAGACAGCAAAAAAAAAAAACTGACAGGGGTTCTAATCCCTCTGCACTCTATCCAAAACTAAAAAAAAAAAGATTTGCCTTTAGTTATGCTTTAAAGTGGAATAAAAGCCTAATTATGTATTCTTATAAATGTTCCCTCCCCACCTCCTCCTACCTAACCTGTATAAAAAGATCTGTATACTTACCTATTTTTAATCATGTGATCCATCAGCGCTCAACAATGGCTCTGAATTCCAGGAGCTGTGAAGTTACTCATAGGCTCCTATAACCCAGCAGTTGTTGACGCTCTCTATTCTCCCCTGCAGCAGCTGCTCAACTGACACAGGGAAGCTTTGAAATCATGAGACTGGTCAGGGGTGGATTAAAAACTGTTAACTATATAGATCTTTTTTATACAGTATAGTCAGTCAAGATTACCTGACCATCAAAGTGTCTGCAATACCAAAGCATCCACCCCAGGTGTGCCATATACAGCAATTATCACATTGGGGACGGCGCCTAGTTCTGACGTCATCAAACTGCGTCATGCTGCATAGCGGCACGACGCAAGTGTGTCATCGGCTATTTGATAGGCTGATGGTTTGTATGTGAAGAGCTCCATGGCAACCAGAGGGCATAGACACATGACGTCATCACATGGCGCCGTGCAGTGCGACGGCGCAGCGTGATGCGTCATCGGCTATTGAATATGCTAATAGCTTGTGTATAGGACAGCTCCATAGCAATCGGAGGACGCAGAAACACGGCACTGAAAGGGTAAATAGCGTCACCGAGGGCAGAGTCTTATAATTCCATAGATTAACTCAAGAGTATGGGATCACATCAAGGCTGGTCAAACCCATGCTGATGGCGTACACAGCTAGGACGGAATCAAAACACTGAAAGAGAGAATGCCAAGAAGTGTAAAGAAGAAAAAAAGAGGGAAAAAATTAAGCAAACTAGGGAAGACAGGAGATTGTCTCAGATGCTTCAAAATGAACAGAGAATGTGGAGTATAATTTCAGACAGCCGGTGAAGGCCGGTGTACTAAGAAACCCTATATCAAACACATGGAATCAGTATAACCATGCTGAGTACAACAATTGTACACATATACAGGCATGATATATTATACATGCCCTGCAGTTGAACAGTATGAGCTTTGGGCATTGCGCATGGAATCCGAATATAGCAGAAAGAGTCGTAGTTTATCAATTGTATAACCTGGACCGTTATGGCCCTGGAGTGAGAGGGGGAGAGGGAAAAGGGATGGAAACTGTATTGTAGGGAGGAGACCAATATTCATACATTTAAGAAAACTAGTGGCGTTCCGGACCTCCTTAGATGAAACCCTCCAAAAAAGGTTTGAAGGAGAGCATCTCATTGAGTCCGGGAAAAGAAGTTGCATTCAACCTGAATATCCAACGCTGTTCCCTCTGTAGCAGGATTTTGTTCCAGTCGCCCCCTCTCATTCCAGGGTGCACCCTATCCAGTATTAAAAATGTAATACGTGGAAAGGTGCCACCATGGAAGTATAATACATGGCTTCCTAAGGGCAGGTCTGGATTGCATGATTGCATGCTTGCAATGTGACGGTATGCTCTATGCCAAAATTCAGTTTTGGACATCCAGCTGTTTGCGAGAAAGATCATCCTCAAACAGCTGTATTATAAAAACAGAAAAGAAGGAACATAATTAAGGCCTCAAGAAATAAAAGCTATAGATAATCTTATCTCTTTACTGGAGGAAAATGATCCTCATCCAGACCTTATTAATCGTATTGATCTAGAACATCTTATGCAGAAACTTGACCAATCATCATCTCTCACCTCTCAAAATGTCCCAGTCAAAAACAAAAAGAAGTCTGACAAGTTTTCAGCACTAGGCCTCAACGCCAATGTTCTGGCATTTGTCAGAATTACCACCAATGAAATGAAAAACCTTAAAATCAAACGTGACACTGTTTCCAATCTTTCGATTGAGGAATAGGATGTACTACATGATCTTTCTACTAATCCTAATCCGATATAGGGGGGGCAACATAGTGATCATGGATAATGATCAGTATATACAGATCTATACTACAATTATTAACAACAAATCCTGGTACGCACGTGTTACTACAACTAAAATTGATATGTTCCAGCAGGAATTTTATCAACTTGCTGATTCAGGATTCTACCATAATCTTCTATCTAAAGATGAGTGGAAATTTGTTTACACCCCCTTTCCCCGTACACTCTGACGGACATATCTCTTTTCATTATTGAGTTATCTCTCAGTATGGGTGGAGCTTTAACAATTGGGGTCAGTATGCTCAGCTGTGATTTCATTATTCTCGCTACAATATGTATATATACTGTTATGTTCATATATGAAATGTCAGATGCTGTATATCCTTGCATCCATATATACTTCTGATGATATGCATTTTGTTATCATAGATATAAGCTACAGATTTGAAACTCGTAAGTCTTTTGTCCCTGAAGATCTGCATTTTGTTTTTTTCGAAACGCGTTGGACTTTCTGCCTGTTTGACAGGTTTTGGGCTTTCTTTTCAGCTGTTTCCATTTCTGTTTCTGTTCTGTTTCCATATATGTGTTTGCTTCTTTTATTTCCACTTGGATGTTGTTGGTTGTTATCAATGTATAATAAATTTGTACATTTTTACTAAAATACTGGTTGTGGCCCGTTTAAAGTCCCAATTTGAGGAACCTCTCTTTACTCACAGTCTATACAAAGGCTTCCAGATGTATACAGTCTATACAAAGGCTTCAGATGTATACAGTCTATACAAAGGCTTCCAGATGTATACAGTCTATACAAAGGCTTCCAGATGTATACAGTCTATACCAAGGCTTCCAGATGTATACAGGTTTCTAGATGTACACAATCTATACACAGGCTTCCAGATGTATACAATCTATACACATGTTTCCAGATGTATACAGTCTATACCAAGGCTTCCAGATGTATACAGTCTATACAAAGGCTTCCAGATGTATACAGGTTTCTAGATGTACACAATCTATACACAGGCTTCCAGATGTATACAATCTATACACATGTTTCCAGATGTATACAGTCTATACAAAGGCTTCCAGATGTATACAGGTTTCTAGATGTACACAACCTATACACAGGCTTCCAGATGTATACAGTCTATATACAGGCTTCCAGATGTATACAGTCTATACCAAGGCTTCCAGATGTATACAGGTTTCTAGATGTACATAATCTATACACAGGCTTCCAGATGTATACAATCTATACACATGTTTCCAGATGTATACAGTCTATACAAAGGCTTCCAGATGTATACAGTCTATACACAGGCTTCCAGATGTATACAGTCTATACAAAGGCTTCCAGATGTATACAGGTTTCTAGATGTACACAATCTATACACAGGTTTCCAGATGTACACAGGTTTCCAGAACAGTAATAGAAACTCAGGAAAAGCTTACAGACTTTTAAGTAGAATTTACATTTTTGGACAGATTACCCAAATTGTAAATATTCCCTAAGGCAAAAATACCACCCAGCCATTTACTAACAAAAACCATCTCTGTTAATACAGAACTGTATCGAATCGGCAATTATGGCTCTTGTAGCTGTCATTGCTATGCTAACAGAACATATCTAAGAATAAAAATTCTAAAAGATGACTAATCTCTACCAATCCCTTTCGGCTTAATCTTAAACAGGAATTTTAAGGCAACAAGTGAAACTGATCGGTGAATTTATAATACTATTCACTAAACGCTGCATCTGTGCTGAAACCAGCCTGTCCCTAATTTCATGAATTAGGTCTAAGTAATCACATTCAGATTCCACAGAGCCCCTAACATGTTAGGTGGGAGGGTCTGCTCTGTCTGATGTACAGTCCATCCAGAAAGTATTCACAGCGCTTCAGTTTTTCCACATTTTGTTATGTTACAGCCTAATTATGAAATGGACTAAATTCATTATTTTCCTCAAAATTCTAACAATACCCGATAATGACAACGTGAAAGAAGTTTGTTTGAAATCTTTGCAAAGTTATTAAAAATAAAAAACGAAAAAAAAAAAAAAAATCACATGTACATTATTCACAGCCTTTGCCATGATACTCAGGTGCATCCTGTTTCTGCAACTTGATTTGAGTCCACCTGTGGTAAATTCAGTTGATTGGACATGATTTGGATAGGCAGACACCTGTCTATATAAGAGCCCACAGTTAACAGTGCATGTCAGAGCACAAACCAAGCCATGAAGTCCAAGGAATTGTCTGTAGACCTCCGAGTCAGGATTGTATCGAGGCACATATCTGGGGAAGGGTACAGAAAAATGTCTGCAGCATTGAAGATCCCATTGAGCACAGTTGCCTCCATCATCCATAAATGGAAGAAGTTTGGAACCACCAGGACTCTTCCTAGAGCGGGCGCCCGGCCAAACTGAGCGATCGGGGGAGAAGGGCCTTAGTCAGGGAGGTGACCAAGAACCCGATGGTCACTCTGTCAGAGCTTTAGCGTTTCTCTGTGAAGAGAGGAGAACCTTCCAGAAGAATAACCTACTCTGCAGCACTCCACCAATCAGGCCTGTATGGTAGAGTGTCCACTTCTCAGTAAAAGGCACATAATGGCCCACCTGGAGTTTCCCAAAAGGCACCTGAAGGACTCTCAGACCACGAGAAACAACATTCTCTGGTCTGATGAAACAAAGAACTCTAAATGGCAAGCGTCATGTCTAGAGAAAACCAGGCACTGCTCATTACCTGGCCAATACCAACCCTACAGTGATGAATGGTAGTGGTAGCATCATGCTATGGGGATGCAACTCAGCGGCAGGAACTGGGAGACTAGTCAGGATCAAGGGAAAGATGAATGCAGCAATGTACAGAGACATCCTTGATGAAAACCTGCTCCAAAGTGCTCTGGACCTCAGACTGGGGCAAAGGTTCATCTTCCAACAGGACAACGACCTTAAGCATACAGCCAAGATAACAAAAAAGCGGGACAACTCTGTGAATGTCCTTAAGTGGCCCAGCCAGAGCCCAGACTTGAACCCGATTGAACATCTCTGGAGAGATCTTAAAATAGCTGCGCACCGACGCTCCCCATCCAACTTGATGGAGCTTGAGAAGTCCTGCAGAGAAGAATGGGTGCTAATGCCCAAAAAAAGGTGTACCTAGCTTGTAGCATCATACTCAAAAAGACTTGAGACTGTAATTGGTGCCAAAGGTGCTTCAACAAAGTATTGAGCAAAGGCTGTGAATACTTACAGTATGTACATGTGATTGTTTTTGTTTTTTTAATAAATTTGCAAAGATTTCAAACAAACTTCTTTCACGTTGTCATTATGGGGTATTGTTTGTAGAATTTTGAGGAAAAAAATGAATTTAATCCATTTTGGAATAAGGCTGTAACATAACAAAATGTGGAAAAAGTGAAGTGCTGTGAATACTTTGTGGATGCAATGTATCCCCACCCAGGGTCAGGTTTGATCTGATTAATGACAGGGAGAAACGTCATAGTTTATGATATATGAGTTGTGGGCTCTTGGAAATCCTCTCTTGCAAAAAAAGGGATCCCAGATTTCCAGCAAACAGGAATGGGGTGAACTCGAGCGCTTTGACAATGCCTGGATTAAAAACTGACATCTTTAGAGTGCACCTAAACAGAATATATATATTGCTTTGAAGCTGAATGCCAATCTAATGCAGCTCTGTATTTATTAATACATCAGTGAAAGCACCTGAATTTGACCTCTCATACTCCCTGTACAGCCAAGCTCAGACTAGGAGTGGAGAAAGAAGCACAAGGAGCCAATCAGCTGAGCTGTAGTTGGTAAACTAAGAAGAGAGACATGCTGATAGGAGAAGACAGCAGAGTAACAGAAAGTTGAGCTCATCAGTCTACTTCTTTTACTCTTCAGTCATAGGCTGGAGTGGGGACAAGGCCTGTTTATGTTACTTAACTGCAGCAAGCAAAATCAGGACAGTACTGAGCAGGTACAAAGTCAATTTCTAAGGTGGAGATCATGTTGTTACCGCCCCTCCTCTTCACTTCATCCAATCAGAGAATGCTTGTATTCGTTAAAGGAGAAGTAGGACCAAAGCTCTTTTGGCCCCTACTTTTCCTGTGGGTTGCAGGAGTGCAATTAGTTATGCACTCCTGTGACCCATATTCAGCCGACAGCGGGCTAAATACCACTGTCAGCTGACATCACCCAGCCAGTTCAGACTCTGGAATGATCCCGACTTTAATGTCAGGATCCACTCAGATGCCTGCAGCTGGTTGAGCCTTTCAGCGCACTGCTGAGAGCTAGAACCAGCTCCTCCCATCCCTCCTCAGCCTGATGCTCCAGGGAGCGCTAAAGAGGCAGAGCAGAGAACTGGTGTCAGTCACCGGCTCACTGAGAACTGAGTGATCAGTGGTCTTTGATCTCTCGGTTCTCAGTCTTAGAGGAAGTGGGGGACAGATGCCATTTCAGACCGATGCTGCATCCACCTAGGTGAGTATGATTGTTTTTTTGAAGGGCCAGTTCACACCATATGCAGTCCAGTGTGGTTTTATTATCTGCATCAAAATGCATGGAAAGTAGGTTATATGGTTTCTAATGGCATAGTTCACACCAGTGCAGTCCATTCCAGTGCGTTCCAGTTCCTGTAAAAAAAGTAGAACATGCTGCATTTTTTCCTGCACTGAATTGTACTGGAACATGGTAAAACGCATCAAAAATACATCAGAATGGATCAAAAACCCACCAGCACAGTAAAAAAAAAACGGAAAAAAAGAAAGAAAAAAAGAAGGAAACTGCATTAAAAACCACAGCAAAAATGCACTGGAATGCATCAAAAATGCCTCCGGCACATATCTGGAGTGCATTTTCATGGTGTGAACCGACCCTAAATTCCACACTTAGCTTTTAAAAGGAATACAAGGCATTCTGTGAATGGTGGCAGTGCCTAGTGCCAAGCAAGCGCCACCCCCCTATGGTCAGTGTGCAGAGGGGAAGCCATTCAGCAGAGGACTTGGAAGATTGTGATTATCACTGTAGTAGCACCGACTACTACAGTGACTGTCAGCTTCCCCAGCCGCCCCTCAGGTATAAGATTTGCATACAAGTATACAATAAAGATCATACCTGGAGTCCAGCTTTAATTGTGTGCCTGAAGGTCAGCTTTAAGTAATGAAAAAATTACTGCTAAATCAATAGGTGAAAAAATTGCTTTACTCCATAAGGGACATACCATTGTGGGAGCTAAAGTATGGCTTAATGCACAAAGATAAGTTTAGATTTTAGTTTGTGTGAGGTTTTGATTTAAAAAAAAAGTGTGTGTATATGTATATATATATATATATATATATATATATATATATATATATATATATATATATATATATATATATACACACACACATATATACATACACAGACACATACTGTAAAGCGGTTGTGTTTGTGTGTAAATTCCCTAAAAATGTGAGGTTCAGCATGCATGCATGATGGCTGGTAAGCATATCCTCTGCTGATTGACTCAGGGTATGTGCATTTGTATTATTACGTTCCTTTCACTTTGCACTGTACTATATTGTGGAGAAAGGGTCTATAGTACTAGACTGATATGTTTTCTGGCAGTGGGAGGATGGATCAAAGCTGCTGGAATGGGGCATAAAGCTTCAGAGGTTGTGGATGGGTTTCTGCATCCAGTACCTGTTTTTATGATTCCTTAGTGTGTTTGGGTGTCCAAGGCAATTATTTTTCCAGGTCCGTTCCTGCACTGTGTCTAGTACACAGCACAGTCTGCACATGCTGGGTTCCCTGCTTACAAAGACTCGGGAGGCCGGTGGTCACATAAAACCAAATTATGCTGCTATGTGTGGATTTGTTGGCCTCCAAGGTAGGAAGGTTAATGACAGAAAAGGGCAGCCTAGATGTACACTGACTAAAGGCCCTGGCCAGGCGGAGCAATGGAAAGGGCTGTGTGCAAACAATGCTACCTGAAGCATACACTATATTGTCAAAAGTATTGGGTCGCCTACCTTTACCCGCAACGCACATGAACTTCAATGGCATCCCAGTCTTAGTCAGTAGGGTTCAATACTGAGTTGGCCCACCCTTTGTAGCTATAACAACTTCAACTCTTCTGGGAAGGCTGTCCACAAAATTTAGGAGTGTGTCTATGGGAATGTTTGACCATTCTTCCAGAAGCGCATTTGTGAGTTCAGGCACTGATGTGGACGAGAATAGAAAAAAAAAAAACTCCTGCCCTTAAGAGTTTGCCGTGCAGTTGATTGGAAAGAAATGAAAATGGTCTTCACTTAGCAAGCCACCACATCAGCTGTGCTGCCACTCACTCAGGGGGAACCCAGAAGAAACTCTAAAAAGAAAAAAAGAATAGAGGGGGCACCAGCCTTGCACATTACCTTCGCAACACTTTAATGTTTAAGAGATAAAAATGCATACTCACAAATGAGTAATAAAGTCAAGTATATAGTACTAATGTGGAGGAGAAGGCCTGGCTCACAGTCTCTGCTCTAATTCATCCCAAAGGTGTTCTATCGGGTTTAGGTGAAGACTCTGTGCAGGCCAGTGAAGTTCCTTCACCCCAAACTTGCTCATCCATGTCTTTATTGGACCTTGCTTTGTACACTGGTGCACAGTCATGTTGGAACAGGAAGGGGCCAACCCCAAACTGCTTCCACAAAGTTGGGAGCATGAAATTGTCCAAAATGTCTTTGTCCTAGTATGCTGATGCCTTAAGAGTTCCCTTCACTGGAACTAAGGGGCCAAGCCCAACCCCTGAAAAGCAAACCCACACAATAATCCCCCCTCCACCAAATGATTTGGACCAGTACACAAAGCAAGGTACATATATGGATGAGCTAGTTTGGGGGGGAAGGAACTTGACTGGCCTGCACAGAGTAAGACCTCAACCTAATAGAACACCTTTGGGATGAATTACATAGTTACATAGTTAGTCAGCTTGAAAAAAGACACAAGTCCATCTAGTTCAACCAAAAAAAATACAATCCCATATACACAATCCTTCACCCACAGTTGATCCAGAGGAAGGCAAAAAACCCCAGGAAAGCATGCTCCAATTTGCTACAGCAGGGGAAAAAATTCCTTCCTGATGAAATCACAGCTTGGCATTGCATGCTATTATTAAGCTTATGATCTACCAAAACCCCCAGATCCTTCTCCACCATTGATTCCCCCAGTTGTACTCCCCCTAGTATGTATGATGCATGCATATTTTTAGCCCCCAAATGCATAACGTTACATTTATCAACATTAAACCTCATTTGCTACATAGACGCCCGATTAGACAGAGCATTGAGCTTGGCTTGTAAATTGGAGACATCCTGTAAGGACGTTATTCCACTGCATAGCTTGGTGTCATCTGCAAAGACAGAAATATTACTTTTAATCCCAGACCCTATATCAATTATAAAGATATTAAAAAGTAAAGGTCCCAGCACTGAACCTTGGGGTACACCACTGATAACCTTAGACCATTCAGAGTAAGAATCATTAACCACTACTCTCTGAATTCTGTATTTTAGCCAGTTTTCTATCCATCTACAAACTGATATTTCCAGGCCTATAGACTTTACCTTACACATAAGCTGTGTGTGGGGAACTGTGTCAAACGCTTTTGCAAAATCCAAGTATACCACATCCACATCCACTCCTCTGTCCAAGGTTTTACTTATCTCCCTATAAAAAGCAATCAGGTTCGTTTGACAACTTCTGTCTTTCATGAACCCATGCTGTCTGTTGCTTAAAATTGCTTAAAATATTTTTTTCCAGCAAGAACTCATCTATGTGGTCTTTTATTAAACTCTCCAGTATCTTCCTGTCTATAGAAGTTAAACTAACAGGTCTATAGTTACTTGGTAAAGACTTTGATCCCTTTTTAAATATGGGCACCACATTGGCCCTGCACCAATCCAGTGGTACCATTCCAGTCATTAACGAGTCCCTAAATATTAGAAACGATGGCTTTAACTAGTTGCCGCCCAGCCACCGTCAAATGACGCGGGGAGGTGCAGCTCTCGTTCTGGGACGCCATTCTGGGACACAGCGCGACCCCGATCTCTGTAAAGAGCCGCATCCACGGCTCTTTAACCATGTGATCAGCTGTGTCCAATCACAGCCGGTCACATGTAAACACGGAGATGCCGGTAATCAGAGTGTGTGGCGAGGAGAGCTGATCAGTGGCATCTCCATGCAGGGGGACATCTACACGTGTAATCTGGGCACTGATCATCAGTGTCCTAATTACAATATAGCGCCAACAGTGTCACCAATCAGTGTCCACCATTGCCCACCAGTGCCAGCAATCAGTGCCCACCAGTAGCAGCAGTCAGTGCCCACCACTGCCCACAAGCGCTAATCAGTGCCCATTAGCAATGCCAGTCAGTTAGTCTGGCTGTCAGTGCCACCTATCAGTGCTGCCCATCAATGCCCATCACTGCTGTCGATCAATGCCCATCAGTGTCGCCCAGTGCCACCCATCAATGCCCATCAGTACCACCTATCTGTGCCGCCTATTAGTGCCCAGTGTCACCTAACAGTGCCCATCAGTGCTGCTTCATCAGTGCCCATAAGTGTCACCTCATCAATGCCCATCAGTTAAGCCTATCAGTGCCCATTAGTGCCGCCTCATCAGTGCACATCAGTGAAGGAGAAAAATTACTTAGTTACAAAATTTACTGACAGAAACTAAGTAAAAAAAATTGTTTTTCAACATTTTTCAACACTCTATTTGTGTGAAGAAAATGATAAAAAATTAGTTTTGGGTACAGTGTAGCATGGGCAGGAAGGGGGTGTGGGCAGGCCTGGGCAGGAAGGGGGTGTGAGTGCTCTGTAGGCAAATGGTTAAAATGACAGAACTCAATTCTTTTAGGGTTCGTGGGTGGATACCATCTGGTCCAGGTGCTTTATCCACCTTTATTCTGTCTAAATAAATCTAGACCATATTACTTTTGAGCCATTATGGATCATTTGGGTCTGTGTCACTACCACCCCCATTATGGACATGAGCTCCCCCATGCTCCTTTGTATACACAGAGCTGAATAAAGTATTTCATAAATTTGCCTTCTCTTTGTCCTCATTTACCCACTCTAGATTATTTTGTAAAGGGCCGGACTTGCTCAGACCTGACCTTTTTACTATTAATATATTTAAAGATTTTTTGGGGGTTTGTCCTACTATCTTTTGCAAACTGCTGTTCAGTTTGAATTTTTGCATCCTTGATTTCCTTTTTACATATTCTGAATTAAAACGGAGACTGCAAGCTAGGCCTTCTCGTCCACATCAGTGCCTTACCTCACAAATGCGCTTCTGGAAGAATGGTCAAACATTCCCATAGACACACTCCTAAACCTTGTGGAGAGCCTTCCCAGAAGAGTTGAAGCTGTTATACCTGCAAAGGGTGGGCCAACTCAATAATAAACCCTATGGACTAAGACTGGGATGACATTGAAGTTTATGTGCGTGTAAAGGCAGGCGTCCCAGTACCTTTGACAATATAGTGTATGTGGATTATAGCGCACATTAGTACAGGCTCCATTCCTTTTGTATAAACCAATCACCTATCTAGTATTAAACCAAAATGGTAGACCAGATTGTGGTATTGGAGGATGCACATCTTCAGGTGTATATACAGAGCTATAGATGAGATTTACAGTCTACCACTCAAGAGTCTAAAAAAGGGGAAAGAGCTGCATGGTACATGAGCTATAGAGGGTCTTTAGACTCCCCCAGGATTTTAGGTTTAATACTGGATTCTAAAGGGTCAGTTCAACTAAAAGTTTTATTTCATTGTTGGAGTCTGATGGGCTGAGTCAGCGCCTGGCTTCTATTATATCTTATATGTAACTGCAATAATTCTGAAATCTGTTCCTGTTCATCTGGAAATTTTGTGTATTCCAGCTCCTCATTTGCCAAAGTATAAAATCTATCAGGGGTTGTGGGAGCCCCTCATAATGACCACAATAGGAGAGAAGATCCAGGGACTCACCACAGAGATCTCACCAATAGAGTTCCAGGACAAAATGAGAAACTGTCAATTTGCCTGTATCTCCAGTATCTAGAAAACACTGGGACAGTTTTGGGAGGGGTCACTATTCAACGAGTGTGCAGCGATGAACAGACAAGGTAACATGACAGCAAAAATACTAATTGCTGTGCTTTGTAGCTATCCTTAAAGGAATAGATTTGTAGATTAATCACTAGAAACAGTATAAATTACCGGGAGTCACGGACAGCATCCAGGCTATGGACAATGCCTTATAGACTCTCACCTCACTGAAGCATGCCTGGGTGAGGGGCAGGATATTATTCATTTTGTATTGCCATGCTGCATTAAAACAGTAAAAGTTACATTAACCATTCTAAGCCTTTATCCTATTGCTATGGGGGGGGGGGGGATTGGCACTGCCGGATTCCCGGTCATTATTTTGCCTCTCAATTTACTTTTCTTCATTGGAGGTTTTTTCCTAGACCCCAAATGCGACCTTTGTGTTGGAGGCGGCGGTGGCCACTTCCCTCAAGGCTTTACTTCATATGCTCTATAGGGGTGGGGTCCTGGGTAGAGAAGTGGGATCAGTGATGGCCCTCCTTAGGAAGGTTTTCCACATACAGTATGTTCCCAAAACGTATGTGTTACTCCCTTATCAATGCCCCCTAATAATCCTCTATGGTTCAACGGGTCTCTAGGAGAATTTTTTAAACTTGAGGATGGCTTCTTACAGGCCCATTATGGAATCAAGTATATACATCAAATATTTCAAGAGGGTGAACTATGTACTTTCGAGCAACTATAAAGGCAGTTTGGAGTACTCAGGACCTGGCACTTTAAATACGCACAACTCCGTCATGCTGCGCTTGCGCAGTTCGGAGGCGAAGTTGTACAGCTTACAAATGCTTCCTTGGAAACGATTTTATTAGACCCCCCTACCCTGCCAAGAGGATCTACAGGTATTATATCGCCTTGGGACCCAGGGATCCCAAACTGATAGAACGAGCTAGAGCCCGATGCCTGGTTTTAGTACCGGAGTTATCAGAGGAGCTATGGCAGGAGGTGCTTGATACTTACCTCACTACTGTCATCTCCTCGACAGATAGGATGATTCAGTTACGCTTTTTACATCAGATGTACTATACACCTATACGCCTATTCTGTCTGTATGCATAAGATAGACTCTGCAACTTGTCATGAATGTCAAATGGCTGAGGGAACTTTTCTTCATATGGTGTGGGAGTGTTGCAGGATAAGGTCTTTATGGTCTATGGTGACAGAGTTTATAGCCGATAAATGTCTTCTTAATCTATGTTCCCCCTTGCTGTATCTTTTGAGAATTATTGAAGATGAGAGGATGTGGCTACGAAACTGTGCCTTATGCCCTGTACACACAACAGGATTTTCCGACAACAAAATCCTGGATTTATTTCCGATGGATGTTGGCTCAAACTTGTCTTGCATACACACGGTCACACAAATGTTGTCGGAAATTCCGAACGTCAAGAGCGCGGTGACGTACAACACGTACAACGAGCTGAGAAAAATTAAGTTCAATAGCCAGTGCTGCTCTTCTGCTTGATTCCGAGCATGTGTGGAATTTTGTGCGTCGGAATTGTGTACACACAATCGGAATTTCCGACAACGGATTTTGTTGTCGGAAAATTTGAGATCCAGATCTCCTCCTGACTTCCTCTCCCTATGCAATGCTCCTGCGGTTGAGCGTCGCCTGCAGTGGAGAAAATAGACTGCAACTGCCTACAGGTCGGTTCCCCAAAAGCAATCTGTACCGAACCCATGGTATGGAAACCCCATGAACCTAGCTGTAGGTATGGGAGAGCTGAAGGAGTTAAATAAGTGCATGCATGAGGTTCACGCTTAGTGCACGGCGGGACCCAATTCTGTCACTGGGAATGAGGTGTCAGAGGAAAGCTGGATTGGTGGAGCAGGACAAGGGCTCTGCCGTGTCCCCTTCTAAATGCTACATTCGGAAGACAGGGTGTGCAGCGGCATTGGACAGAGTGTTTTTCAGTAGGAATCTGTATATTGTTACACAGCTGCACAAGGTGTACGGCTCACCTCTAAGCTGGGGTTCCTCTTTAATGTTGACCTTCACATTAACACGGTCCCACCTGGTCCCAGGCGTACGTGAGAAGTGGTACCCCCACATGCAGGGCGAATAAGCCCCACCCGCATATGTCTTGTACTGTAGATCATACTATATGGAATACCACGAGGCACTGGTGCTGTGCACTATATGTATGGATCAAGGTTGGGACTATACATGGGGCATGAATTGCCCATCATTTCGTGGGACTGGCATGAACCTCTCCTTCTTTCAAAGTTGCTCCAGCTAGTGTTCCCCTCCTTCTATCTTTGGTCACCTTCTGCACACTGAAGTGGTAGTTTTGTTGGAGGCACGGTATGACACTGGGGATGGGGGGTCAGAGGAACAAACTGATGATGTCATCACTGTACACATGCATCCCCAAACATGGGCATAAGATAAACTGGAAAGAGGGCAGTGGGCACCGTTGGTCGTACAGTGGGGCATAAAAGAAGAGTCAAGTCTGTAGCCACACCTTTGTCCTTCAAGGAAGAAGAGGCTCCTGGGACATGGATTGTCAAGAGTGATGTGAGTATTGCAGGCATCCTTCATATACTTATATCTGTTGCAGAATGCTTTTTTGGGGTACAGATACTAATTTTTTTTACTTGAGCCATAGACAGGGACAAGACAGGAACAAGACAGGGACATGACAGGGTTGTCTTTGATGCTGGCCTCTTTTGGACTTTGTGGAAGTCGTGATCATTCTCCATCAGGGTTAAGGTAAGGGGATGGTTTGCATGTTTGTTGGGAAATGTATATGAAGGCTCAGCATTGATTAATATATATATATATATATATATATATATATATATATATATATATATATATATATATATATATATATATAAATAAATCTTGCCAGGTTTGTTCTACTTGCACATAGAGTAGGAGGTCATGTAGTAAATCACATTGAGATCTTTTAGGACATACAGTGGGGAAATATCTATTTGATCCCTTGCATGTTTTGTAAGTTTGCCCACTTACAAAGAAATGAAGGGTCTATAATTTTTATTATAGGTGTATTTTAAATGATAGAGACAGAATATCAACCAAAAATCCAGAAAAAACACATGATACAAAGTTTTATAAATTGAGTTGCAGTTCAGTTAGTAAAATAAGTATTTGATCGACAAGCAAAACATGACTTGGCACAGAGGTAAGACGTTTCTTGTAGATGGTTACTAGGTTTGCACACATCTCAGGAGGGATTTTGGTTCACTGTTCTTTACAGATCTTCTCTAAATCCTTAAGGTTTCTTGGCTGTCGCTTGGCAACTTGAAGTTCCTGCTCCCTCCATAAAGTTTCTATAGGATTAAGGCCTGGAGATTGGCTAGACCACTCTATGACCTTAATGTACTTCTTCTTGAGCCACTCCTTTTGTTGCCTTGGCGGTATGTTTTGGGCATTGTCATGCTGGAAGACCCATCCACGGCCCATCTTCAGTGTTCTGGTTGAAGGAAGAAGGTTCTCATTGGACCATGTTGGATCTCCGTGTGTTTGTAATGATTGTTTTTTTTTCCACACTAACTAGTGACTTTTTTCCTCACTGACCAATTAAGCCAGGTGTTCTTCCATACCATACCCCTTTAAACCATGTATCCACATCTACTTTTCACTACATGGCACTGTGTTCTACATTATTCCTTCTCTAGGCTGTCCTCCTTTATTAAAATAAGGGGAGGTATGCATTTACATCAAACCAATCTCTATTACAGTACATCTAATAAACTGAATAGACAATACATTCCCTTTAAAATCTCTTGCATTCCTTACACCATAAAGAGCTGAAATGTTAACTAAAGATAATTCTGCCTCATTTGGAGGTCTTGTTTTTAATGTACCCTGAGGGTAAATTTTTGCTAATGAAGCAACTTGCCTTGATCTTAGGCTTATGTTTAAATTACCCCTCTCCACCTCCTCTTGCACTTGCCGGGGCCTCAGGGCCAAAATTCCACCACTATCTGTTGAAAGTGGAAAGGTCCTTTTAATAACAGTTAAAACATAATCCTTTTACAGGTTCTTGATTTTTGACATTTGTTTAAGAGAGAATTCCAAAGTTTCTTCACCCAATAGAAAAAAAATTGAACATTCAACAACCTATTTAGAGCAGAACTCCATCTGAACAAAACAAAAAAAAATATTTATATAATATCTATGCCGACTATGCCAAGTTATGGCTGGGAACTACTCCCCTGCATTGGGTAGCTATCTCGCATATGCGATCATCAATGCCCAGGACCAGGCAGGGCCATGTTCATGTGAAAGTCAAACATTATTGTGGTCCCTGGCTTAGAAATTACCTGTACACTGTGTGCAATAGTTGAATATACAGAGTTCCTCTGTGAATTGCCTTGTCCTATGTCTCTACACACCCTGGCTTGATGTATGTTGCATTTAGGAGGGACACTGCTGAGCCCGTGCCCTCTCCACCAGTTCAGCATACCTCTGCCACTTTACTCCCAGTGACAGAATGGAGTCCAGCCAAGCACTAGCGTGGACCTCATGCGTGCTCTCACTGAACTCCTTTGCTCTCCATGAGGTCTTCATACCACAAGTTTGGTCCCAGGTGCCTTGGGGGAACCGACCGCTAGAGAGGGAGCCACATCACCGACCCCCTCGCTACCGGAGGACCTGTCACCTTCACAAGGTGCCACATTTCATGACTGGCTGCTTTGTACTTTGCACTAGTTACTGGTCACCCAAAGCAACTGTAGTCCTCCTTCAACTTGTCTTGCCGAGTTAACCCTTTAGTAGTAGCTTTGCTTCATACCCCACATGTGCTTTACTGACCCTGTTCTTTCATATGCCAGAAACCATCATGCTGCCCCTTGAATGACTTCAGACCAGGCTTGAAACAGTTTGACAACTTCACTGTACCTCTTCATGGCAGAACAAATAACAGGCACAACATAGTCCAAATACTAACTAACTGAGGTGGGTGCACAGGCATACCTTACAGAGAAGCAAAGTCCATTCAGCAAGAGTCCATTGATGGTAGGTCCCTAGTCCAGGGAAAATCTCAGCAGGGTGACCCAGCGGACCTACCGGGTGTAGTAATTCTTCCTCTGAAATCCCATGTGGAAGAGAGAGTGCTTTGAGCCTTCCCCTGGTATTTATCAGGCTTAGAGCAAGGGACAGGACTCAGAAAGCCCATGAAACTACATAGATAGGTTCAACCTCTTCCCATCCAGTCCAGCTTGTAACTGTTGGTATAACTAAACAGTGCATTTCATACAACAGCAGAAATACTTTCAATGGCACCCCAAAAGCACCCTATATTACTAAAAGTATTAGGGCGCCTGCCTTTACACACACATGAACTTTAATGGCATCCCAGTCTTAGTCCGTAGGGTTCAATATTGCGTTGGCCCACCCTTTGCAGCTATAACAGCTTAGACTGTTCTGGGAAGGTTGTCCACAAGGTTTAGGAGTGTGTCTATGGCAATTTTTAACCATACTTCCTGAAGCGCATTTGTGAGGTCAGGCACTGATGTGGACAAAAAGGCCTGGCTCGCAGTCCTCGCTCTAATTCATCCCAAAGGTGTTCTATTGGGTTGCGGTCAGAACTCTGTGCAGGCCAGTCAAGTTCCTCCACCCCGAACGTGCTCATCCATGTCTTTATGGACCTTGCTTTGTGCACTCGTCCAAATCCTTTGGTCATGGGGTATTATGGTGTGGAGTTGTTTTTCAGGGGTTGGGCTTGGCCCCTTAGTTCCAGTGAAGGGAACTTTTAGGGCGTACAGTTTGAATTGAAATTGTATACAAATTTCCAAGCCTGCAGCTCTGAAGTTTCTGTATCACCTCCCTCCCTCCTGCTTTTTGAACAATGGCCACACAGATGTTAGACTGACACACATAGTGCAGAATAGAGCTGCATGATTAATCGTTAAAAGACTGCGATCTCGACCCCCCACACGATCCTAATTCCAGCATTTCCACGATTCATGTAAAAAGTGCCGAGCAGTTTCCCTTGCTCGCAGCTGTCAACAAAAACAAAAGCAGCTGGCAATGTTTTCAACAACATTGCTCAGCTGAAAGAGACAGGTAAAAAGAAACTTTGTATCTTTCTGTTTATTCTTTACAGATCAAAGGAATTAAAATAACTCAGTTAAACCCCTGTATTAACCCTTAAAAATGAAAGGATTTTTCTTTTTTTAAGAATCATACTTAGCTAGGTGGATGCAGCATCTGCCCCCCGGCGCTTCTGCACTGAGAACCGAGCAATCAAACACCACCGATCATTCACTTTTCAGAGCTCTGTGAGCAGAGAGCTGTAAACTGTCAGTCACAGCTCTCCGCTCTGCTCCCTCCTCGCTCATTGGAGCGCTGGGCTGTGGAGGGGGTGGCCAGCTCAGGCTCTCAGCAGCTCGCTTAGAGGCTGACCAGGGTGTCAATCCAGGCACCTGGCGGAACCAGACTTTGTCACGATGACGCCGCGCCTGGAATGACTTCTGTGATGTCAGCAGAGAGTGGACTTCAGCCCACTCTCTGCTGAAGAAGGGTCACAAGAGTGCGAAACGAACTGCGCTCCTGTGATCCACAGGGATCCAAACGAGCTTTGATTGGACTTCCTTTAATTTACTCTAATCAGCCTTATTAACTTCTTATTCTCCTTCATTTAATTATTTTTTCCTGCTGATTTTTTTTATTATTTACTTCGAATTTATAAACTATTATTACTTAAAACCATTTTTTTGTTTGCTTTGTTCATTAACCACTTCAGCCCCGGAAGGTTTTACCCCCTTCCTGACCAGAGCACTTTTTACAATTCGGCACTGCGTCGCTTTAACTGCTAATTGCGCGGTCATGCAATGCTGTACCCAAACGAAATTTGCGTCCTTTTCTTCCCACAAATAGAGCTTTCTTTTGATGGTATTTGATCACCTCTGCCGTTTTTATTTTTTGCGCTATACACGGAAAAAGAATGATATTTTCTACTTTTTGTTCTAAAAAAAATCCAATAAACTCAATTTTAGTCATACATTTAGGCCAAAATTTATTCGGCCACATGTCTTTGGTAAAAAAAATGTCAATAAGTGTATATTTATTGGTTTGCGCAAAAGTTATAGCGTCTACAAACTAGGGTACATTTTATGGAATTTACACAGCCTTTAATTTATGACTGCCTATGTCGTTTCTTGAGGTGCTAAAATGGCAGGGCAGTACAAAATCCCCACAAATGACCCCATTTTGGAAAGTAGACACCCCAAGGAATTTGCTGAGAGGCATGTTGAGCCCATTGAATATTCTTTTTTTTGTCCCAAGTGATTGAATAATGACAAAAAAAAAAAAAATTACAAAAAGTTGTCACTAAATGATATATTGCTCACACAGGCCATGGGCATATGTGGAATTGCACCCCAAAATACATTTAGCTGCTTCTCCTGAGTATGGGGATACCATATGTGTGGGACTTTTTGGGAGCCTAGCCGCGTACGGGGCCCCGAAAACCAAGCACCGCCTTCAGGATTTCTAAGGGCGTACATTTTTGATTTTACTCCTCACTACCTATCACAGTTTTGAAGGCCATAAAATGCCCAGATGACATAAAACCCCCCCAAATGACCCCATTTTGGAAAGTAGACACCCCAAGCTATTTGCTTTGAGGCATGTTGAGTCCATGGAATGTTTTATATTTTGACACAAGTTGCGGGAAAGTGACAAATTTTTTATTTTTTTTTGCACAAAGTTGTCACTAAATGATATATTGCTCACACAGGCCATGGGCATATGTGGAATTGCACCCCAAAATACATTTAGCTGCTTCTCCTGAGTATGGGGATACCACATGTGTGGGACTTTTTGGGAGCCTAGCCGCGTACGGGACCCCGAAAACCAATCACTGCCTTCAGGATTTCTAAGGGCGTACATTTTTGATTTTACTCCTCACTGCCTATCACAGTTTCGGAGGCCATGGAATGCCCAGGTGGCACAAACCCCCCCCAAATGACCCCATTTTGGAAAGTAGACACCCCAAGCTATTTGCTGAGAGGCATGGTGAGTATTTTGCAGCTCTCATTTGTTTTTGAAAATAAAGAAAGACGAGAAAAAAAATTTTTTTTTTTCTTTTTTCAATTTTCAAAACTTTGTGACAAAAAGTGAGGTCTGCAAAATACTCACTATACCTCTCATCAAATAGCTTGGGGTGTCTACTTTCCAAAATGGGGTCATTTGGGGGGGTTTTGTGCCACCTGGGCATTCCATGGCCTCCGAAACTGTGATAGGCAGTGAAGAGTGAAATCAAAAATTTACGGCCTTAGAAAGCCTGAAGGCGGTGCTTGGTTTTCGGGGTCCCGTACGCGGCTAGGCTCCCAAAAAGTCTCACACATGTGGTATCCCCGTACTCAGGAGAAGCAACAGAATGTATTTTGGGGTGTAATTTCACATATTCCCATGGCATGTTTGAGCAATATATCACTTAGTGACAACTTTGCGCAAAAAAAAATAAAAAAAATAAAAAATTGTCTCTTTCCCGCAACTTGTGTCACAATATAAATTATTCCATGGACTCAACATGACTCTCAGCAAATAGCTTGGGGTGTCTACTTTCCAAAATGGGGTCATTTGGGGGGGTTTTGAACTGTCCTGGCATTTTATGCACAACATCTAGAAGCTTATGTCACACATCACCCACTCTTCTAACCACTTGAAGACAAAGCCCTTTCTGACACTTATTGTTTACATAAAAAAATAATTTTTTTTTGCAAGAAAATTACTTTGAACCCCCAAACATTATATTTTTTTTTAAAGCAAATGCCCTACAGATTAAAATGGTGGGTGTTTCATTTTTTTTTTTCACACAGTATTTGCGCAGCGATTTTTCAAACGCATTTTTTGGGGAAAAAACACACTTTTTTACATTTTTTTTTTTTTTTTTTTTTCAAATAACATTTTTTATTAAACGTATAGACATACATATGCATTGAGCAATAGTGTTGCTTATAATTAAGTGCAATGGATAAACAGTCAATGCTATAGACATTGAGCTTCTGATGATAATCATCCAGGTACATTAGTGGTATAATATCTTCCATACCATCTGAAGTTTTCAACCAGCAAATAACATTATTAAACTGAGAATGTATTAGCATTTTACAGAGAGAAGGAAAATAAAGTAGGAAAAGAGAAAAGAGGGATGGAAGGGGGAAGGGGAAGTGGGGGGGGGGGGGGTCTAGCCGCAGACCTAGGGCGGGTCCTCTAGTTTATGCCATTCCTCCCAGACCATGTCATGGGCCTCCATTCTGTTTTGTATCCTGGCTGTCATTTTCTCCATTAGCTCTATGTCCTTTATTCTGGTATAGAGGTCTGCTCGGGAGGGTGGAATCTGTTTCTTCCAATAGAGGGCTACCAGGCATCTCGCTGCTGTGAGAACATGACCTAATAGTTTCCTAGAGTGTCGGGATATACGTAGCCCAGACACACCAAGAAGAAACAGTTTCGGGACTTTGGGGACCTGGACGCCCAGTAGGCGATTCAGCAATAATTGTGTTTCCGTCCAAAAGGGAGTTATTTTGGGACATGTCCAGTAAATGTGAAATAAGGTCCCCCTGTCCTTCATACACCGCCAGCATCTATCCGAGCTAGATGGGAAAATGGTGTGGAGGACATCAGGTGTCATATACCAGAAGAAAAGGACCTTGTATGCATTCTCTTTGTACAGAGTGCATAATGAGCTTTTAGCCGCCTGGGACCAAATCGTCTTCCAGGTAGCTTCCGAGATCTCCTCCCCTAGGAACTTCTCCCAGCGGGTCATGTACGAGTGCTTACCCTGATCTGTAAAGTTATAGGAGTTCAGTATCTGATAAATATCAGATATTAGCCCGCGTCTAGTTGAGCCCTCTAATATCAAACCCTCAAAGGGTGATGGGGTCGAAAACTGTAAGTTCGGGGCAATTGATTGAGCGTAGTGCCTAATCTGCAAGTATCCAAAGAACACTTGCCTTGGTAAATCAAATTTTCTCTGTAGCTCTGTAAAGGACAGTAATCTGCGCGTGCATGGGTGTACCAAATGGCCAAAGTGGAATAAATTCCTCATCGCCCATGGATAAGACATCTGATGAGTAAGGCCTACAGGCAGCTTGGGGTTGTAGAGGAACGATGTGAGGAGTGATCTTTCTGAGCATAGCTTATAGAGCCGTGATACTTTATGCCAAAGTGTACTAATGTGGAGCATGGGGCCCAAGAGTTGAGTGGACTCCACCTTCACCTCCGCATTCCACAGCATGCTATTTGGATGGATTGGGGCCATCCAAAGTTTTTCTATTTCTGTCCACTTATTATATGAGCGTTGGGTGAACCAAGAGGCCAGGGTTCGCAGTTGAGTGGCTTGGTAGTATTTAGTTAGGTCAGGGAATGATAGACCGCCGTCTGATCGTGCCGCTGTCATGACTGATTGTGGAATTCTATGTCTTTTGTAATTCCAAACAAATCGCACTAAATCCGCCTGGAGTTTTTTCAGCTCTGATAGGGGTATTGGGATGGGGAGAGTCTGGAATAAATACAGCAACTTTGGTAGGATGGCCATCTTAACAGAGGCTATCCTCCCTAGTAGGGAGATATGATGAGCCTTCCATTTCAGTAGAAGGTCCCTTATAGTTTTAAAGAGAGGGGGGTAATTGGCTCGGTATAGGGTGGAATAAGAGGGAGTTAGCTGTACTCCCAGGTATTTCAATGATGATGCCTGCCAATGGTAGGGGAAGTAATGTTGTAGGTGTTGTGTTTCCTGTGTTGGGATATTAATGGGTAGGGCTTCTGATTTAGTTGCATTTATCTTGTATCCTGATAGGGATCTGTATAGGTCAAGTTCGGCGTGTAGGTTAGGGAGTGACATTCTGGGTTGGGTTAGGGTGAGGATAATATCATCAGCAAACAAGGCTAGTTTGAATTCCCTGTCCCTCAGCGGTATGCCGTGAATGTTCGGGTTTTTTCGGATGGAAGCCGCCAGAGGCTCGACACACAACGCAAAAAGTAGCGGTGAGAGTGGGCACCCCTGGCGGGTCCCATTCGTGATTGGGAAGGCCCGTGATAGAGCGAAGGGAGTTTTTACTTGGGATGAGGGATTAGTGTACAGATGTCTAATTGCTTGGAGAAATGGGCCCTGAAATCCCATGCAATTCAACGTGGCGAAGAGGAAGGACCAGCCGAGGCGGTCAAAAGCCTTTTCCGCGTCCAAGCCAAGGACTAACGCTTGCTGCTTATTCCTGTTCGCCACGTCTATTAGGTCAATAATTCTTCTCGTATTATCCCCCGCCTGACGTAGGGGGACGAATCCCACCTGATCCTTGTGTATTAGCGAGGGAAGTATCAGGTTTAGTCGCATTGAAAGGAGTTTAGTAAAAATTTTTAGATCAGAGTTTAGGAGTGCGATTGGCCTGTAGCTGGCACACACAGAAGGATCCTTGCCAGGCTTAGGAATTAACGTGAGGAACGACCTCTGCATATCAGTGGGAATGGGGGTTTTCTGAAAGAAGGCGTTAAACATCCTGCACATATATGGTAGTAGAATCGGGAGAAATGCCTTATAATACTCATAGGGAAGGCCATCTGGGCCAGGTGATTTATGAGAGGGCAGAGTTTTGATGGTGGCCGTTAGCTCTTCCTCTGTAATCGGTGCATTAAGTGACATCAGATCTGTCTTAAGTAATTTGGGGAGTCCACTGTCCTCCAAGTATTGCTGCATACGATCTTTTATTTCAGGTGGGGGCGGGTCTCTGGGAATTTCAGGGTTATTATATAGTGTTGTGTAAAATTCTCCGAAGGTCCGGGCTATGTCTTGGGGGTGTGACATGAGGGCCCCCTTTTTATCTTTAATTTGGTGGGGTGTGGACATGTGAGAGCGCTCCGAGAGTTTACGTGCCAGGATAGTATGGGCCTTATTTTCCTTGTCATAGTATGTTTGTCTTAATCGAGTAAGTGCCTTCTCTACCTGTCCTAACGCTAAATCTCGAAGGGTGTTTCTGAGGCATATTACTTTTTTGAGAAGGTTTAGGGATGGTGATATTTGCAGTCGGAGTTCTAGAGTCTTAAGGTCTCTTTCGGCTTGAATTTTAGATGCCATCGCGTTTTTCTTCATGGCCGAAGAAATCGCTATACACCGTCCCCGTAGGACTGCCTTGTGGGCTTCCCAGAGGGTGGTTAAGGAGACTTCGGGGGTGTTATTTTCTAGGAAGTAATTCTGCAGGGTTGTCTCTAGTTCCTTTTTTACATTTTAATGCACTAAAACACACTATATTGCCCAAATGTTTGATGAAATAAAAAAGATGATCTTAGGCCGAGTACATGGATACCAAACATGACATGCTTTAAAATTGCGCACAAACGTGCAGTGGCGACAAACTAAATACATTTTTAAAAGCCTTTAAAAGCCTTTACAGGTTACCACTTTAGAGTTACAGAGGAGGTCTACTGCTAAACTTACTGCGCTCGATCTGACCTTCGCGGCGATACCTCACATGCATGGTGCAATTGCTGTTTACATTTGACGCCAGACCGACGCTTGCGTTCGCCTTAGCGCGAGAGCAGGGGGGACAGGGGTGCTTTTTTTTTTTTTTTTTCTTTATTATTATTATTTTTTTATCTTATTTTTAAACTGTTCCTTTCATTTTTTTTTTTTAAATCATTTTTATTGTTATCTCAGGGAATGTAAATATCCCCTATGATAGCAATAGGTAGTGACAGGTACTCTTTTTTGCAAAAATTGGGGTCTATTAGACCCTAGATTTCTCCTCTGCCCTCAAAGCATCTGACCACACCAAGATCGGTGTGATAAAATGCTTTCCCAATTTCCCAATGGCGCTATTTACATCCGGCGAAATCTAAGTCATAAAATGCTCGTAGCTTCCGGTTTCTTAGGTCATAGAGATGTTTGGAGCCACTCTGGTCTCTGATCAGCTCTATGGTCAGCTGGCTGAATCACCGGCTGCATTTTCAGGTTCCCTGTTGAAACAGGAGAGCCAGAGAAAAACACGGAAGACGTTGGGGGGGGGGGCATTCCCTCCCACTGCTTGTAAAAGCAGTCTAGAGGCTAATTAGCCACTAGGATTGCTTTTACATGAAAGCCGACCGCTGGCTGAAAAGAATGATACCAAGATGATACCTAAACCTGCAGGCATCATTCTGGTATAACCACTCAAAGTCGTGAATGGCGTACCTGAAGACAAAAAAATGGTTAACAATAAAGCACAGTAAACGGTAAGGTATAAAAAATTGCATACCTGAAAAGCAAACATGATAAAACATAATAACAATAAAACATTGCAAAATAGAATACAGTAAAAAAGAGCAGAACAATAGAGAGAATAGAGAGAGAGAACAATAAAACGACAACTATTTTTTTTTTTTGTTATATTTTTGTATGTGTTTTTTTTTTTTTTTTTACACTTTTTTTTTGTAACTGTAACTTTTATAACTGTAACCGGTTCCAGGTTCGGGTCTCTCAAAATGCGATGGCATCTTGGGAGACCCTGTGAAAGTGTGCCTAGTCTGTGCAATGCTGTACCCTACGCTAATACTCAACTAGTGAATGGTAGCGTTCAAAATATTCACCAATGCAAAGACCAGGATTGTCAGGACAGGAGGGACAATAATAGCGGGTGTCACGCCTATATGCGCGCTTGCTGCAGACACTACATCTTTTTTGGGGGGGTTCGTTGGGTAGGGGTACTCGGGAGGACATAAAGAAAATGCCTCTCATGCAGCCGACTGCATTTGGTTGGGGATGTGAATGGGGGAAGTACGGGCGCTGCAGAAGCGGTGGGTTCCCAATTAGGATTGGCGAATGCAGCAGGAAGGGCACTATGGGCACGACGGGCCTGTGTTTGTCTTTTTGGTGGCAGCGGGACACTACTTGTGCTTGCCACCTCACCAGCTTGAACTGCACTTATGGGACTCGCCACGTCACCAAGTGTTACTGCAGTGCTGGTTTGACTATGACCGGGGTGTACTACGCCGCTGGTGCTTGCCAGTTCACCAAAACACTACCAAAAAAACTGTTAGCGATCGCAGGGATCAGGCCTGACTCTGCGAACGCTGCAGTTATGCGTTTAGTGTTTTGTAAGTGACAGTGATCGATCGATACTGCACTTGGGTGGGCTGGGCTGGGCCGGGCGGAGGGGCAAAACGCAGGTGCTAGCAGGTATCTGGGCTGATCCCGCTAACACTGCGTTTGTGGGAACCCTAAACTGCTGGGGACGCCAGTATAGATCTGATCGGATCAGATATTGATCCGTTCAGATACTTTACCACTAAGGGTGGTGTACAGTGCGTGCGTGGGTGTTAGCGGTACTGGCGCTAACCTGACGCTGCCTGGGGCTGGTGCTTGCCAGTTCACCAAAACGCTACCAAAAAAACTGTTAGCGATCGCAGGGATCAGGCATGACTCTGCGAACGCTGCAGTTATGCGTTTAGTGTTTTGTAAGTGACAGTGATCGATCGATACTGCACTTGGGTGGGCTGGGCCAGGCGGAGGGGCAAAACGCAGGTGCTAGCGGGTATCTGGGCTGATCCCGCTAACACTGCGTTTTCGGGAACCCTAAACTGCTGGGGACGCTAGTATAGATCTGATTGGATCAGATATTGATCCGTACAGATACTATACCACTAAGGGAGGCGTATGCTGCGTGCGTGGGTGTTAGCGGTACTGGTGCTAATCTGACGCTGCCTGGGGCGACGCATATCACCGCCGGGCGATCAGGGGGCTAAACCTTTATTCGGTAATAAACGGCGGGTGCCCTGACACTATAAAAAATAAACGAACTAACCAGCGTCACCCGTAACAGTTATACGGTGATCAGTGGTGAAAGGGTTAACTAGGGAGCAATCAAGGGGTTAAAACATTTATTAGGTAGTATATGGGGGTCCCTGTCGCTATAAAACACTGACGGCGAACCTAAATATTTACGTCCCTAACTAGCGTCACCAGCGACACTAATACAGCGATCAGAAAAATGATCGCTTAGCGACACTGGTGAGGGGGGGTGATCAAGGGGTTAAAACTTTATTAGGGGGGTTAAGGGGGGTACCCTAGACCTAAAGGGGGGTAATACACACTGTAACTGTCACAAACTGACACTATGCAGTAATCAGAAAAAAAAAAAAAAAAATACTGCTAATGTCAGTTTGTGACAGGGGGGGGGGGTGATTGGGGGGGGATCGGGGGTGTAAAGTATGCCTGGCATGTTCTACTGTGTGTGTGTGTGTTGTGTGCACTCACTTGTCTTCTCTCCTCGGCGCTGGAACGGAAACTGCCAGACCGAGGAGAGATGACATGGTAGGTTAATTGGCTTCTGTCCAAAATTGGCCCTAGTATATGAATGGGGAGCTTGGATTGAGGGTAGGGACTGATGTGAGTGTGCGATGTACAGGGTTAGGGACAAGGGTCAGGGTTGTAGACACACACTCAGGTTGAACTGGATGGACTGGTGTCTTTATTCAACCTTACTAACTATGTAACTATGTAACTATGTAACTATGACATCACATCCTCTGCCTGTGTGAAACTACACACAGGCAGAGGAGGATTCCCATTGGCTGGGAGCGATCGCGAGGGGGGGGCCACGATCGGATGGTCTCCCCCTCGCCTCCCGACGCTCCCAGTCAAATGCCGACCGCTGCTGGCACCGGGGGGGGGGGGTCCGATCGGACCCCCCGCCCTCGGGAGGCAGATCACGTACGGGTACGTGATTTTGCCTGCCCGTGCCATTCTGCCGCAGTATATATGCGGTAGGCGGTCGGCAAGTGGTTAATATTTTTTCACCTTTAACATATATTTACAAGTTTCACATTGAAAAAAGCACAAAATTTAAAAAAAAAAGTAAAATTAATTTTATTAGTAAAATAACTTTTCAATGCTTTGTACCATTGCTGACAGCTGAAGTGTAAACAAAAAAGTTGCGTCAGGTATCGGTAATTGGTATCGGCGAGTAATAAAAAAAAAAGACCCTAATATAACTTATTGGTAATTTTTTTAGTTCTTTACACATTACATTATTTTTTATTACATTTCTTTAAATTTGATCGAAGCAAAGAATATTATGTCATATTTTATTGCCATCTTGTAAATCTTTAAAATAAAAAAGGTTCTTCAGAATCGTCAGAGAATCGTGATATTTATTCTAAGCAAAAAAATTATGATTCTCATTTTATCCAGAATCATGCAGCTCTAGTGTAGAACCTTCCACTTAAAGAGGGGACTATGGGAAACGGTTCAAAGATTATTGATATATGTACTAAAAATATTTCAAACAATAAATATTTTTTGGATAAATTGGACAAAACAGTGTGTTTTTTTTAAAATTTACATGTACCAAAAAGCCAATCTAGAAAAAAGCTTCTTGCTGTTGCTCACAGCTCTCTGCAGTTCTTTATAGGCATCAAAAACAAAAGTCATAAAATAATCTTCTTTCAGTTCATTTTATATGCTATATCTGAGAACTTGCCTTTAAAATGAGTTGCCACACTCCAAAGTTACATAGTTAGTAAGGTTAAATAAAGTTCATCCTGAGTGAGTGTGGGTGCATGTCTACAATTGCCTCTATCCCTGTACATTGTGTCTCATTAAGATGCTCATCTATTATATTATTATTCATTTAAGGTATCCATATAGCGCTGTCAATTCACGCAGCGCTCCACACATACATCGGTCCCTACCCTCAAGGAGTCCATAATCCAAGGTCCCCAAATCACATTCATATACTAGAGCCAATTTTGGACAGAAGCCAATTAACCTACCAGCATGTCTTTTGGAGTGTGGGAGGAAACCGGAGTACCCAGAGGAAACCCACGCAGTCTCAGGGAGAACATGCAAACTCCAGGCAGGTAGTTTCGTGGTTGGGATTCGAACCAGCAACCCTTTTTACCGCTAGGCGAGAGTGCTACCCACTACACCACTGTGCCACCCTCCAGCTCCAGCTAACTCTAGGTTCACATCTATGCGGCTGCGCTTGATGCATTTTTCAGGCACCTTTTGTAGTGCATTTTGCGTTTTTAAACTCTTGTTTTTCATGCATTTTGCGTCTTACATTTTTATTTATTTTTTACATTTAGCTGTCAGTTGAATGTAAAAAAAAAAAATGGCATCCTTCAGGTCTGGTATGGGTTTGGAGGGGACTGCCCCATGTCAAAATTAAAAAACAAAATCCATACCAACCCTTATCCAAGCATGCAGCCCGGCAGGTCAGGAAAGGGAGGGGATGAGCGAACGACCCCCCATCCCCTCCTGAACCATACTGACCGGTGGTTGTCGGGGTCTGCAGGCGGGGGGCTTATCGGAATCTGGAAGCCCCCCTTTAAAAAGGGGGCCCCCAGATCCCGCCCCCCCATGTGAAAACAGCTGGTTTTTGACAAGTCCTTTATTAAAAAAATAGCTCTGAGCCGTCTTCCCCCGCCGCCATCTCTCCCGCTGCCATCTCTCCTGCCGCCGTCTTCTCCCACTGCTATCTTCTCCCTGAGCTGTCATCTTGTGCTATCCACTGACATCACCCAGAGAGCCAGCCCCTTTTGGCGTGGGGGGTCCTCTCTGAATCCATACTAGACCTGAAGGCCTGGTATGGACCTGGAGGGGATCCCATAGTTTTTTTCACGATTTTATTTTGCCGGCAATTTGTGCAATGTAATATTGTATTTGTAACAGTTGGACCTCTTCTGTTCTCTTGGCCCTTTGTGTACATTATTGTTTCCTTTTCTTGTTTTTTCCTTTCTTGTGTATGCCCTGAAAACTTAATAAAAACAAAATTATAAAAAAAAAAGAAAGAAATTAAATTGTATAAGGCCTCAGCCGTCCTACAATGGCTGAAAGCTACACGTCTACATTTTGCAGATCAGTACACCATAAAATGTCCTATGGACCCTTTTTCTGGGATAACACACTGAAAGTTGCAAGGTAATGTAATGGCAATTACCAAAGTTTTATAATCATTTTCTGGAATAAAAAAGGTGTAGCACGTAGTGATAGAAGGTGTCTCCTTATGCATTAAATACACCCAACTCAGCCCACTGTATGATTTTTGATTAACATGTTTGATCTATACCAGGCATCACTAAATGGCAGACCATGGTCCGGATCCGGACCAAGCCACTATACCATCCGGACCCAAGCTCACGGTATTTAGGAGCCGCTCCTTTCCCCCAGCCTCCGCAGCTGTTATTATAGCAGCAGAACGGAGAGCAGTGCTGTGGGGTGGGTGTTTGATGTGAAGGGGGCAGAGCACACTACTGTTGGGGGGATTTGTGATGTGAGAGGGGGGCAGTGCTGTGGGGGGGGATGTAAAGGGGGAGCAGTGCTGTGAGGGGGGTGTAAAGGGGGCAGTTCTGTGGGGGGTGTGAAGGGGGCATAGTTCTGCTGGAGGGTGCTGTGAAGTCAGCAGTGGACAGTATTTTGGGGGAGGGATGTGAATGGTGCACAGGACAGTACTGTGGGGGGGTGTGATGTTAAAGAGGTTCAGTACACTATTGTAAAAGGGAGGTGGGGGTGATGTGCAGGGGGCCTCAGAACACTACTGTGAAGGGAAACTGATGTGAAGTGGGGGACTGTGATGTGTGGGGGGAACTGGGGACACTGATGTAAGGGATTGTGATATAGGAGAGGGCTGAAAAAAATGAGATTTGGACCTTTGCTGGAAGATGCGGTCGGACCTCCCTGAAATTTAATTCAATACCCCTGATCTATACCATTTTCTTATAACCTGCGCGCTACACAGACATGAAATACAAATAGCAATTTTGTGTTATTCCGAGTTCTCCCATAGATACAGTTGCAAGCTTGCACAGCATCCCTCCCCCAGCCAAATATCTTAAAGTCATTAAGTGCCCCCAAGGATTTTGGTTGATAACACAAGATGCATTGGCAGCCATTAACACTAGGCTGTCCTCATTGTCTTCATGTAGCAGATGCAGAGGCAATATAAAAATGATGGAGCATCTTCCCACATCATGCACGGCTTCATGACTGTGCTAATCCTGTTTTACCGCTTGTATCTCCTAGTTCTCTCTGTGTTATCATCCTATGCGGCTCTGCCATAATGCTGCCAGTATAGACAGGCCAATTTTCCAGCTATAAATGTTGGCCATACACATATATCCTGCTTGTTGCGATAAAAAAAAAAAACACTAAAAGCTGACAGTTGTCAAAGATGTTACTAGTTCTAGGCCTGAAGGTAATAGACCCCTACAGCCAAATTTTGCAGCTTTCAACAGGGCTGGACTGGGACAAATATTTGACCCTGGACTTTATCCAGACCGGCCCACTTTAATTGAATAAAATGCTGCCCCCTCCAAAAAAAAAAATCACGCCTACCAAAAGGACCCCACATCCTTTATTGTATATCATGAGAGGGTGAAAGAGAGAGGGAGTAAGACAGAGGTGGGAGTGAGGGGGGGGTAGAGGGTAAGGGGGTGAGTGTAAGAGAGAGGGAGTGAGAGAGAGGGCGGTGAGAGAGGGGGGTTGAGGAAAAGGGGGTGAGAGAGAGTAGGGGTGAGTGTAAGAGAGAGGGAGTAAGGGAGAGAGGGCGGTGAGAGAGGGGGGTTGAGGAAAAGGGGGTGAGGGGGGGTGAGAGAGTGGGGGTAAGTGTAAGAGAGAGGGAGTGAGTGAGAGAGAGTGGGAGAGAGAGAGAGAGAGAGAGAGGGGGGCGGACAGAGGGGGGTCTGAGAGACAGAGGGGGGTCTGAGAGAGAAGGGTGCTGAGAGAGAGAGGGGGGGTTGAGAGACAGAGGGGGTTGAGAGACAGAGGGGGGTTGAGAGACAGAGGGGGGTTGAGAGACAGAGGGGGTGGGGGTGAGAGACAGAGGGGCTGAGAGACAGAGGGAGGGCTGAGAGACAGATGGGGGGGTCTGAGAGAGAGGGGGCTTAGAGACAGAAGGGGTCTGAGAGACAGAAAGGGGCTGAGAGACAGAAGGGGGCTGAGAGACAGAAGGGGGCTGAGAGACAGAAGGGGGGTCTGAGAGAGAGGGGGCTGAGAGACAGAAGGGGTCTGAGAGACACAAAGGGGCTGAGAGACAGAAGGGGGCTGAGAGACAGAGGGGGTGGGGGGCTGAGAGACAGGGGGGCTGAGAGACAGGGGGTCTGAAAGAAAGAGGGGAGGGCTGGGACAGACCAGATAGCACTGTCCCTATCTGCAGTCCCTCCTCTGCTCCTCCCCCCATGCAGGTTCTGTGTACGGCCAGGTATGTGTAGGGTGCCAGGTACCTGATGGCCAGCAGCGGCAGTGCCAAGTCTCCCTCTTGATCCTTGGCAGCCTCCGCCTCCCACCTGTCCCCTTCTCCCGGGCCCCCAGTCAGCCTGTCCTTCGGCCCGGGGCACACTGTTCTTGAAGCAGAGAGGAGGTGGAGGAATCGAGGTTCTGGGAGGGCAAGGGTGGCCACGGCTGCTCCTGTTCACCTCTTCGTTGATCAGGGAGGGGGGAAAGTCTGCATAAAAACCGGCCCACTGAGCCTTCGGCCCTCCGGGCAACTCCCGGTAGTCCCAATGGCCAGTACATGCCTGCTTCCAAGTGCTAATTCTCACCCATTCCCTGACTTATACACAGCTGCTGTTGATCTGAAAGCTTTCTTCAAGATGGAATGCAGTTTAAAAAACAAACTAGTAGTATTCAGAGATTGTAGCATAACTAAACCAATCAATTTAACAGTTTCCTAAAACAGAAGCATGCCATGAATGCTGTCACAATTACTTGTGATCTCAATTGAACTGTCAAGCCATCAATTAGCTGGTGTCATAACTGATCACATGTGCAGCACCATGACAACTTCAGATTAAACAGAGGCCAAGATGGCAGCTTTTTTGACTGTTACAGATAGGAGGGTTTAGTCCCACTTTAGTATGAACGTATAAGAGCTACTGTATATACACACATGAGAACTGGAAGAAAAGCAGTAGCATTGTCATGTTGCCTTGCAATACTCACAGCATGTGTCATGGACGTACTGCGCATGGCTCTGCAACTAGCTGCTGGCGCATGGGTCCATTGGGATCTGTTCCAGTCCATAGGCATTCGGCAGTAAATAGACGTGCGCCAGCGCACATCGCGGACGCGCTCACAGTAACACAGCTGTGGCACCCAGTGATCCTTAAAAGGGGCCTCTTCAGAATGCATCCTTGCTGTCTGATCTGCAGCTCATCCTGTACCCGATCCTGAATCTGCATCTCCTCCAGTGTTACCCGGCTTCTCCTGACCTCGCTGCTGTCTCCAGTCCTGACCCCTTGGCTTGCCTTTGACCTGCTCTGTGTTCCTGTTTGTTTGATCTCCTGTTGCCGATCCTGCCTGGACTTTGACCATTCTCTGCCTGCTGCTTCTGTCTGATTGATCCGCTGCTGTGACCTGGCTTGTCTGATCCTGCTCCTGCCTGCAGCCCTGCATCTGTGTGCATCTGCCTACAAGTCCTGCATCTGTGTGCAGATGCCTACAAGTCCTGCATCCATGTGCATCTGCCTACAAGTCCTGCATCCGTGTGCATCTGCCTACAAGTCCTGCATCTGTTCGTACCTGCCTGCTACTTCTCAGCGTTCCAGCATTCCTGCATCCTTCGGTCTGTGTAACGCCCCTGCAACCTTTCAGCACTTTGTGAATAATATTTTTAGAGACTGCCTAGACATTTTTGTGATCATCTATCTGGATTATATCTTGATTTTCTCCTCATCCCTGGATCAGCACCGAAAGCACGTTAAGACTGTACTCTGCCGACTCTGCCAACACAGACTATATGCTAAACCTGAAAAGTGTAAATTAGAGCGGCAGAGTATTCAGTGCCTAGGTCTGGCGATCTCCACTGAGGGGTTCAAAATGGATCCGTAGAAAGTCACAGCTGTCCTGGACTGGCCTGCACCATCAGACAGGAAAGGGGTACAGCGGTTTGTCGGATTCGCAAACTTTTACCGCAGGTTCATTAAGGGGTTCTCCAACATCATTTCCCCAATCACACAGCTAACTAAGCAAAATGTCCGGTTCCATTGGAATTCCGAGGCCCAGAGGGCCTTTACTACCTTGAAAGGACTTTTTACCTCTGCACCCATCTTGAGTCATCCAGATCCCTCCTTACCTTATCTACTCAAGGTGGACGCCTGTCAGGGAAGTACTCACCGAGGCCGAGATGCCGAGATCGGTTCACCCATGCGAATAAATGTAGTCCGCCCCCTGGAGGTGGTACAGGGAGTGAATGGCACAAACTGGCTACCCCAATGGACCGTTGGTGACTTGCGGGAAGGTTCTTGTAGAGAATAGCCGCTGTGCAGAGACTGGTAAACAGGAGTACAGGCTGGAACAAATAATAGAAAGTCCAGAACCAGGCTGAGGGTCAAACACCAGGATCAGTAGTTTTAAGCTGCAGGCTGAAGGATGGTGTCTAGAAGACACGGGTAAGTCCAGGTACAGGCAGGGGGTCAGGCAAGGAGACAGGAGACAGTCCAAGTAATAGGCCGGGGGTCAAACACAGGAGACAGGTGGAAATTCAATTAAACAAGCCAATGTCAGGTTCAGGAGAAGAGTAGAGGAGTCCAATAGCAATCCGGGTCACAACAGGTAATCAGGCACAGGTACAGGAGACAGGATCAAGTTACACAGGGAGCTGAGACAAACCAGCAATTTGTCTGATCATCTGAGCGCCTTTTTTTGGCCGCCCAAAGGATCACGCTGGGTGTGCACTAGAGCGCTAGTGCGCATGTGCAAGCGCCGTACCGCGAATGCGCGTGCGCCAGGAACGCCGTTTTACCGCGCATGCGCGCAAGGACACGGCCGGAATGACAGGAAGGAATGTTCCTCTGACAACGCCTCTGAAGTGGCAGTAGGAGCAGTCATCTCCCAGCGCCAGGGTCTGAAGGATTTGATTCATCCCATAGCCTTTTTCTGCTGTAAACTCTCTAATGCCGAGAGAAATTATGATGTGGGGGATTGGAAACTCCTGGCTATCAAGGCTGCGCTCGAAGAGTGGAGGTACCCGCTGGAAGGGGCAGCACATCCCATACTCATATACAACGATCACAAGAATCTGGAGTATCTAAGAACTGCCAAGCGCCTGAAGCCGCGTCAAGCATGATGGGCGCTATTTTTCTCCAGATTCTTGTTCCATATCACCTACCGGCCAGGGTCAAACAACGTCAAACCAGATTCCCTCTACCGTATGTTCGATGATCCTCCAGTTCCTGATACCATCTTTTCCCACCTTATCCCACAACAACTTCCTTCTCCTTCAGTTCGATTTGATGCCCAGCCTAAAGACAAGCCTCAGCAGGAGTATCCAGTCCTTCAGGAGTCACCCTGTTGCCCAGGGATGGGTTACTTTGGAAAGACAATAACATTTTCGTACCAGAGACTTTCCAGACAAAGGTACTCAGTCTTTGCCATGATAATCCTCTTACTGGCCATTTTGGGGTCCACAAGACTGTGGAGCTGATTCAGCGCATGGTCTTTTGGCCGAACCTTGAGAAACACTGCAAAGAGTATGTCAAGTCTTGTACTGTCTGTATTCAGAAAAAGTCCACTAGAACTTAGTTTGGGGGCTTCTCAGACCACTACCCATCCCTGACCGACCATGGAGCATGATTGCTATGGACTTCATAGTAGAACTACGCCTGTCTGAAGGATGCATGGCTATCTTTGTAGTCGTTGATCGTTTGTCTAAGATGGCCCACTTTATACCATTGAAAAACACACCCTCCGCCATGCAGACTGCCTGGGTTTTCATCAGGGAAATTGTCCGGTTACACGGAATTCCAACGAATATAGTTTCGGACCAGGGAGTCCAGTTCACTTCTCGTTTCTGGAGAGCATTATGTAAAGTCTTGAAGATTGATCTATGTCTTCTGCTTACTACCCGCAGACTAACGGCCAGACCGAGAGGACATAGATAGCCAGCGCGGAAGATATTCCAGTGGGTAGTATTGGGGGCATTAGTGGTAGGTTAACCAAAGCACAAAAACACAAGGTGAGTATAGTAGCAAGTCCTAGTTGCAATCTCGAAACACCCAATACGAGGACAATATGCGACCGGTCTAAACTATGTGGCATGTTCACCAATGCCAGGAGCATGGCGGACAAGATGGGTGAACTAGAGATACTGTTGTACAAGGAGGATTTGGATTTTGTGGGAATTTCAGAGACCTGGTTCAACAGCTCTCATGATTGGCTGGCAAACATTCAAGGGTATACCCTATACCGCAAGGATAGAGAGGGTAAAAAAGGGGGAGGGGTATGCCTATATATCAAGAATAATGTACAAGCGAATGTGAGAGATGACATCACTGAGGGAGCTAGAGAGGAGGTGGAATCCTTATGGGTAGAGCTCCAAGGGGATGAAGCTAAGGGGAAAATAATACTGGGAGTATGCTATAGGCCCCCTAACCTGAGGGAGGAAGTGGAGATGGATCTCCTATCACAAATTGGATTAGCAGCAAGGATGGGAAGTTTTATCATAATGGGGGATTTTAATTATCCAGACATAGACTGGGCGGAGGGAACCGCGCATTCATTTAAGACTCGCCAGTTCCTTAATGTCTTGCAGGACAATTTTATGGGTCAGATGGTAGACGCACCAACTAGAAATAAAACATTACTGGATCTACTGATTACCAACAATACAGACCTGATCACGGATGTGGAAATACGGGGCAATTTAGGTAACAGCGATCACAGGTCAATTAGTTTCAGTATAAATCACACAAATAGGAAACATGAAGGGAACACAAAGACACTGAATTTCAAAAGAGCCAACTTCCCTAAACTACAAACCTTGCTAAAAGGCATAAATTGGGATAAAATATTAGGAACAAAAAATACGGAGGAGAGATGGGTTTGCTTTAAGAGCATATTAAATAAGGGCATTAGCCAATGTATCCCATTGGGTAATAAATTTAAAAGAGCGAACAAAAATCCTGGATGGCTTAACTCCAATGTAAAAATGCATATAAAAGCAAAGGAGAAGGCCTTCAAAAAATACGAGGTTGAGGGATCATCCTCAGCATTCAGACTTTATAAAGAATGCAACAAGAAATGTAAGGGTGCAATTAGGACGGCTAAGATAGAACATGAAAGACACATAGCGGAGGAGAGCAAAAAAAATCCCAAGAAATTCTTTAAGTATGTAAACAATAAAAAAGGGAGGACAGACCACATTGGCCCCATAAAGAATGAGGAAGGACATCTGGTTACAAAGGATGGGGAGATGGCGAAGGTATTGAATTTATTCTTCTGCTCAGTCTTCACGAGTGAATCAGGGGGCTTCAGTAACCAAAACTGCAGTGTTTATCCTCATGACACAACACAGGAAGCACCTCCATGGTTAACAGAGGACAGAATTAAAATTAGACTTGAGAAACTTAACATTAATAAATCACCAGGACCAGATGGCTTGCATCCAAGGGTACTTAGGGAACTCAGTCAAGTGATTGCCAGACCGTTGTTCCTAATTTTTACAGACAGTCTATTGACTGGAATGGTACCAGCTGACTGGAGAAAAGCCAATGTAGCACCAATATTTAAAAAGGGCCCAAAATACATCCCTGGGAATTACAGACCAGTTAGCCTAACATCAATAGTATGCAAACTTGGAGGGGATGATAAGGGACTATATACAAGATTTTAGTAATAAGAACGATATCATTAGCAGTAATCAGCATGGATTCATGAAGAATCGTTCTTGCCAAACCAATCTATTAACCTTCTATGAGGAGGTGAGTTGCCATCTAGATAAAGGAAGGCCCGTAGATATGGTGTATCTGGATTTTGCAAAAGCATTTGACACAGTTCCCCATAAACGTTTACTGTACAAAATAAGGTCCGTTGGCATGGACCATAGGCAGGGCCATCTTTAATATTGATTGGACCCTGGGCAAAAATTTTCTTGGGCCCCCCCATGCAATTTCACTCTCCACCTGCTCTGAGACATACAATAAATAGCAGCTAGACTTAAGATCAATTTACTGTATCAGATCAGGCAGCAATTGCGACTGGTTGCCAGCAGTTACAGCATATCTTTACTGCTTACTGACTGGTTGCTAGAGGTTACAGCACACATTACAGCTCACTGATTAGTTGCTAGAGGTTACAGCACATCATTTCCTGACTGCAGTGGAGCATGATATACATATGAATGCCGCCTTTATTTACATATCAATGCCACCAATCGCCGCTATTTACTTAGTAATGCCGCCACTATTTACATATGAATGCCGGTTATTTACATGTAAACACAGGGTCTGCAGGTGAGTCATCTGTACACAACAATAGGGCAGAGCTGGGCAGCATTAGTAACAGCTCTTCACACTGAGATATCGGGACACAACACAGGACTAAAACTTCAAGGGACAAGAGAATTTAAACTGGGATAGTTGGCAAGTATAAGGCAGCTGCTTTGGGCCCCACAACAATGACAGGGCCCAGGGCAGCTGCCCCTTTTGCCCTGCCTTAAAGACGGCCCTGACCATAGGGTAAGTACATGGATTGAAAACTGGCTACAAGGACGAGTTCAGAGGGTGGTGATAAATGGGGAGTACTCAGAATGGTCAGGGGTGGGGAGTGGGGTTCCCCAGGGTTCTGTGCTGGGACCAATCCTATTTAATTTGTTTATAAACGACCTGGAGGATGGGATAATCAGTTCAATCTCTGTATTTGCAGACAATACTAAGCTAAGCAGGGCAATAACTTCTCCGCAGGATGTGGAAACCTTGCAAAAAGACCTGAACAAATTAATGGGGTGGGCGACTACATGGCAAATGAGGTTCAATGTAGAAAAATGTAAAATAATGCATTTGGGTGGCAAAAATATGAATGCAATCTATACACTGGGGGGAGAACCTCTGGGGGAATCTAGGATGGAAAAGGACCTGGGGGTCCTAGTAGATGATAGGCTCAGCAATGGCATGCATGCCAAGCTGCTGCTAATAAAGCAAACAGAATTGGCATGCATTAAAAGGGGGATCAACGCAAGAGATAAAACGATAATTCTCCCACTCTACAAGGCTCTGGTCCGGCCGCACCTGGAGTATGCTGTCCAGTTCTGGGCACCAGTCCTCAGGAAGGATGTACTGGAAATGGAGCGAGTACAAAGAAGGGCAACAAAGCTAATAAAGGGTCTGAAAGGATCTTAGTTATGAGGAAAGGTTGCAAGCACCAAACTTATTCTCTCTGGAGAAGAGACGCTTGAGAGGGGATATGATTTCAATTTACAAATACTGTACTAGTGACCCCACAATAGGGATAAAACTTTTTCGCAGAAGAGAGTTTAATAAGACTCGTGGCCACTCAATGGCAATTAGAAGAAAAGAGGTTTAACCTTAAACTACGTAGAGGGTTCTTTACTGTAATGCCCCGTACACACGGTCGGATTTTCCGACGGAAAATGTGTGATAGGACCTTGTTGTCGGAAATTCCAACCGTGTGTAGGCTCCATCACACATTTTCCATCGGATTTTCCCACACACAAAGTTTGAGAGCAGGATATAACATTTTCCGACAACAAAATCCGTTGTCGGAAATTCCAATCGTGTGTACACAAATCCGACAGACAAAGTGCCACGCATGCTCAGAATAAATAAAGAGATGAAAGCTATTGGCCACTGCCCCGTTTATAGTCCCGACGTACGTGTTTTACGTCACCACGTTCAGAACGATCAGATTTTCCGACAACTTTGTGTGACCGTGTGTATGCAAGACAAGTTTGAGCCAACATTCGTCAGAAAAAATCCTAGGATTTTGTTGTCGGAATGTCCGAACAAAGTCCGACCGTGTGTACGGGGCATAAGGATGTGGAATTCCCTTCCACAGGCGGGGGTCTCAGCGGGGAGCATTGATAGCTTCAAGAAACTATTAGATAATCACCTGAATGATCGCAACATTCAGGGATATACAATGTAATACTGACACATAATCACACACATAGGTTGGACTTGATGGACTTGTGTCTTTTTTCAACCTCACCTACTATGTAACTATGTAACAAACCAGACCCTCGAACAATATATCTGGTGCTTCACTACATTCGTTCAAGACGATTGGGTAGGACTGTTACCCCTAGCGGAGTTCGCTTTTAACAACGCTAGCCATTCTGCTACAGGCCAGTACCCGTTTTTTGCTAATTATGGGTTTCACCCAGTCTTCTTACCTGACATTGTTCCGGAGTCTCCGGTCCCAGCGGTACAGACTACTGTTGACTTCTTGAAACAAAACAACAAACTTCTGCAAGAAACTATAGTCAAGGCACAATCAACCAACAGAAAAACTTAAGACCGGAAAAGAAGAGGTGAAATATCTCTCCAGCCAGGTGACCAAGTATGGTTGTCAACTACAAACCTCAGAATGGCTTGCCCCTCAAAAAAACTAGCACCTAAATTCATTGGCACTTTTCCGATTAAGAGAAAACTAAACGAAGTTTCCTATGAACTTACCTTACCAGACTCACTCAAGGTTCACTCAGTTTTCCATGTGTCCTTACATAAGCCCATGATACCAGACACCTTTCCAGGCAGGGGTTCTGGCCCTCCAGAACCCGTAATAATCGACGGGGACCAGGAATTTGAGCTGGAGGCTATCCTTATTTGCAGAAGAAGGGGTAATCAACTACAGTACTTCATTAAGTGGAAGGGGTATGGCCCGGAAGAGAACTTGTGGGAACCTCAGCAGGATGTTCACGCTCTAAGATTGATCTGGGCGTTTTTTCACAGTCACTCCCAGAAAAGAGTTCTGTTGGGCACCCGGAGGTTGCCTTTAAGGGGGGGGGGGGCAATGTCAAGGACGTACTGCACATGGCTCTGCAACTGGCTGCCGGCGCACGAGTCCATTGGTATCTGTTCCAGTCCATAGGCATTCAGCAGTAAATAGATGTGCGCCAGTGCGCGTGCGCACATCGCGGACGCGCTCATAGTAACACAGCTGTGGCGCCCAGTGATCCTTAAAAGGGGCCTCTTCAGAATGCATCCTTGCTGTCTGATCTGCAGTTCATCCTGTACCCGATCCTGAACCTGCATCTGCTCCAGTGTTACCCGGCTTCTCCTGACCTCGCTGCTGTCTCCAGTCCTGACCCCTTGGCTTGCCTTTGACCTGCTCTGTGTTCCTGTTTGTTTGATCTCCTGTTGCCGATCCTGCCTGGACTTTGACCATTCTCTGCCTGCTGCTTCTGTCTGATTGATCCGCTGCTGTGACCTGGCTTGTCTGACCCTGCTCCTGCCTGCAGCCCTGCATCTGTGTGCATCTGCCTACAAGTCCTGCATCTGTGTGCATCTGCCTACCAGTCCTGCATCTGTGTGCATCTGCCTACCAGTCCTGCATCTGTGTGCATCTGCCTACAAGTCCTGCATCTGTGTGCATCTGCCTACAAGTCCTGCATCTGTGCGCACCTGCCTGCTACTTCTCAGCGTTCCTGCATCCGCAGCAATCAAGCCTGTTCCTGTCTCTGCCAAGCGGACTCCATCTTCAGTTAACCTGGAACCTGCAGGCTTTCCTACCCCGCTGTGCTCCGAGGGTCACTGTTTCCACTCCAGTAATCCCGGAACCAGAGCCGTACGAGAGGTCTCCCTCTGCACGTCAGGCTCACCTTCAAGGTACGTGACAGCATGATTAAAAAGGCTGCCTCCATTTATCCCTATCTCTTCCTACCAGTTGATGACTGGCTTCAATGGCCAATACTAGTGCAAAGATGTAAAGAGAGAGGCCAAAATTTGATCATTCTGACTGCCTACAAATTGGTTTGCACCTATTAAAGTTCTACTAGTTGTCTAAAAATTAATTTATGCAAATCAAAGTTTTAATGATTTGATTGGCTAAAAACTATGAACCTATTTGTGATTTCAATGGCTGCAATGTAATTGACTCCGCTAAATGTTCATTGATCCGCTTGGCTAAACGTAATTTACCCCAAATGGATGAATTACTGATACAACTGGCTACAAGTTAATTGACTAATGTGAATGATCTAATAATCTCATTGGCTAAGCATTCATTTAATACTACAAATCAGGGGTGACCAACCTTTTGAAGAGCGAGGGCCACTTAAGTGACTTGGTAATCGGTCACGGGCCACAATGAGCGCAGCGGGCGGATGACAGGTTCTTGTCCACTCTGCATATGTAAAGCAGACTCAGATACAGCCCTCTCTATTCTATGGGCCCTCCGATCCGATCTGTCCAGACGGAAGGGGACGGATCCCCTTATATTTTTTTTAGTGGATCGGATTGGAGGTAGTCAGTTTACATCTGCCACTCCGTAGAGGTTAATGGATGATCTGATTGAGTTGGACCGATCGCGTGAAAGGGGTCTAAGGCTGCTTTCACACTGATGCTCTGCGGTTTACCCACACCATAGGCGCAGAACAGTACACCTGTGGCTTTCCTGCAGGTTTGCTGCACTTTGCCATAGACTTCTATTATATCCTGCAGGTGTGGTGCACTTTTTGAAAGCTCACCAAACCTACAGCTAATAGAAGTTTTTGTCTCAGTGCATGTAACCTGCAGGTGCACTGCTCTCCACCTGCGGATCTGTCTGAAAACAGCCCAGCAACCACTACAGAACAGATATGCCCATATATACACTGTGATTTTAGTAATAAACATACTTTTAAAAACAGTCTTCTGTTCAGTTATCGCCGGCTGTTGCTGCTCCAGGCAGAGTGCATTTGGTATCACGCCACCTGTGTCAGGAGCACTATACAGGCTTATGCGGCTCTGCTCTATAGCCACTTGCTTCCTCTACCACCAGCTTCATTCACAACACTAATGCCGCGTACACACGGTCGGACTTTTCAGCTACAAAAGTCCAACGGACGCTGACGGACTAAAGCTGGCTGGTAATCCGATCGTGTGTGGGCTTCTCCGGACTTTCAACGTACTTTTTTAGACTCAAATCCGACGTACTTTAGATTTGAAACATGCTTCAAATCTTTACGTCGTAACTACGACGGACCCCGAAGTCCGCTCGTCTGTATGCTAGTCCTACGGACAAAAAAACGACGCATGCTCATAAGCAAAAACTAAACGGAAGCACTCGGTCTAGTAAAACTAGTGTTCGTATTGTAGGTAGCACATTCATCACGCTGCAAAATCTGTGATCGTTGAATGCAGCGCATTTTATTTCTTCTTTACGAATGCTCTAAAGAACGAAGGTGTTTTGCTGTTCATAATCAGAGTTCTCCCAAACTGATTTCTGGATTCTTTTTCTCTTTGATCTCATGAATGATATAGTATGCTTTTTAAAAACAATGTTTCCATACTAATAATACTTTTTCCCTTTTTTTTTTTTTTTTTAGGTTTGTAAAGTTACCACAAAGAACCCATTATTCTCTTTTTTTTTTTCTAGTGATTATTTTTTAGTTTTTAGATAAAGTTAACCCAAAGCACCGTTTTTGGTTATGTAGATTTTTTTTATTTTCAAGACTTACCACTTGAACATTATTAACATTAGTAATGTATTTTTGGTGTGTTTTTTTCAAACTCAATGAGATTGTTGTCCCTTGTTAATTTAACATTGTGTGTAAAATCAATGATTTAAAAGAAAACACATAAAGTCTTTTGCTATACTCAAAAAAGATCCATTTATTCATGGTCAAAATAAAATAAAGAGGAAGTCAACGCTGGAAAAAGTCGGTGTACAAGAAAATTGGGATCTTGCGGAGTCCATATAAGAGGGAGCACAATCTGGTCCAAGAATCCCAGAGATCAACAGCACCAGCAGATGATCTAGATGTCCCCAGACTGTGGTCCTACAACAGCCTGCGTCTTCTGTCAGACCAGACTGAACCCAGGTCATCACTTTCTTCTCTTCCCTGCAGCCTTTCCTCCACGCTGCCCTGCAGCCTTCCCTGTAGCCTTCTTTTGAGGCTGTGGCTCTGGTGTTTCAGTTGTGGCAGGAGGAGGAGGAGGAGGAGGAGGAGGAGGGGGGGCTGCCTCATGTAGTTGGGTGTTTCGGGTTAGCGTGCCCTGCAGCCCCTTATAGATTGTTTCCCCAAATAGGCGCTCACAAATGAGGCGCTGCTCCCAATCCATCTGAAGAAGCCTGCTGGCTAAGTAGCAGCCATAGGATTCTTCCGCTTCGGGGGGGCTCGTTAAAAAACGGGTGGCCTCTTGCATGAGGCGCAGGGATGCGTCCTGTGTGACCATCCCCTTCCTGGCCCTTTTTTTGGGAAGGTGGAGGGGAGGCACTTGGGATTCGGTCAGGCTCCTACTGGGCCCAGCCACCTCACTTGGCCCAGCCACCTCACTGGGAGCAGCCACCTCCTGCCTGACACTGGGCCCAGCCTCCTCCAGGATGATGGTGAATCCGGCCTCCTCCAGGCTGTCCATGGGCCCGGTCTCCTCCTGCCTGCCACTTTCCCCACATTCCTCCTGGATGGACTCATCCTGTGTATAAAAAAAGGACAATAGTTTTAGTATATTTTTTTGGGTTCATCAATGACACACAGTTTGCTTCTCATGAATAGCAAATTCAATGTGAATACATCTCTTTAATAAAAGAGTCTAATCAGACACCCTAATTATTTCAAGCAGGTGCCAAACATATTTAGCCACTACTGTCATTTGATATGTATACACAATTTTGAGTGCAAAATTATTTTAGACAATTATAACATCCAGTTAACATCATTAATATTAGTACAGTAAATATTTGTTAAAATAATTTACCTGACTCCAGATGGTCATATCCGGTTCATCCAGGATGGAAGACCCAGCTTGCTCCTCATCAGCCTCTGCTGGGGTGGAGGGAAGGGTGGAGGGAAGGGTGGAGGGAAGGGTTGAAAGTGATGCCCTGGCTTCATTCTGGTCATCAAGAAAACGGAGTTGATTGTAGTACCACAGCCTGGGTACATAAACATCATCTGCTGATGCTCCTGATGCTCCTGATCTCCTTGATTCCTGGATCTTCCTCCCTCTTATACATGTTCCTCAAGACCCCAATTTTCTTGAGCAATGTCTCCATTGTTGCTCCCGGGATGGTCGCCTGGACAAAGGACAGAAGTCTCTCCAGCGTTGACTTCCTCACATGCTTTGCATAATACTGAGGGTGTTTCACCTCCTACAAATTCCTCATCTCTCGATATTTTGAAATAAAAGCTGTAAGGAACTCTGGATCCTTAAATAGGGGATTCATTATATCTGGAAAAGATAAAGTCACAAGACAAAAAACACTTATTATAGGTTTCTGCTAACCCCTCATCATCTTCTCCCTATGTAGGCCTCATCAATCTATCAAGCCATATAGGCCGCTTGCTACAAAGTCATGACCATAAAACCCAAAAAAAATTATTTAAAATTACCTTCGTTTTGTAACGTCCTGGTCCACTATCACCTACGCACAGAACGTACGTACGACACGTGCGCAAGGCCCCTCTTTATACACTACGCATGCGTGAAACTCCGCCTGCGTCGCCCGCCCCTGACGTTCGAAATTAACTCATGTTCTCCGCCCCCTAATTCGACGCACAGAACGTACGTACGACACATGCGCAAGGCCCCTCTTTATACACTACGCATGTGTGAAACTCCGCCTGCGTCGCCCGCCCCTGACGTTCGAAATTAACTCATGTTCTCCGCCCCCTAATTCAACGCACAGAACGTACGTACGACACGTGCGCAAGGCCCCTCTTTATACACTACGCATGTGTGAAACTCCGCCTGCGTCGCCCGCCCCTGACGTTCGATTTTAACTCATGTTCTCCGCCCATTTTTAGTTACGGCGCGTAGTGGGGTAAATAATGGCGGAGACACCTGACATGTTGACTACCTCAGGTAGTGGAGAAAGCCCGGAGGCTGGAACGTCAACCAAATCTGTGAGGCCTAGATTTAAGGCCTCCAATATGAGTTTTAAAGAGATGGTGGAGATGGTGGCCATTCTTCACAAAGACGACTATGATGGGAAGTATGGGCCGTACGCACGGCCAAATTTGCGCAAGGCCAAAATAATGGCGAAGGTCGTGGACACTTTGCAGGCTTCTTTTGGGGTACAGCGCTCCAGAGATCAACTTCGAAAAAGATGGTCTGACCTGAAACTCAGGGAGCCGGATCAATACAGACGGATCCGGAAAGTGCTGAAAGAAAGTAAGTACTTGTCGTGTTTTTCTCTGGTGTTTATTACCTTGTATACTGCTCCATGTGCTTTTCCTTCCTATACGATTTTTTGTTCATCGTTTCAAACGATCTTTTAATAAACCTCGTTACATATCTATAGATAGATCTCTCTCTATATATATATATATATATATATATATATATATATATAGATATAGAGAGAGAGAGAGAGAGAGATAGAGAGAGAGAGAGAGAGAGAGAGAGAAATATATAGAGAGAGAGAGAAATATAGAGATAGGTCGATAGATAGATATAGAAATGTCAAACATTCTTTTTGAATATTTTAAGTTATCTTTTTTTTTTTCTTTACATTTAGTTAGATATTTATAGATTTTGTTCCAGATATAGAGAGAGAGAGATCAAAAGATTATTAACTATATTTTGAGATATTGATATCTAGATATCTATCTATCCGATATGTCTTTATAATTTTAAATATTGAGGTAAAATAGGAACTCTACACAAACCACTTCACTACAAATGTTGGAAAATTACTATGTACTAAAATATCTGTGTGCTAAGTAGATTAATAATTTTTTGTTTCACATAGGGGAAAAATCACTCAGCCAACAAGAACACAGTCCACCCCAAGCCAAACATGATTGGGAAATCAGCCCAAGCCCCACTGAGGATGTGGAGGAAGGAGAGGTGGGCGACATGGGCACCCCACCAGGTGAGTGTCTGACACACCAGCTTACGGTAATCTATGCATGGCTGCCTTTTGTTTAATGTAATTTTTCTACTCTATTTTAGGGGATCTGGTTGTGCTTGATTCAAGCAACAGTGCCACCCCCGAGGATGTGGAGGAATTAGGCTACATGGGCACCCCACCAGGTCAGTGTCTGAGACAACAGCTTTATTATGGTAAGGTAAACTATGTATGTGTGCATATTTCTAAATACATTTTTTGGTTTCATTCCACTTTAGGTACAAGAAGTGACTATTTCACCTCAGAAAGTGCCCAACGGCTAATTGGTCAAATAATGGCCTGGAATAAGGACATTGATGAAATGCGTAATCGGCTGGATCGTATGCAGCAGGAAATGAAGGACATGATTGATGTTTTGGGTCGAATCTAAATGCCCTTTTTGAAACCCCAAAACATCGATCATGTCCTTCATTTCCTGTTTTGCTGACCCCATTCTGGGCCTTCTCTTTATTTTTTTGGCTGAACATAAATGGCTGTTTAACCTAATTTAAAAAAGGAGGGCTGTTTCTCGAAAGTACATAAAAAATCCACAAAAAAATAAAACTTGATTTTCTCAAAAACCAAAAAAAAAAATTAAAACTTGATTTAAAAAAACCAAAAAAAATAAAAAACTTGATTTTAAAAAAACCAAAATAAATAAAAAACTTGATTTTAAAAAAACAAAAAAACAAAAAAATGTGATTTTCTCAAAAACCAAAAAAAAAAAATAAAACTTGATTTTAAAAAAAACAAAAAAAATAAAAAAAACTTGATTTTAAAACAAAAAAAAATTTGATTTTCTCAAAAACCAAAAAAAAAAAAAAAATAAAACTTGATTTTAAAAAAACAAAAAAAAAAAAAACTTGATTTTAAAACAAAAAAAAAAAAACAAAAAAAAAATTGATTTTTAAAAAACCAAAAAAAGTAAAAAACTTGATTTTAAAAAACAAAAAAAAATATACCAAAAAAAAGCCTGTTTGCAAAAATCAAAAAGCCAAAAATATTTTTTTTGTGGATTAGGTAGAAATATTTAAATATAATTATATTTTTCAAAATTATTAAGATATCATTATATTTTTGTCTATGAACATTTTATACTAAATGCAGAACTGAATGCATAACAACCATTAATAAAAACATCTCCTTATAGGAATTAAATAAATGTGTGGTTTGTTATTTCAATGCTCAGTATCAGTTTGGTTATAATTGTCAAAAAGTTGTTTACAGTGGCAATGGAGCTTATTTAGACATTTAAAATGAAAATACAGTTGGCACTACAACTGCTCGACCATAACCTAGGAGAAAGCCCAAAAGAAAGGCAAGCAATAAATATAATTCAAGATTTCATCAATATTTTTTTTATTGTAAAAAATTAAATATCCTGGCCCATTGCAATGGCCCCCCTACCCATAAAATAATTAACATATTGCTGTCTAACTTGACGGGCACTTTGGGGGGCCAAGCCAGTACGGACAGTATCCAGGCCTGTAAGGTTGTCATCTATAAGTCCGGCCTCAGGCCCAACTGTGCCTATATAATTCTGAGAATGTTTGTTTAAAAAGTTGTGCAGAATGCAGCACGATAAAATTATAAAATTAAGTTTGTATTCCGCCAAATTAATGGCTGTTTGAAACAGGCGGAACCGGCTGGCCAGAATTCCAAACGCATTCTCAACCACTCTTCTAGCTCTGGCCAGCCGGAAATTAAAAACCCTCCTCTCCGGGGTGAGGGTTCTTTGGGGGAATGGCCTCATGAGGTGCTTGCTCAGAGCGAAGGCTTCATCGGCAATGAAGACAAAGGGGAGTCCTTCCACATTATCCGCATCAGGTGGCAATCCCAGGCCACCACTCTGGAGACGCTGGCAGAACTCCGTCTGGGCAAATACTCCTCCATCCAACATCCGGCCATTCTTCCCCACGTCCACATATAAAAATTCATAGTGTGCCGACACCACCGCCATTAAAACAATACTGTGGAACCCTTTATAATTGAAATAGTATGACCCCGAATGGGGTGGTGGCACGATGTGGACATGTTTCCCATCTATAGCCCCTCCACAATTGGGAAAGTCCCAACGGCTGGCAAAATGGGATGCCACAGTCTGCCATTCCTGTGGCGTTGAAGGAAACTGGGGAATCAAACAAGAAAACCAAAATCAATTAATTTGGAAGCTAACATTGCAAGAAAATTAGACAATTAAAAACATTATTCCCCAGCATCAGTATAACATTAAATAATTTAATTCTTCTGGAATAACTAATATGGAAAGGCACACTTATCAGATTGCTCACCCCCTCTGATGGAACATTGATTACATTTTAGGGGGTTGTGAAATCCCTAAAAAAGATTACTTTTAGGACACGCAGGAATTTAGGGACTAAAAAGGCTACAAGACTGCAGTTGTCGCACTCTGCAGGTGCAGTTGCTAACCAGCTTACAGTAAATGAGGTAATGTAAAAAGGCATTCATGTTGCAAGGAGTACACAATCACATGCAAGGGCAATTAATGAAAACACTTTGAGGCTTGCATATGATTTGATGATGGAAATCAGCAGAGCTTCTGCTCATTTACTAAAGCACTGGAACAAATGCACTTGTAGAGTGCACATGCATTTTGCAAAGTGCAACATATATTTGCTTTAGACAAATCAACACCACAGAACATTCAAGCAAATTTTTACGAGGGTGGGGGGGGTTGGGAAATCTAGCTAATTGCTAATTAGCAGCACACTATTTGGAGTGAGTTTAGGTGGGGGGGGGGGGGTTGGGAAATCTAGCTAATTGCTAATTAGCAGCACACTATTTGGAGTGAGTTTAGGTGGGGGGGTTGGGAAATCTAGCTAATTGCTAATTAGCAGCACACTATTTGGAGTGAGTTTAGGTGGGGAGGGTTGGGAAATCTAGCTAATTGCTAATTAGCAGCACACTATTTGGAGTGAGTTTAGGTGGGGGGGGTTGGGAAATCTAGCTAATTGCTAATTATAAGCACACTAAATACACTCAAACAAAATACATTCAAAATGAGTAGACTAGGTGGATATGTTCCCATCACTGCATGCTGGGGAGGTTATTGAAGGAAAATATACATGCATGACAAAAAATAACAGGAAAAAAATCCAGCATGTGTGAGGATAAAAAGGGGACATTCACACTATATTGCAATGATGGTAAGTAGTGTTTGAAGCAAGAAATACATTACATTATCAAAGATTACATAAAAGAACATGTGATGCTAATAAAAGAAAAATATCTTACCTTAATATAGTCCTTCTGCAGGACCTGGATGATGGCAGAACAGGTCTCTGGGATAATGATCCCCAGAGCCTGGGGGGAGATGCCTGTCGAGAACTTAAGGTCCTGCAGGCTTCTCCCTGTGGCCAAATACCGCAAGGTAGCGACCAGCCTCTGCCCTGGAGTGATGGCTTGCCTCATGCAGGTATCCTGCCTGCTGATATAGGGGGTCAGCAAAGCCAACAAACGGTCAAAAACGGGGTCCGTCATCCGGAGAAAGTTCCTGAAATCCTCAGGATTATTCTCACGGATCTCACGGAGCAATGGCATGTGACAGAACTGGTCACGCTGGAGCAACCAATTCTTGGTCCATGAACTCCTCCTCGCCCTGTTCATGGACTGGTCTTGGTCTGAAGAATAAACTACAGCACCAAACACATACAATGCACGAGCTCGACGACGAGTACGTACAGGTAACATGGTTTCAAAACGGTCGGCTGGTCAGAACGCACTAAACAGAACGCACTGAAGAACAGCAAGGCCTGTGAAGAGCGACCTGAAAATCAGGAACGAGCGGCCAATAAAACAAAGATTTCTCAATGCCAACTGACCAAACGCACTGAAAAGCAGATACAAACCTCACAAGCACAGACTGAACAACAGTTGAAACGAACTGAAAAATACGAGTCTCACAAGCGCGAATCGTCTCTCACCAAACTTCTACTAACACGAGATAAACACGAGATTAGCAGAAGGAGCCCAAAGGGTGTCGTACGGGCTATTGAACTTCCGTTTTATAGTCTCGTCGGACTTGGTGTACGTCACCGCGTACTAGGGTGTCGTACTTTTGTGTGGTCGTGTGTAGGCAAGTCAGTTCGTAAGAAAGTCTGCCGCAAGTCCGCCGAAGGTACGCCGGAAGTATGTCGGACAGGCTGTCCGACTTTTGTAGGTGAAAAGTCCGACCGTGTGTACGCGGCATAATGCTCTGGAATGGCGGGTTGGCAATCCACGGTCTGGGCTTTCCAACCTGCCATCCCAGAGCAGGAGGTCGCTGTCCGCATCAGAGGGCTCCGCTGGCCACTGGTTGGGCACCCCTGCTATAAATGCTCCAATGATCTGATTGGCTAAACTTAACCTAACTTAATTTACCCCAATGAATGAATTTCTGATACAGCTGGCTACAAGTTAATTGACCCCTGTGAATGATCTAATATTCTCATTGGCTAAGCATTCAGTCATATTATTGTTCCAAAGATCTGATTGGTTAAACAGTTAATTTACCCCAGTGAATGAATTACTGATACCACTGGCTACACGTTCATTCACCCCTTTGAATGATCTAATATTCTCATTGGCTATGCATTAATTTAGTTCTATGAATGTTCTAATGGCCTGATTGGTCTACACCTAAAATGTATGGTTCCACCTACTTCCATTTAAGGTCAGGTATAGATCTGTCTTGTAACATCTCTATCAGCGGTATATTTATAAGGCTTGTGTACAAACAGCTGTGCTCCCCTTAGTAAGTATAGTCATTGCGGGGGCAGGTGATGGCCATGATGGCATTGTGGGGGTAGGGATGCAGGCTTCCAGCAGAGAGCACGTTTGCACTAACAACAATAGCTGCGTCAGAATGTCATGATGCATTATCTCCCCGGGACTTGTACCGCAGCGAAGAACCAGCGTCAATAACTTGAAACCAAATTGTTTATTTTGTGTATTACGTGAGTGTTCGATTTTTAGCCTTTGAAGCAATTCTGTCACATGGGATGATGGATCACAGTGTTGTAGAATATTATTGAACTATGTAGAAATCACTTTTTTTGTAGCATTAGGGAGGTATAAAGCCTCTGCTGGGTTTTTACTGCTGTGTGTGTCCCCATTGCAAAGACTTCCCTTCACTTCCTGTCTTGGTGACCTCTTTGCCATTGCTGACCTTTCCATCTGAAATTGCTAGTTGCCTGGCTGTCATGATTACCCTCTAGTTTTATTACACTGACCTGGAAGTACGCAGATAATGTCTTATAATTGTACACGGATTATTCAGATCTGCATATGTATTTTAGGGCAGTGACTCAAAGTATGTAAAGCAAACGATCAGCATGACAGCCACACAATTAGCACTTTCACAAGGACAGGTAAGCAATGACAGCCCATCTATTTTCCTCATGACAAGTAATTAATTCCTTAAGTAAATATGGGTTCTGCCATTGCTGACCCTCTTCAGCCATATGATTTATTTCATTGTTTAATATAGTGTGAAATGCATTGATCATGCTAATGTACAGTGATCTATAGGTAGAGTTATTTTTTAGCAGGGGTTCCCCTAGACCTGAAAAATATTTCAAGGGTTCCTCCAGGGTAGAAAGAATTCGAGAACAGCTGATCTAGTCATTGACTTTGGTACCTTGTTAATTAACCATTGTATTACCTTAAAGCTGGCCAAACATGTTACAGCTTTCTGAAAATTTCAACCACTTTCTGAGTTGGAATCCAAATCCCGAGTGATCGAGTGTGGAAATTAGTGGTTTCCACATGGTGGAAAAATCCAATTGCTTTTGATGAAATTGCATTTTTTTCCTGGTTTTGATCGAGTTTTTTAATAACCTGCAAACTTTCAATTTATAACCCGGTATGATCGATCAATTTCAGTGATCAAAGAAACTGGTGGGTAGTAGATTTGTTGCTTTCAGGGAATCTCGCTCAATAGTGTGTTTCTTCCCATTCTAACGAAAGTGGTTGAAGTTGCTTGAGAGTTGCCATGTGTATGCGACTTTGTAAAATGATTGTCAACTTTTCATCATGTGGATGCAACCTCCGAATAAGAAAATGTTCAAACCTCAATACCACCTTCCTAGTATTTCATCCAGGCAATATATTCCAGAATCTTCTGATGGGCCCACAAAGGAATGATATATCATTTAAATCTTTAGATCCAGAGTACCATTTTGGACATTTCCTTTTCTCCTAAAAATCTGGAATATCTATCAATAGATATAAACGTTTCATTTATTTAATTAAAACACGCGCCCCCCTTATCTCAGTGCTTATGATGGTGCACATAAACTTCTTATATGCTCCCATTATTATCCCACTGGCATTATGGAATAGTGGAAATTGTATTTCCCATTTATCATCATTATGTCTTCCTCACCTCATAGTTCCTGGACAACTATAAATATTAAATAGGACCGCTCAAAACTGACATATCATTTTTGGAGTAATGCTGGTTTGTTAAATCACCCACTGTCTTATATTTTAATGTACTCTAGAGTCTAGATCCATACAAAGAAGTTTGCAGCGCCTCCATTTAGCAGCCATGAAATCCAATCGCTCACTAAACTGGTCAATTTAATTTGAGCACATTACGAAACATTCATACGCAGAAAACTGTGAATGTCAAATGCTCAGATGCAGATGGATGAAGTTCTACGCAAATCTCGATTTTCCTCGTAAAAGTCAAACTTGGTCTCATCTACTCCCACCTCCTAAACCTCCCTATTGGTCATTGAAGCTGCTAATCACATCGGGGACTGTGGTTTCACTGCAGGTAACCTCTGCTAAATTATTTTTTCCATTATGTTTGAATTGCTCAGGCTTGGAACAGATTCACTTAAAGGAGGAGCTAAGGTTTGGAGTAAAACCGCAGGAAACTTGTCACATGATAGCAGGCAGCTGAGCCAATCAGTTGTGGCTGTGGAATTTCCTGTCTTGTAGTTGCAAAAGACAAAGGAGCGGGGATGCCGGTGCCATATTCGATCTTTGGCCGGCTTTAAAGTGATTGTAAAGGCATTTTTTAAATTAAAATAAAAAAACCATGTTATACTTGCCTTCTCTGTGCAATGGTATTGCATGGAGGAGTTGCTTACCTCCTCTTCTGGAGTCCCCTGCCGACACTCTCCTCTTCTTATGAGTACAAGACAAAAAATCAAAATCAGATATGTTGATCGCAACAAAGTAGTGCTAACTTGAAAATGGCGGATAATAAGTAACATATGCCCCAAGGCATCAATAACCGGTGAGCAGTATAAATTGACAGGGTGGAGCAGTGCTGAGACAAGGCCATCTTGAGCCCAGGGCAAACATGCCAAACTGCGCCCCCCCAAGATGTACGAGTATTACGTCTTAGCAAAAATCCCCCCTCGCCCCAAAAAACTAAGCACTAATCTGCATGCTTACCTTTGAGCATAAATTCCCCTTTCTCCCAGGACAAATACGCCCCCCTGATAAAATTCCCCTTCCCAGCACAAATAATTTGTCTCTCCATCCCCCTTCCCAGCTCAAATCCTCTCTCTCCCCAAATCCCCTGAGTACACATCCCCCCACTTCAAATTCCCCCTTCCAGCACACAACCCCCCCAAATATCCCCCCCCATTCATCCCTACTGGCACAAATCCCCTCCCCTTCTACCATATCAACTCTTCTAGCAAAAACACCCCAAATCCCCCTCCTAGCACAAATCCTCTTCCCCCATCCCCCCTCCCAACATCTATCCCCCCCAAATCACCTTTCCTCCTAGCACACACACACAAATTTTGCCTCATTTCCCCTCCTATAACCATTCTTACTCCGTGCTGCCACCAAGTTTCCCCCACCCAACACAAGTCCCCTCCCCCCAATCTCCTTGTGGCGCCCCCCCCATCTCACATGATACCACAGTGCCCAGGGCAGCTGCCCCTCCTTCCCACCCATTGTTCCAGCCCTGGAGTGATGGAATATAGTACCAAAAAGGAAGGAGAGGCAGGTTGGGCCAGGTAGGAGAGGAGCGATTGGTTATGAATTAAAGGTGGAGGGGAGAGGGTAAGGCTGGGGGAATAACTCCCCCATGAACTCAAGGTTCAATCTGGATAAGAAAGTAAAGGAATTAAAGAAATGTTAGGCTCGCTGGGTCTAAAGAGGGTAAGACGTAATTAAACCATGGGTCTCATGTTTAAGTCATATGATTTTTGACTTCCTTTATGGAGACTGACGGCTTCTTGCAGGCCTTAGCTATCATTTGTTTGGCCACCAGGAAAAGGAGCAAAACCAGTCGTTGTTGATGAGCATGGAGGTCAGGGATTGGACAATGGAGCAGAGCATATTTATCCTCCTTGGGTAAAATTAAATGAAACAACGTGTAGAGAAGGCATATCTGTTTTTTTTTTTTTTTTGATCAGCCAGTAGACCTGAGCAGATTCCCCCATCCACCCTGAGTCCTCCACTGTCAGAATACACGGATGAGCCCTGCAGCCACCTGGCTTCAGCACTGATCCAACAAGCATGTCCAAGAGCCGATCTTTAGATCAAATACTCTAGAATGGAAATAGCCATAGAAGGATCGACATTTAGCAGAGGCCGAATTTTGATTCAATCTATTGCCAGCTAGAAATATAAAAACTGCATGAATTTTTACCTTAAAATAACAAATGTGGTATTGATCTGAAAGCTAGTCAATTCACAAAAAAATTCATTATTTTACAAAAAAGTGTTAAATATTTGTTTTGCAATATTTAGCACTTAGACTGTGACAAAAAATTGTGATAAACCAACGTAAAAATTATACTAGATTTAACACTGCTCCAGACATAATAAAGACCTAGTAAGTGGTCCTCTGAGTGAAATCACCGGTACCCTCCCCCTTTCCTGGGAGAAAAGAATCAAAGATGATGTCACAAGGAGACCGGACCGGGCTGGGCACAACTCTGCCATTCAGGAGCTGACATCAGACAGCGGTAGTCCTCCCCTCCAGACACAGGAGCCATGTTAACTCCTCCCCGTCCAAGCAGGTCTGCACACATAATTGGCTCATCAATTGGCTGCAGATGACAATCTCAGGTGTATTGATGACCACTGCATATGCAGAAATTCTCTCTGCCCAATACAGTGAGCCTTTCAGCCTTCTAGCGTGACCTGTTCTGCCTGTGAGACAACATTCTGCTTCTGTCTCTTGCTTGTTTGCCTTCCCGATGGTTATATTAAATAATGGATGGCACAGGTTTTAAATGATTTAATTGCACCAAGGATACTGCAGCCTAGGAATCAGGAGCCCAAAGGAGAGGACAAGAGGATGCTTTCTGGGCCTTGTCTAATTCTTCATTTAAAGGGCAACTCCACCCCTGTACACATTCCTTGCTAAGTTCATTCTAACTCAGGGAAGCAAAATGATCGGTTTTGTCATTACTATTGATCATTTATTGCATTCCATTAAAGATTATTTCCAGGTATGGACATTTTATACATACTTACATTGGCCCAGCTTGGACCATTGCAACAATGTACAGTATATACCCAGATAGCAAGCAATTGTGCAGCAAGTTTGAAAATGACTTGCTAAGCTATTGCTAGACTTGCCAGGCTTCACAAGTTTTTTTTACACAATTGCAGCAAGTCAGCATTGCATGATTCCAGATCAACTTTCTTTGCAAACATTCTGCAAGTCTGCTGCAAATTTTGGTTCAGTTATTTTGTGTAATAGTCATCCCACCACAGGGGGTCACTGTGACTGAATTTTCATGCTGTAGACTTGCAGAGCTCTTGCTGTAGACTCACCACTGCAACTTTGCTCTTGCTGGAGACTTGCCACAGAAATTTGGTTCAAATTCAAAAAATTGTCAACTAGAACTTGTGCTTCAAGTGCTCTGCAAGTGTACAACATGTCAGTGAAAATGTGCAGCACGTTAACAGACTTACAATTCAACACAGCAAAGATAACTTGGCACAAGTTTGTGGCAATCTGGGTACAATATCTGGCCAGGGCCCCTGGAAGCTGGAAATCACTAAAATAGAGGCTGCTACTGTAGTGATCTCCTCCTGCTTCCATGCCGAAGCCATGGTGCCCATGCTGACTGGCTGCCCTGCTGCAATCTGAACATAGCTGGTTGGCCGCTCGGCATGGGCACTATTCTGAGAATAAGTAGTTTCCTTATATTCTTGCACACTACCTCCTACTAAGCTATAGCTCTAAGTAGCATACCAGCACTATAAATGTGTTCTCACACTCTCAAACAATAAAATAGAAAGAAAATAAGAGATTGTAGGATAGGAGGTATATAATAGCACTGCAATATCAGTGGTATATATATCCAAATTACACTATATACAGGTATATAAATGAAATGTTCAATTCATATACGGATTCTACATTTCACATAAAATATAAATTTAAAGAACTTTGTGCACCTACTTAAACTTAATGCATTTCCTACTTTAAAGATTCTGCAACAAAACAATCAAAAACTCCTCCACCAATTTTGTGCACCAAATCAATCATCAAAATTATTGTCCATCCTGCTGGAAAATAAATACAATTTTTGTGACAATTTAAAATCTTCACATCGAATTCCTTCTGTTCTTCCCAGTGTTTCACTGCAAATCCACTATAGTGCTCCACCACGTGACCACACGCTTGTTCAGTTGTGCCGTCACCTCTGGTAGTTGACCTTAGAAACATAAACGTTTATTACAGCCTTTTCCCCTTTAAGAGGTTATAGCCAAACTGGTCCACTCTGTCTCCTCTTCACATCTTAACCTGGAATGTGCTCAATGTAAGCAAGTTCTTCATAGTACTTACTGTACAACAAAACTTGATTAAAGTAATGTATAAAAACGTACAATTTCATGTGCACATGGAGTTATGAAGAAAGATTGCCTGAACTGAATGTGTTCACCCCTCAGAATAGCCAGTTAAGGGTGATATGGACTTGTAAAAAATACATACTGTAAATGGCCTATTTAGTAAACTCAATGAAAAGATGTTCCCTTTGAAGTAAAGCTGTGCCGAGACCAGGGGTAGGCAACCTTTTGAGCACAGTGTGCCGAAATTTTTTTAAAGAAATTGAGCAAGCCGATTTTATAACAAAAAAATGTCAACTTCACACTCTCAATCATGAAAAGGATTTCTTATAAAGTAAATGTTGTAAACCTCGAGTAGTGAGAAATTAACATCCTGCACTCTCACGCCTCAGATCAACCCCAATTCATGCAACTCCACACCTCAGATCACTGTCCCCCCCTGCAAATCTGCCCCACCACTGTACTACCCTGCACATCTGCCCCACCACTGTACTACCCCGCACATCTGCCCCACCACTGTACTCCCCCGCACATCTGCCCCACCACTGTACTACCCTGCACATCTGCCCCACCACTGTAATCCCCTGCACATCTGCCCCACCACTGTACTACCCTGCACATCTGCCCCACCACTGTAATCCCCTGCACATCTACCCCACCACTGTAACCCCCCGCACATCTGCCCCACCACTGTAACCCCCCGCACATCTGCCCCACCACTGTAATCCCCCGCACATCTGCCCCACCACTCTGTAATCCCCTGCACATCTGCCCCACCACTCTGTAATCCCCTGCACATCTGCCCCACCACTCTGTAATCCCCCGCTCATCTGCCCCACCACTGTACTACCATGCACATCTTTCTCACCACTGAACCATATTCTCATCTGTCTGAACACTAAACTTATCTGCTCATCTGCCCCACCACTGTAAACCCCTTTCTCACCGCTGTACCTCTTGCACATCTGTCCCACCTCTGTTCCCCCTGCTCCTCTGCCCCACCGCTGTAACCCCTGCTCACCTGTCCCACCAATGTACCCCTTTCTCCTCTGCCCCGCCATTGTACCCCCCCTGTACACCCTCCCCACCTCTGTACCCCCTGCTCTTCTGCCCAACCACTGTAACCCCCTGCTCATCTGTCCAACCAATGTACCTCCTTTCACATCTGCCCCACCGCTGTACCCCCTGCTCTTCTATCCCACCGCCGAACCCCCTTCTCATCCCTCCCACCACTGTATACCCCCTTGCTCCTCTGCCCCACCACTGTAACCCATCTGCTCATCTGCCCCATCAATGTACCCCTTTTCTCATCTGCCCCACCACTGTACCTCCTGCACATCTGCTCCACCGCTGTATCCCCATGCTCTTCTGTCTCACTACTGAATCACCTTCTCATCTATTCTAACACTGAACCCATCTGCTCATCTGCCATACCAATGTACCTCCTGCACATCTGTCTCGCCTCTGTACCCCCTGCTCTCCTGCCCCACCACTGTAACCCCATGCACATCTGTCCCACCAATACACCTCCTTTCACATCTACCCCACTGCTCTACCTCCCTGCTTTTCTGTCCCACCACTGAACCCCCTTCTCATCTGCCCCAACACTAAACCCTCCCTGCTCTTCTGTCCCACTGCTGAACCCCCTTCTCATCTCTTCCACCAGTGTACCCTCCTGCTCATCTGTCCCACCTCTAAACCCCTCCTGCTCATTTTCCCCACTGCTGTACCCTCCTGCTCTTCTGTTTCACCACTGTACCCTCTTCTCATCTATGATGTGTGTGATATGCAGAGGGGTGAAAGGAAGCAGAGATGAGACACATCTACCTGTCCTGGCACACTCATCCTGCTGATCCAACTCTCGCATGTATGTAATGTCACACACAAGCATCTGGAATGGATGCACAACGATGAGCTCAGGTTGGGGGTATTTTCTGAAAGCAGTGGGCCTGTGTGCAGGATCATAAGTTGGGCTCCCGCAGCTGAGAAAAAGTGCGGCGCAACAAAAGTTGGGTGTGATTTTTATTGCGCTGAATACTGTCTGTGGCTTAAAGGGACACAGAGTACAGGAGTTCAGTAGTAAGTGACACAAAGGTTCAGGAATAATTTCAACAAAGTTCCCAGAAGTTCAACAGTAATTCCACAAACTGTCACCTGATTGTGGTTTTCTCAATCACAGTGAAATCCCTTCTTTCTGATTGGTAGTGGCAACCAAGTGAGTCATCTTCCTCCAGATGGTGGTGACAGTCCTCCTCCTCTTGGAAACATTGACCGCCCCCCCTAGCAGAACTGCACCCAATCTCCTCCCCATCACAAAAGCCGAAAATCGTAGCTACAGCAAAGTTAGAGAACCAAATCATGTTTCCCATCTTGTACAATGTGTGGGGGCGCAGTGCATCCCCCTCAGTGCAGGTGCGGCGTGGGGAATTCTAAAATTGTAATGCATTAGTGTCTCACTGACACTTCCCTGCGCTGCTCTGCTGATGGGGAGGGAGTCGAGTACCGGCAAAAGAGGCTTTGCGTGCCGCTTGCGGCACCAGTGGCGGGGGGTTACCTACCCCTGGCCTAGACTATGCACACTAAAGTATTTAAATCTTCTGAACAAGCAGTAAACACACTTTAAAACAAGCCCTCATTCACTCCTGTAACTATAGGAATTGTGGAGAAATAAGTCTTCAAGGTTCACAAAGAAGGCATAGAATTTCTAGCACTATTGCTATAGCAGCAGGTGATTCAAAGCTGCTCAAAACAAACTGAAACCCAATTTATTTTCATTTATATATTATTGATCATTTTATATTTCAATGTTTATTATTTTTCATATTAGATGCATCTACCTCTATGAATTTCTCTGCAAACAGTTTTTTATTTTACATTTAAGAATGTATATATAATGTTGGGATGAATTGATTTATCGTTTTATGTACACATATAGATATTAATAATAATAAACTATAATAATCCAAGAAGTTCATTTGTACTTTTATGCTGGACACATATTGACACGAACAGGCACTACATATGCTTTATTCACTCAATCCTAGTGTATGAAATTTGATTGTACCCAATACACAGTGCCTTGAAAAAATATTCATACCCCTTGAGATTTTCCACATTTTGGCATTTTACAACCTAAAAAGTATTTTACTTCTGTCATAGACCAACACAAAGTGGCACATAATTGTAAAGTTGAAGGAAAATGATAATCATTTGTTAAACATTTGAAAAACCATTTATCTGAAAAGTGTGTCATGCATATGTATTCAGCCCCCTTTACTCTGATACCCCTAACTAAAATCTAGTGGAACCAGCTGCCTTCAGAAGTCACCTAATTAGTAAATGGAGCCCTTTTGTGTGCAACTTATTCTCAGTATAAATACAGCTGTTCTGTGAAGCCCTCTGAGGTTTGTTAGAGAACCTTAGTGAACAAATAGAATCATGAAGGGCAAGGAACACACCAGACAGGTCAGGAATGAAGTTGTGGAGAATTTTAAAGCGGGTTTGGGTTATAAAAAAAATAATATCCCAAACTTTGAACATCTCACAGTGCACTGTTCAATCCATCATCTGAAAATGAAGAGTATGGCACAACTGCAAACCTACCAAGACATGGCCATCCACCTAAACTGACAGGCTGGGCAAGGAGAGCATTCATCAGAGAAGCAGCCAAGAGGTCCATGGTAACTCTGGAGGAGCTGCAGTGATCCACAGCTCTGGTGGGAGAATCTGTCCACAGGACAACTATTAGTTGTGCATTCCACAAATTTGGCTTTATGGAAGAGTGGCAAGAAAAAAGCCATTGTTGAAAGAAACACGGAATTCTGTGTAAGGGTATAAATGGCCTTACTCAAAATGGTGGAATTAGAGCTTCCTGATGATGGCCAAATAAATGATGAACAAATACAGGGAATCGAGCAGCACTGCGACCAGCGGTAAACACCGCCATTGTGGGCTAATTTTCCTCTAAAAAAAAAAAATCACCTGTTACACACGCTGGGTGCCAGGATGTTTAGGCACCCTAACATATGAGTGATATTTTTTACTTTTAACTTCGAAGATCCTAAATTCGGAAATTCGACATTTTGGAAATTCGGAAATTCGAAAATCCAAAAATAAGAATGAAAATCTGAAATTTCAAAAGAACAAAAATCCGAAAATTCTAAATAATAACTAACTAATAATAACTTAACTATTACTAACTATTAAATTATAGGTATTGGAATTTCCTTTCAAATTTGGCTGTTCGTGAACGTAACGAATACAAATTTATCCAAAGTTACGAATTATCCGAAATAACGAATGCTGTATCTAAACAAATGGAACGTAACAAATAATAATAACAATAATAATAATAATAAAAATGTTTTATTATTATTATTAATTTATTCCGTTCCATTCGTTTGGATGCGTAATTTGTTATTTTGCATAATTCGGAACTTCAGATAAATTTGTATTTGGAACAAATTAATAAGAAAATAATAATACTAAAAAGTTTTTATTATTATTAATTATTATTAATTTGTTAAGTTCCATTCGTTTAGATACGGCATTCGTTATTCTGGATAAATTGTATCTTTGGATCAATTCGTATTCGTTACGTTCACTAACAGCCAAATTTGAAAGCAAATTCCAATACCTATAATTTAATAGTTAATAATAGTAAGTTATTATTAGTTAGTTATTATTTTGAATTTTCAGATTTTTGTTCTTTTGGATTTTCTCTTATTTTTGGATTTTCAAATTTTCGAATTCCATATTTCCGAAAATTCGGAATTCAAAAATTCGTGTATTCAAAAATTTGGAAATTCGAAAAATCGGATTTTCACATTTCCGAATTTTCAAATTTACGTATTCCTGATTTACGTATTTCCGAATTTTTGAATTTCTGAAAGAAACAAACTAAACAAAAACTATTTTTTTGGCAGTGCACATGTTTACTAGGGATAGTTGGTCAACTCTAGGGGGTGAGTTTACATCTATGTGGGGCACCCAAGTCTGAGCACATTGGAGCATGGATATATCAACTTTGAGCACAAGCACTTTATATCACTATATACTGGGATTGTTACATATTTGTGTATATAATCTGTACCAAACCTAGCATGGTGGACTGTTTTATATTATTGAAAGAAAGCCATATAAAGTCCCATTTGCAGTTTACGAGAAGCCATGTTGGGGACACAGAAAATATGTGGAAGAAGGTGCTCTGATCAGATGAGACCAAAATTGAACTTTTTGGCCTAAAAGTAAAACGCTAAGTGTGGTGGAAAACTAACATTGCACATCACCCTGAACACACCATTCCCACCGTGAAACATGGTGGTGGCAGCATTATATTGTGGGGATGTTTTTCTTCAGCAGGGACAGGGAAGCTGGTCAGAGTTGATGGGAAGATGGATGGAGCCAAATACAGGGCAATCTTAGAAGAAAACCTGTTAGAGTCTGCACAAGACTTGGAGCAGGTTCACCTTCCAGCGGTATTTGAGTTACTGTTGCCTTTCTATCATCTCGAACCAGTCTGCCCATTCTCTTCTGACTTCTGAAATCAACAAGGCATTTTCGTTCACACAACTGCCACTCACTGGATATTTTCTCTTTTTTGAACCATTCTCTGTAAACCCGAGAGATGGTTGTGCGTGAGAATTTCAGTAGATCAGTCATTTTGCAACTATTCTGATGCTCGGTTTGAACTTCAGCAAATCATCTTCACCAAATCTAGATGTCTAAATGCATTGAGTTGCTGCCATGTGATTGGCGGACTATCAATTTGTGCTACCAAACAATTGAACAGGTGTACCTAATAAAGTGGCTGGTGAGTATTTATCAGGGGCGGCCCATCCATTAAGGGCGCATGGGCGCTGCCCCTCTCTCCAGCCACATGACTAATGGATAGATTCATGCATAGCATGAATCTATCTATGGCTGCCACTGCCACCCCCTATTCAGGCATCCGGCCCCTTTTCTGACGCCGGGCGCCTGAATTACAGCGGCATGGGTGTTTTTTTGAAGTACCTGATTAGAACCATAGGCTCTAATAGGCTTCAAAAAAGGTGGACTTGGAGCGCAGAAAATTAAGCTCGCAGTCCACCCAGATGTGTTAAAAAAGCAAATTAATATTTGCTTTTCCAACACTGAACCGCCTCTCCACCAATCAGGTAGTGTGGGTCTAATATCCGTTACCTGATTGGCTGAAGGCACAGGCAACCCCGATTGGACACCTAGCAGACCAAAGAAGAGAGGAGGGGGAAGCATGGAGGACACAGGAGCCGTCCCGCAGCTTGCCGCCATCACCCACTGCCTGACCCGCCACTAAGATGGGGTAAGTGCCAGGCAGACAGTGGGCAAGCGGGGGTCACAGTGGCGGCATATGATGGGCACGAGGGGCTGCATTTGATGGGCACAAGTGGCTGCATTTGATGGGCACTTCTTTCAGTTTGTTAGTTTGTTTGCGCCCCCTAAAAATTTTGAGCACCAGCCGTCACTGGTTTTGCTCTCTATATATTGTTATCAGCTCTAGCGTAACACCTATATAACAAATATTGATTATACTGTATATGTCTTTGTTAGCCCTAAAGAAGGAGGAGACAATGCCCCCGAAATGTGTTGGCTCTATTTGTACATGTTTTACCTCCAATAAATAATTATATTATTTATCAAGAGTTTCCTTATTCTGGACATCGGGTGCTCTTCTCTCCTTACTCAAGTACCTTCTCAGCTGAAGCGACAGCTCTGTCATACCAGCAAGATAGCAGCCAATACCTAAAGGGAGATCAACACCATTGTTCACCCGCGGATCCACCTAATATTTATCACAAACCATCCTACCGGTTCAGCGCAGTCTCTAGCTCAAACTAATCAAAAAGGAGGCTGGATGTGTTTCTAAATGCACAAAATATAAAAGTCTAATAATATTATCAGAAGGACATAATAGTATATTGATCCAGGAATAATCCAATTGAGTTTGGGGGTCGAGTCGGAGATTTTCCCTGTTGTAGTAAATTAGAGAGTACTACATAAAGGTTTTCTGCAGTCCTCTGGATGAACTGCAGGTGTAGAAATGGGAACGGGGTGTGGGGGGTTTGAAATCAATAGATTTTTTTTTGTCTGACTTTACAATGGTCTTTAGATCCCTAAATAGTGCAATAACTTTCTGTGATTGCATATACCTTATACACCTTAAAATGGATTGCTTAGAGAAGGCCACACAATAAAAAAAAAATCTAAAGGGGGTTATACAATCTGATTGTAAAGTGTATGACCAGCTTTAAGGAGATAGTACAGATAGAATGTGTGTGGCCAGCTTTACTTTACTCCACCATCTGATAGAAATGCACACCGCCAGTTTTACATTCTCTCACAGGTTGGCACAAGACTTAAAGTAACCCCACACTGTAAATTTTAATTACATTTATTTTCCTAATCCCTGTTCAAAGCAGACGTGTAAACCTCAGTTTGACCCCTGTAAGGCATCAATTCCCAGCGTTTGATGTTGTGATTTATCTGCCAGCTAATTTTTTTTTTTCTTCGGAGCTGAAATATTTCAATGATTGAAGTGCGAAGCATAAAAATTAAATGCAATACGTATGTATTTTAAGTTCTTTTAATTTTCCAGATGAAAAATAATTTACTCCTCAGTAACTATGTTTTCTACAATATTCATCTCGTACCCCGTTGTGTTATGTACGCTGACCGATTCTGACTATAGAGGCTAGATGGGAAATCAGGTTTTCCTAACAACACCAAATCAATAAGCTGTACAGCAGCTTCACGGATTTCCCTCTGCCTTAAAGGGAATCAGCAGCCTGTTTACATTTATATAATGTACAGTGGATATAAAAAGTCTACACACCCCTGTTATAATGTCAGGTTTCTGTGATGTAAAAAAAAATGAGACAAAGATAAATCATTTCACAACTTTTTTCCACCTTTAATGTGACCTATAAACTGTACAACTCAATTGAACATCAAACTAAAATCTTTTAGGTGGAGGGAAGTAAAAAAAAAAAAATGGATGCATAAGTGTGCAAACCCTTAAACGAATGCCTCGCTAAACCACCTTTTGATTTTATTACAGCACTCAGTCTTTTTGGGTATAAGTCTATCAGCATGGCACATCTTGACTTGGCAATATCTGCCCACTCTTCTTTGCAAAAACACTCCAAATCTGTCAGATTATGAGGGCATCTTCTGTGCATAGCCTTCTTCAGATCACCCCACAGATTTTGAATCAAATTCAGGTCTGGGCTCTGGCTGGGCCATTCCAAAACTTTAATCTTCTTCTGGTGAAGCCATTCCTTTGTTGATTTGGATGTTTGCTTTGGGTCGTTGTTATGCTGAAACAAAGTTCCTCTTCATGTTCAGCTTTCTAGCAGAAGCCTGAAGGTTTTGTGCCAATATTGACTGGTATTTGGAACTGTTCATAATTCCCTCTACCCAGACTAAGGCACCTGTTCCAGCTGAAAAAAAAAAAAACAGCCCCAAAACATGATGCTTCCACCACCATGCTTCACTGTGGGTATGGTGTTCTTTTGGTGATGTGCAGTGTTGTTTTTTCGCCAAACATATCATTTGGAATTATGGCCAAAAAGTTCAACCATGGTTTCATCAGACACATTTTCCCACACGCTCTTGGGAGACTTCAGATATGTTTTTGCAAAATTTAACCGGGCTTGGATGTTGTTCTTCGTAAGAAAAGGCTTCTGTCTTGCCACCCTACCCCATAGCCCAGACATATGAGGAATACGGGGGATTGTCGTCACATTTACCACACAGCCAGTACTTTTCAGATATTCCTGCAGCTCCTTTAATGTTGCTGTAGTCCTCTTGGTATCCTCCCTGACCAGTTTTCTTCTCATCTTTTTATCAACTTTGGAGGGCCACTCCCCGCCCCTCCAAAGCTCAGCGCTCCAATGAGCGTGGAGGAGCAGAGAGGAGAGACGCTGACTGACAGTCAGCAGCTCTCTTCTCAGGGATCTGAGAGAATCGAGCCATCGGCGATGTTCGGTGGCTCGGTTCTCAGTGCAGAGACATCGGGGGACAGCTGCCGTATTGGTCTGATGCTGCATCCACCTAGGTACGTATGAATAAGAAATTAAAAAAAAAACCCATACTTCACTTTTAAGATCTGGTTGCGGCTATTCCTTTATAAAATGTGAGTGCAAACATTTATGACTACAAATTTTTACTTGTTAACAGCATCCCCACCCTATTAGATTGTAAGCTCTTCTGAGCAGGGCCCTCTTAATCCTATTGTATTGTATTGTATTATAACTGTATTGTCTCCCTTTTATATTGTAAAGCGCTGCGTAAACTGTTGGCGCTATATAAATCCTGAATAATAATAATAATAATAATGTTGCACTTAGATGGTGGTGCTTCACCTACCCTCTTCTTAAAACACGATATAATACTGATTTTTTTTTTTATAAAATTAAAAAGATGATGTTATACTGAGTAAATAGATACCTAATATGTCATGCTTTAAAATTGCATTCGCCCGTGGAATGGTGGCAAACTACGGTGCTTAAAAATCTATATAGGTGACGCTTTAAACTCCTTTACAGGTTACCAGTTTAGAGTTTCACAGGAGGTCTGATACTAGAATCATTGCTTACACTCTGATGTTCGCGACAATACCTCACGTGTGGTTTGATCACCATTTACATATGCGTGCAGCAGTAACTTATACATTTGCATTTGCGCGTATGCTTTCAATTTTTTTTTATTATCAATTATTTATTTTATACAAAACTTTTTTTTTTTTTACACTTTTTTTATTAACTTTATTGCCATCACAAGGAATGAACAACATCCCTTGTGACAGCATAGGCCATCCTCTTTATGGAGAGATCTATTAGACCCCATATCTCTCCTCTGGTCTCCAATGCAGCCGTTCAGACACAGATCGGTCTAAACAGCTCCTCTCCATGCCGCTCACAGCCAGGTAAACAAAGAGGTGAAACCGGAAGCGACAACATACCCATCACTTCCTGTTTCCAGGGTCACAGAGAGAGTATACAGTCATGTTGTAACAGGAAGGGGCCATCCCCAAACTGTTCCCACAAAGTTGGGAGCATGAAATTGTCCAATATGTCTTGGTATCCTGACACCTTAAGAGTTCCCTTCACTGGAACCAAGGGGCCAAGCCCAACCCCTGAAAAACAACCCCACACCATAATCCCCTCCAAATGATTTGGACCAGTGCATAAAGCAAGCTTCATAAAGACATGGATGAGTGAGTTTGGGGTGGATGAACTTGATTGTCCTGCACAGAGTCCTGACCTCAACCTGATAGAACATCTTTGTGATGAATTAAAGTGGAGACTGCAAGCCAGACCTTCTTGTCCAACAACAGTGCCTGACCTCACAAATGCGCTTCTGGAAGAATGGTCAATTATTCCCATAGACACTCCTAAACCTTGTGGACAGCCTTCCCAGAAGAGTTAAAGCTTTTATAGCTGCAAGGGGTGGGCCAACTCAATATTGAACCCTACGGACTAAGACTGGGATGCCATTAAAGTTCATGTGTGTGAAAAGGCAGGTGTTCCAATACTTTTGGTAATATAGTGTAAGTTCCCACTGACACCATTGAACTTTTTAGCTTTAGCAAGGAGGTAATTCTTATGTCCACAAGTGTAAGGAGCATTCTTCCAACTAACTATTACACTAATGTATCATGAGTTGTAGATATAGTAAATATTAGTAGGGGTTCCCCAAGACCAGAAAGTTTTTTCAAGGGTTCCTCGGTGTTGAAAAGGTTGAGAAAGGCTGGGCTAGGTGATACTGGATGTCACTTCCTGTTGTGTCTCTGGGATAAGAAGTGAATAGAAATATCTCTTACAGAGACACGGGCAGCAGTAAAAACATTGCAGGGCTCTCTCTCTTTCATACTTCATCAAAAACTGAACGAAAAGACAAAGTTTTGGCTTTAGAACCACTGTAAGGCCTGTCTTATCTGGGCATAGACCCACTATGACTGGACCTTGAGGACGAACCACTGGCGTGTTAATATGGGTCATTGCATGTTGACAGAATCCCCTGCCCTTTAACACATTTAATTGTGAACTGCCTCCAGGACATGCGGCCCGGTAGGATGTGGAGTCTACAGAGATCTATGTGCAGGCAGGAAAATGATGCCGCGAGGATGCTGTGAAGCCTTTGCCGACTCTGCACTTTCCTTCATATCTGGGGCTCGGAACGGCAGAGGCAGCTGCGGTGGCTCAGAGGCATGTGAGTGAATCTGGGGCAGAACCCCCGGGGGACTGCAGCACCCAAGAGGCAGAGGAGGGACTGCAACACATGCATTCAAAATTAACCAGCTACATCCTGGCGTGCCGGGAGTCTCTCCATTCTTCCTTTTAAAGCAGGACTCTGGTCTAACTAAACAGCTGGAGATATTTCAAGGGGATCTATAATCTTTTTAGAGATTTTTGTGGCTGAATAAGTGACCACCTGAATTTATACAGCCTTCTCAGTAAGTCTTAATGGTTTACAAATCTTGTGTCTGTGCATAGTTTTTGCTTATAAATGTACATGGGGGCAGCCATTTTTAGCCATTTCACTGTCTTCTCCCTGCATTACAGAAATTTACCTTAGCACGCTTTCTCGTTGGGATTAATAAAGTATTCTGTAAACAGGGATGCTAACAGCATTAATAGTTGACCCCTAAAAGGGCTGGTTACTAATGTTTAAAATACACTAAAATATATGACAGCAAGCAAGTTTAAACTAAATGGGCTGCTTTAAAAATGACTGAAGGTTACAATAGTAAAATGTGTAATATAAAGTGCAAAAAATTATTGCGCTACCCTGTAACGAAAGCAACTATATACGAATGTGACAAAAATTCATAAATAGGAGTGGGTGGAAATGTAGCGCTAGTGAAAAAACAGTGCTAGTAAACTGTGCACTCACTCCTATTTAAGAATTTTAGTAAATAATGTAATACCTGTTAATTTCTTTTTATAACATTTATTATTATTATTATTATTATACAGGATTTATATAGAGCTGACAGTTTACGCAGCACTTTACAACTTGAGGGTAGACATTTCAACTTCAATACACTTTAACCACTTGCCGACTGCTGCACGCCGATATACGTCGGCACAATGGCAGCAAGGGGCAAATGGGCGTACCTGTACGTCCCCTTTAATTGGCGGGGCTAGTGGGTGTGCGTACAGCGTGACCGTGCCCGTTGTTTACGCGGACTCGATGTCCGCCGATGTCCCGCGATCGTGTCACAGAGAGGCAGGACAGGGAGATGCCCATGTAAGCAAGGCATTTCCCTGTTCTGCCTAGTGATATGACAGAAATCTACTGCTCCCTGTCATCGTAGGAGTGATTGCTGTCATGTCAGTGGTAGCCACCCCCCCCACAGTTAGAATCACTCCCTAGGACACACTTAACCCTATGATCGCCCCTAGTGTTAACCCCTTCCCTGCCAGTGTCATTTGCACAGTACTCAGTGCATTTTTATAGCACTGATCGCTGTATAAATGACAATGGTCCCAAAATAGTGTCAAAAGTGTCCGATGTGTCCGCCATAATGTCGTAATCATGATAAAAATCGCAGATCGCCACCATTACTAATAAAAACATTTTTAGAATAAAAATACCATAAATCTATCCTGTATTTTGTAGATGCTATAACTTTTGCGCAAACCAATCAATATATGCTTATTGGGTTTTTTTTACCAAAAATATGTAGAAGAATACACATCGGCCTAAACTGAGGAAAAAATTTGTTTTTTTTGTATATTTTTTGGGGATATTTATTATAGCAAGAAGTAAAAAAATATTGCTTTTTTCTAAATTGTCGCTCTTTTTTTCTTTATAGAGCAAAAAATAAAAACCGCAGAGGTGATCAAATAACACAATAAGAAAGCTCTATTTGTAGGAAAAAAAGGACGTCAATTTTGTTTTGGTGTAACGTCGCACGCCCGCGCAATTGTCAGTTAAAGCAACACAGTGCTGAATCGCAAAAAGTGCTCTGGTCAGGAAGGGGGTAAAATCTTCCCGGGCTGAAGCGGTTAAAACATACAAATCTGTTGCGCTTAAAATATAAATAAGATAGCAGCTAACACTATATTGCTGAGTACAATAAAAATGAATAAGTAAAAAGGTGTAGCGCTAATTAAAATAAAGTTTGTCAAAGATCATCATTGACAAACTTTATTTTAATTAGCGCTACACAATTTTACTTACAATACACTTTAAAACAGGAGGAATCAGATTGTAAGCTCTAACAAGCAGGGTCAAGAGATTCAAGAGGTAAGAACTGTGGGGGATGTGCTGATGGAGAATATAAAAGTACAGTTGGGGACCAGATAGGCTTCTCTGAAGAGATGAGTTTTCAGGAATCTTCTAAAAGGTGGACAAAGTAGAAGACAGTCTGACAGACAGGGGCGGATCCAGAGTCTAATCTCGGGAGGGGCACTGCCAAATTTTTTGCGGGCAATTTGTCGGGGCAATGGCTGGTGTTGGCGCTTCAATCATCATGGCACCATGGTTAATATGGTATCAGGATGATTGAAGCGCATTATTTATAATATTAAATTGTAATATAAAATGAAATAGTTCAACTCACCATAATGCAGAATCAGTGGGAGCCCTGAGTGTGTCACCTGCCACAGTTGGCTGTCACCAGATGCAGATTTTCACTTGCCAGTGACAGTGTCCCTGTTGTTCCAGAGTGAGGGCGGGCGGTGAGAGATGATGTCATCTCTCTGCTGCCTGCGCCTGCACAGTAATGGCAGTCTTCTTTTAGATGAGAAATGCGGTGATGCAGGGGGCGGTGAGAGCAGTAGCATCTCCAGCTTTCATATTTAGGGGGGCACATGGGGGGACAGGGACAAAAGTAGGGGGGCCAACTTTAAAATGCAATTATATATACACACACATAAATACACAGTGTCTTGAAAAAGTATTAGTGCTTGCAGCCAGGTGGAGGGGAAAACAGGGTGGGAGCACCCAGGTGGAGTGGAGGACAGGGTGGATGCAGCCAGGTGGAGTGGAGGACAGGGTGGATGCAGCCAGGTGGAGGGGAGGACAGGGTGGGAGCAGCCAGGTGGAGGGGAGGACAGGGTGGGAGCAGCCAGGTGGAAGGGAGGACAGGGTGGGAGCAGCCAGTGATAAGGTCCTGTACCTCCTATGGAAGCCTGCATCCCCTCGCCCCCTCATCCCCCAACCTGGGAGGTAAGTTCTTACCTTTGGGGATATAGAGTAGAATCACTGGCACTTTCTTTCTGGCTCCCTCCACCCGACAGCCTCGTGGTCCCTCTTTTCCTCTCATGTTCTGCCTCTCCCCTCCTCCCGCTCGGCATGTTGGGGGCTGCAGTGCACTCTCAGGGAATCGTCCTGGGCCTGCTGGTATCCGGGACTACATGTCCCATAATCCTCTTGGTGGTAGTTTCCCAGCCATTGGCCCTGAATGTAGCAAATAGGAGCGGTTATTGCCAGGTGAATGAGAGCTGCTCGGCTCAAGGAGGAGAAGGAGGGGTGGAAATCCACCGCAGCTGCAGCTCTGCCTGTGTCCCTTCACAGAGCCTGTCAATTTCGGCGCACCTGCCCTGTGTCCTGATGGGGGTCGGCATTAGCACAGCCTGCTCACTATTTTCTAGCCCCCCCCAGGTCCGCTCCTGCTGACAGATTGGGGTAGGGAATTCCAAAGGTTGGGAGAGACTCAGGAGGAGAAGTCCTGGAGGCAAGCATGGGATGGGGTGACGAGGGAGCTAGAGCAGGAGGTCTAGGGAGGAGCGAAGAGAGCGATTTGGTTGGTATTTTGAGACTAGGTTAGTGATGTAGCTGGGGGCCAGGTTGTGGATGGCTTTGTAAGTTGTTGTTAGTATCTTGAATTTGATTTTTTGGTTGAGTGGCAGCCAATGGAGGGATTGGCAGAGAGTTGGTAGCAGACACTGAGCAGTTTGTAAGGTGGATGAGCCTGGCAGCAGCATTCAGGATAGACTGAAGAGGGGATAGTCTATGTAAAGGTAATCCTGTGAGAAGGGAGTTGCAGTAGTCGAGGCGAGAGATGACCAGGGAGTGGAATTAGAAGCTTTGTGGTGGTCATTGGTTAGGAAGGGGAGTATCTTGGACAGCGATTAGATTTAAAGCACTAAATACAAACAATTAACACTTTTAAGCCTCGTTTAGACTTGCAGTTGGGGGGGGGGGCAAAAATGTTGAGACAGTTTTTGCCACCTGCCAACCACCCCAACTTAAGCTACAATAGCCAGTGGATGAAATGTTAATATACCGGGCTGTGATGCTTCACTTTGCACCTGCAATGCTACACTTTGACATGTAGAGATTGGCGGGCGGCAAGCCCAGCAAATGCTACACATTCAAGTCAATGGAAATGCACACAGTTGAGGTATATTTGCCAGCAAATATGGGGTTAAAACAGGTGGTGAGGAGGTATTGCATCGCTTCCTCACTGCTAGGGATGAGCTTCGTGTTCGAGTCGAACCCATGTTCGACTCGAACATCAGCTGTTCGATCGTTCGCCGAATTGCAAACGATATGGGCCGTTCGCGCCAAATTCGTGTGGCGCGTCACGGCCCATAATTCACTGCAGCATCGCAGTGTTCAGCTAAAACTACAAGTTAGTGTAGTGAGACCTCTGCACAGTGTTCAGCTAAAGCTACAAGTTAGTGTATGGCGTCCTGCTCACAGTGTTCAGCTAAAACTATAAGTTAGTGTAGTGCGACCTCTCCACAGTGTTCAGCTAAAACGGCATGTTAGTGTAGTGAGACCTCTGCACAGTGTTCAGCTAAAGCTACAAGTTAGTGTAGTGCATCCTGCACACAGTGTTCAGCTAAAACTACAAGTTAGTGTAGTGCAACCTCTGCACAGTGTTCACCTAAAGCTACAAGTTAGTGTAGTGCGTCCTCCTCACAGTGTTCAGCTAAACCTACAAGTTATTTTTTTGCAAGCTCTGCACAGTGTTCAGCTAAAGCTACCTGTAGAAGGTTGGTGGTGTTTTCCTGATCCTATCACTACCGAAGGCAGCTAAATAAGCTACAAGTTAGTTTTTTGCGAGCTCTGCACAGTGTTCAGCTAAAGCTACCTGTAGAAGGTTGGTGGTGTTCTCATACTACAGGCAGGCAGTTGATTTTGCTAGCTGCAGTATCAGTACATATATATCCCAGCTTAGTGCAGCTACAGGCCATTAGTATGTCTGGAAGGCCAAGAAGGAGAGGCAGACAGTCACAAGCCAATAAAAGAGGGCAAGCAGGCTCTGTGTCTAGAGGCAACAGTGCTGGTCGTGGAGACGGTGCATCCTCATCAGCACGTGGCCGTGGGACACGCTTGGCCTTTTTTCGGCAGCTGGCCGTGTTGAGCCACAACATGCGGAAGACTTGGTCGAGTGGATGACCAAGCCGTCCTCATCCTCCTCATCCTCTCTCACCCATGCTCAGGGTACTTTGTCTGGCAAAGCAGCGGCCTCTTCCCTCAGCTCAATATCATCAGTGACTCCTTCCCTAGCCCCACCATGTCCTCCTGAGGAGTCCCTCGAACTGTTTGACCACAGTGTTGGGTACATGCTCCAGGAGGATGCCCAGCGTTTGGAAGGCTCTGATGATGATACTGAGCTAGATGAAGGCAGTAACGTGAGCACGGACAGAGGGGGTGCGCAAGAAGGACAGCAATCTGGCAGTCATGCTCCCCCTGCTGCAGCATACTGCCAGGTTTGCTCCAGTGATGAGGAGGGAGGGGATGATGAGGTCACTGACTCAACGTGGGTGCCTTATAGGAGAGAGGAGGAGGAGGAGGAGGCACATCACCAACGAGGCAGGATGCCCTCCAGGAGCCAGCCGAAGTGCAGCACACTGACTGCATCACACCCCAAAGCTCCGCATGTGCAGGGCGCTGCAGTCTCTGCGCGTTATTCAAAAAGTTCTTTGGTGTGGGCCTTTTTTGAGACGAGTGCATCAGATCGCACCGCTGCTATTTGCAACATATGTCTCAAGCGTATCTCGCTTGGCCAAAACATCTCCAGCTTGGGCACCACATGCTTGACTAGACATATGTTGACCTGCCATGCAGTTCGTTGGCAAGCGTATTTAAAAGACTCACACCAAAGAACAAAGAGGACCTCTCCTTGCTCCTCATCAGCTGAGATCTCCAACCCCACTATACCTTCAGTCCTCTCTGAGACCTGCACTGAGAGGAATGAAGGTGTAGAATTAGGTGTGTCACAGCCAAGTACTTGTGGGCTATCTGCTTTCGGTACATCGACGTCAGATTGTACCAGGCAAATTTCCCTGCCCCAGCTGCTGCACCGCCTAAAGAAGTTTGCTCCCAGCCATGCACATGCCCAGCGGTTGAATGCTAGCTTGGCAAAATTGCTAGCACTTCAACTGCTGCCTTTTCAGTTGGTAGACTGTGTCCCCTTCCGTGAGTTTGTGGAATGTGCGGTTCCTCAGTGGCAGGTACCCAAGCGCCACTTTTTCTCACGGAAGGCGATTCCGGCTTTCTACCGGCGTGTGGAAGGCAATGTCTTGGCCTCGCTGGACAGGGCGGTCATCGGTAAGGTGCATATTACCGCTGACTCATGGTCCAGCAGGCATGGACAGGGATGTTACCTAAGTTTCACCGTGCATTGGGTGACTCTGCAGGCAGCTGGGAAGGATGCAGGACAAGGTGCAGTAGTGTTGGAGGTTGTTCCGCCACCACGCCTCCAAAATGCCACTACTAATGATTGTGACACACCTCTCTCCTCCACCCCCTCCTCTTCTTCTTCCTCCATGGCCTCTTCCTGTGCTTTGTCCTCGGAACCAGTGGTGCTCTGTAGCCGTTCAAAGGGCTACGCAAGTATGCAGGCCAAAAGATGCCATGCGGTGCTTGAGCTGGTGTGCTTGGGGGACAGGAGCCACACTGGGGCAGAGGTTCTGTCAGCTCTGCAGGGGCAGGTTCAGAGGTGGTTGACGCCACGCCAACTTAAGGCAGGAATGGTGGTTTGCGACAATGGCACCAACCTCCTCTCTGCCCACCGACAGGGACAAATGACCCATGTGACCTGTTTGGCTCACGTCCTTAACTTGGTTGTGCAGCGGTTCTTGGGCAGGTACCCGGGCTTACAGGATGTCCTGAGGCAGGCCAGGAAAGTCTGTGTGCATTTCCGCCGGTCATATAAAGCCAGTGCTCGGCTGGCAGACCTCCAAAAGGAGTTTAACCTGCCCAAGAACCGCCTAATCTGTGACATGCCCACCAGGTGGAACTCAACGTTGGCCACGTTGCACACGCAGCAGAGGGCCATCAATGAGTACCTGTGCGACTATGGCACCAGGACAGGGTCAGGGGAGCTTGGTTTTTTTTCCCCACGCCAGTGGGCCATGATCAGGGATGCATGCACTGTCCTGTCACCATTTAAGGAGGCCACGAGGATGGTGAGCAGTGACAGTGCATGCATCAGTGACACTGTCCCCCTTGTCCACCTGTTGGAGCACACGCTGCGTGCAATAATGGACAGGGCACTTGAGGCAGAACAGAGGCAGGAAGAGGAGGACTTCCTTAGCTCTCAAGGCCCCCTTTATCCAGACAGTGTTCCTGCGTCCAAGCCGATCACACAGGAAGAGGAGGAGGAAGAGGAGGATTGTGTCAGTATGGAGGTGGAGCCTGGCACTCAGCATCAGCAGCAGTCTTTAAGGGATCAGTCCCAAGAAACACATGGACTTGTACGTGGCTGGGAGGAGGTGGCTGCGAACCATGTCGTCCTTAGTGACCCAGAGGACTCCGGACCAAAAGCCTCAGCAAACCTACGATGCATGGCCTCCATGATCCTGCAAAGCCTGCGTAAGGATCCTCATATTCGTGGTATCAAGGAGAAGGACCAATACTGGCTGGCAACCCTCCTTGATCCACGTTACAAGGGTAAGGTTGCGGACCTTATCTTGCCATCGCAGAGGGAGCAGAGGATGAAACATCTTCGGGAGGCCTTGCAGAAAGGTCTGTGCAACGCGTTCCCAGAGACTGGGAGGTTACAAACTCCTGTTTCTGGACAACGTGTTGCTGAGGCTTCGGTCAGACAAAGAAGGAGCGGTGGAGAAGATGGCCGTCTGACCGATGCGTTCAGACAATTTTTTGATCCGCAGCCCTTCCCACCGAAAATCCTCTGGGTTACTGGTCTTGAGGATGGATCACTGACCAGAGCTTGCACAGTATGCAATTGAGCTACTGGCCTGTCCTGCATCCAGCGTTCTTTCGGAACGCACATTCAGTGCTGCTGGAGGCTTTGTAACCGATCACAGGGTGCGTCTGTCCACCAACTCGGTCGATCGACTGACCCTAATAAAAATGAATAAGTCTTGGATCACCACCAGCTACCAAGCACCTGATGCTGATGTAACCGAATAATTTTTTTTGAAATCTCAGATCCCTTCAAAGACTGCCTATGCTGATGCTGAGTGACTATCCCTGAGTAATTATCCTCTTCCTCCTTAATGATCACGGTGATAGCTTGTAAGAACATTTTTGGTTCTGGGCGCCACCACCAGTGCCTAAGGCCCAATTTTTCAGCCCTTGTTCAACAGGGGCATGTAATTACAATTCTTGATCTAATATTTCACAGCAGGGCCCTGTGAGGGCTTACAGTGTTGTGGCCACAACAACACATAAGGCCCAAATTTCTGCTGAGTATATAGGGCAGGCCCCTACTTTCAAACATCCAACTTACAAACGACTCCTACTTGCAAACGGAAGGAGACAACAGGAAGTGAGATGAAATCTACCCCTAGGAAGGGAAATTCTCTCCTGTAAGAGTTAATATGGGAAAAACGTTTCTCCTTTCCACTGATGCTTTATCACCAATCCTTGTTTCACAAAAAAAAACAAAATTTTCAAAAAACATTTGTCATTGGGACAAAAAATGAGGTGAAATCTTCTGAAGAGGAGCACAGACAGCAAAACAAATGTCACATGGGTGATAACCCTTCCCTATGTTTTCCAAAAAGCTTAAAATAGATTTTTTGGCTGGAGCTAAACACGTTAAAGATGTAAGACAAAGACAATTCCATAGCTCAACTCACCAACCAGTCTGCTGACCAACCAAATTAGCCTGTCTAACCGTCTGTTAAAAGCAGGGGTTTAGTCAGCACACATTTGCAAACGCATGTGAAAGCTGCAAGGCCTCGTCAAGGCACCCTGTATTACTTGCAGTCCTAACACTACTAAATTTATAAGTATCTCCACAGTGGAAGCACATGCATTGAATGGATAGGTGTGAGACAGGTGAGCCTGGAGGCCACCCTAGCCCCCTTAAGGGGACAGGAGCACACTGGACACCCAGCAAGAGCACAATGGCAGCAAAGGTGTCCAGTGTGTCCCTGACCCACATTTACAAACAGTAACAAAACACTGGCCACCGCCCACACCCATAACTGGCCTTCACAGTAAGGAGCACATGGAGGGCATATACATGTACGACAAAGACAATTCTATAGCTCAACTCACCAACCAGTCTGCTGACCAACCAAATTAGCCTGTCTAACCGTCTGTTAAAAGCAGGGGTTTAGTCAGCACACATTTGCAAACGCATGTGAAAGCTGCAAGGCCTCGTCAAGGCACCCTGTATTACTTGCAGGCCTAACACTACTAAATTAATAAGTGTCTCCACAGTGGAAGCACATGCATTGAATGAATAGGTGTGAGACAGGTGAGGTCAGCAGACTGGAATTTGGTTGGTCAGCAGACTGGTTGGTGAGTTGAGCTATGGAATTGTCTTTGTCTTACATGTATATGCCCTCCATGTGCTCCTTACTGTGAAGGCCAGTTATGGGTGTGGGCGGTGGCCAGTGTTTTGTTACTGTTTGTAAACGTTAAAGATGGTACCAGTTCAAAATTACAAACAGATTCTACTTAACAACAAACCTACAGTCCCTGTCTTGTTTGCACCGCCTGTATACTGCTGTTCAGAGTATATAGGGCCTGCTGGCCCCACACCTTTCCTTTTTTTAATTTCGGTGCGGGGTTCCCCTTAATATCCATACAAGACCCAAAGGGCCTGGTAATGGACTGGGGGGTACCCATGCTGTTTGTCTCACTGATTTTCATCCATATTGCCAGGACCCGACATTACATTAAAGCCGCAAGCAGTTTTAAATGACTTTTTTTCCTTTAAAAATGACATTTTGTGCAGGGACTGTTCTAAGCACGGGAAACACGTGCCACTTTACAGGCATACTATAGACACCCCCCAGGTATGATATTTAAAGGAATATTTCACTTTTTTTTAAACTTTAAGCATCATTAAAATCACTGCTCCCGAAAAAACGGCCGTTTTTAAAAGTTTTTTTTGCATTGATGCATGTCCCCTGGGGCAGGACCCAGGTCCCCAAACCCTTTTTAGGACAATACCATGCAAATTAGCCTTTAAAATGAGCACTTCTGATTTCGAACGTTCGAGTCCCATAGACGTCAATGGGGTTCTAACGTTCGTGCGAACTTTCGGTCCGTTCACAGGTTCTAGTGCGAACCGAACCGGGGGGGGTGTTCGGCTCATCCCTACTCACTGCCTGTCAGTAGTCTCTGGAGTGCAATCCGAACATGGATCTGGCTTCAGAGGCAAGGGAGGTTTAGACGCATGTCTAAATATACCCTTCAAGAGTATGTATATTCAAAACTAGGGGGATTATTTAATAATACTGGAAAGTGTAAAATCTGGTGCTGTTTTGCATAGAAACCAATCGGCGTTCAGGTTTTATTGTCAAAGCTTAATTGAATAAGCTGAAGTTAGAAGCTGATTGGCTACCAAGCACAGCTGCACCAGATTCTGAGCTCTCCAGTTTTAGTAAATCTTCTAGGTTTTTATAGTGTATAAAACATTTTAAAACAAATCAGGTTTTTTTTTTTGCTGTCTGTGTACCATTGGGGAAATTTCAGGTCACTTCCTGTCCCAGGGATGAATCAAGAAGTTAGAGGAAACTTAGAGGAAATCTCCTAAAGTGAGGGGACCTCCCCTCTTAAGCCGTTGCCACAGGACGGTTGTATCTATGAGATTTCCTGTCACCTTGGTGGTTTTAAATTTGCCTTATTTTCTTAGTGTAACGCTGGTAGATTTGCAATCTACCACATGTTAGGTAAATTTAGTAAATTGTGCATTAGGAAGGTTAAAAGTTTGCCTCTGTTCCGGCTTGGCTGACGTTGTGTGTGCTTCCGTGCTGACCGGTGGGTGTCGCTGTTACCACTGGTCAGGGTTGGAAAGGCAACGTGTTGTAGCGAATGGATGCTCCTCTGTCCCGGAGGCGCGCTCGGTGGAGGTGCTCTTCCGAGTTGCATTCTGGGCGAGGGTATTTATGGGACAGACGACATATTTTGTTTTTGTTTTTTAAAGCCACCTGCTGACCCTCCTGGCCGACAGGTATGCGTTAAGGAGCTACCTCATGGTCCTCCGATCGGGAGGCCCGCGATACAACGGCGCAGGGGTGGGTCCAGAGGCTTGTCTGGAGCCTACCACCGCGGCCGAGGAATGGTCCTGAGCTGTCGGTCCTGTGTGACGAAGCTGGACAACCGAGGAGATCCCAGGGGAGGACCCGTCTTGGAGAGATCACGCCGTATGCTGGTCTATAGAGGGGCCTGGTGCCTCGGTTGAAGGATGTATCCAAAAGTAACTATACAGCATAGTTTTGCCGGTGTTCTGACGAGAACTGTCCTCCTATCGGATAGTGTCCGCCCCGTACTGCGCAGGCGCAGCGATTGCGCAGTACGGAGCAGAAGGAGATGCCCAAAGTGTCCGAAGTCGATCAGCTGACCATCAGCTGTACACAGCGCTTGGGCACTTCTTAGCGATGGCTTTGTAAGAGGGCCCCTCGCGGGCTCGCTTCGCTCGCCACGCTTCGGACACGGCCTCGCTGCGCTCGGCATCTATTTATTCTAACTCTATGTCCACTTGGATAGTAGGGAATGAACCTGGACATAGGGTGAGAATTAAACGCAGGCGCCGCGTACAGCTGATGATCAGCTGTTAAACTTCAGAGACTTTCGGCGTCTCGTTTGTCCTCCGTACTGCGCCTGCGCAGTAGAGGGCGGACACTATATGATAGGGGACTGTATTCGACAAGACACCGGCTCAGCTTAAAGGTTCAAGCACTGTGACTGACTTTCACTACAGCAGATCTATACATCCTGTGGCAGAGGATCGTACAGATTTCATTCCCAAACAAGTCTGTGGCAGAGACTTTGATTCGTGCTGCGTACTGGCTGCTAGACCGGTGAGAGAGGCCTATCCAGGCGAACAAGGAGTGTGTCCCATGAGGGGAGCGCATTTCAAATAGTATTTGAATTATACCAAGACCCTTTTTGCCAAGAGAGCCCTTTCAGAGAATGTTTGAGTTTCTTCCGCGAATTTCCTTTCTCCTTCCTAAGTCGTTTGTTTAATAAAGCATTGAAAACGTACTCCAGTGTTGGTGCGTGTGTCGTCCAGAAGTAAACTCAACGGAACCCTAGACCCGGTGCCGGTGAAACAGAGGGAAGCAGACTGAAGGTAACAGACCCGCTTAAACCAGCAGCTCTGCAGTGAGTTAGTGCTACATTAGTGACAATGATCACCAATACAAATAAAAAGAGTAAATCTGCTCAACAGAGACACATCAATAAAAACATTATAGGAGGGTTCATTCTATCCCTTTCTATCCAAATATATAAAAAAAATTCCTAGAGATATTCTTTCCCTGGAAAGAGCAGAAAATATGACTGCACACAACCCCTACACTCCAGTTACCGTAGCTACTTTGGCTGCTTCAAACCAATTCAGTTACAATGGATGCATGCAGAGAATTCACATTTCGTCATGTGTATCTGGCAATTTGAGAAAATAAAATGTATGGCTATCGCACAGGTCAAGTTTGTTGGTTTTCTAATTCAGTTGAAGGGTTATTTTATGCCTCCATGTTACATATCCTTTCACTGTTTTAGTGTTAGGTGGGTGGTTTAGCTGAATGGTTTAACCTTACATTGCTGGCCAACAGATCTATATGATGAATAATTCAGTGGGCAAGATCTAATTGAGGGTCAGTCCACCCATAACACAGCCACCCACCGCTTTTTTTGGCCCTCTAGGGGGCCAGTCATTTTTATGCTCCGCTCAGCGGTCACAGCTGTTTCAAGGGGGTATTATTCCTTCGTTGAATCTCTTACTCAGGGACAAGGTCTTAAGGGATCAGCAAAATAAGTGGACTTAATTATGCGGTATGGTGCTAATTCTCCCTGTTACATCTTGCTGGCTTAAAGTGGACCTATCAATAGATACAGTATCCCATAAAAGTGAGTACACCCCTCACATTTTTGTAAATATTTTATTATATCTTTTCATGTGACAACACTGAAGAAATGACATTTTGCTACAATGTAAAGTAGTGAGTGTACAGCTTGTATAACATTGTAAATTTGCTGTCCCCTCAAAATAACTCAACATACAGCCATTAATGTTTAAACCGCCGGCAAGAAAAAGTGAGTACACCCTTAAGTGAAAATGTCCAAACTGGACCCAATTAGCCAATTTCCCTCCCCGGTGTTATGTGACTCATTAATGTTACAAGGTCACTCTCACTCTCTCATACTGGTCACTGAAGTTGAACATGGCACCTCGTACCAAAGAACTCTGAGGATCTGAAGAAAAGAAATGTTGCTCTATCATGCTTACCAACTGTCCCAGATTTCCCGGGACATTCCCGGGATTTGGACTCTTTTCCCCATTTTTATTGTTTCCTGGGAAATGTCCAGAGAAATCCGTTTTCTCACAATTTTTCCCTGCCGCCGCTAGAGGTCCGCGGCCGCCATTTTTAAGAAGACCAGGAACGGCTGGGTGGCTAGACGAAGCTCCTGCGTTGCCGCCCACCCTGCGCCCCGCCCCACCTACCCCCCGCCCCGCTGCCGGTCTGTTATGGAAAGGGGCCGGGGTTCTATTGTAACCACGCGGCCGGCGGAGGGAGACATTATTTTGTATACGCCCTCCTACTAGGACACCTGAGGTAAGGGGGAGCACCGCTGGGGACACCTGATGTAAGGGGGGCTCCGCTGGGGACACCTGATGTAAGGGGGGGCTCCTCTGGGGACATCTGATGTAAGGGGGGGCTCCAATGGGGACACCTGATGTAAGGGGGCTCCGCTGGGGACACCTGATGTAAGGGGGGGCTCCGCTGGGGACACCTGATGTAAGGGGGGCTCCGCTGGGGACATGTGATGTAAGGGGGGGCTCCGCTGGGGACATCTGATGTAAGGGGGGGCTCCGCTGGAAACATCTGATGTAAGGGGGGCTCCGCTGGTGACACCTGATGTAAGGGGGGCTCCGCTGGGGACATCTGATGTAAGGGGGGGCACCGCTGGGGACACCTGATGTAAGGGGGGCTCCGCTGGGGACATCTGATGTAAGGGGGGGCTCCGCTGGAAACATCTGATGTAAGGGGGGCTCCGCTGGTGACACCTGATGTAAAGGGGGCTCCGCTGGTGACACCTGAAATAAGGGGGGGCTCCGCTGGTGACATCTGATGTAAGGGGCTCCGCTGGTGACACCTGATGTAAGAGGGGGCTCCGCTGGAAACATCTGATGTAAGGGTGGCTCCGCTGGCGACACCTGATGTAAGGGGGGCTCCGCTGGCGACACCTGATGTAAGGGGGGGCTCCGCTGGTGACACCTGATGTAAGAGGGGGCTCCGCTGGTGACATCTGATGTAAGGGGGGCTCCGCTGGTGACACCTGATGTAAGGGGGGCTCCACTGGTGACACCTGATGTAAGGGGTTGCTCCGCTGGGGACACCTGATGTAAGGGGGGGCTTCGCTGGGGACATCTGATGTATGGGGGGCTCCGCTGGTGACACTTGATGTAAGGGGGGGCTCCGCTGGGGACACCTAATGTAAGGGGGCGATCCGCTGGGGACACCTGATGTAAGGAGGGGTTCCGCTGGGGACATCTGATGTAAGGGGGGCTCCGCTAGGGACATTTGATGTAAGGGGGGTTACCGCTGGGGACACCTGATGCAAGGACGGACTCTGCTGGGGCACCTGATGCAAGGACGGACAGCTGGTGGCAGGCAACGTGGCAGGTGACACGCTCAGGGATCCCACTGATTCGGCAATATGGTGAGTTTGCTGTCCCCTCAAAATAACTCAACATACAGCCATTAATGTTTAAACCGCCGGCAACAAAAGTGAGTACCCCCTTAAGTGAAAATGTCCAAACTGGGCCCAATTAGCCAATTTCCCTCCCCGGTGTTATGTGACTCATTAATGTTACAAGGTCACCCTCACTCTCTCATACTGGTCACTGAAATTGAACATGGCTCCTCGTAGCAAAGAACTTTTAGGATCTGAAGAAAAGAAATGTTGCTCTATCATGCTTACCAACTGTCCCGGATTTCCCGGGACATTCCCGGTATTTGGACTCTTTTCCCGATTTTTATTGTTTCCCGGGAAATGTCCAGAGAAATACGGTTTTTCACAATTTTTCCCTGCCGCCGCTAGAGGTCCGCGTCCGCCATTTTTAAGAAGACCAGGAACGGCTGGGTGGCTAGACGAAGCTCCTGCGTCGCCGCCCACCCTGCACCCTGCTCCGCCTCGCCCCGCCTACCCCCCGCCCCGCTGCCGGTCTGTTATGGAAAGGGGCGGGGGTTCTATTGTAACCACGCGGCCGGAGGAGGGAGACATTATTTTGTATACGCCCTCCTACTAGGACACCTGAGGTAAGGGGGGAGCATCGCTGGGGACACCTGATGTAAGGGGGGCTCCACTGGGGACACCTGATGTAAGGGGGGCTCCGCTGGGGACACCATGATGAAAGGGGGGGCTCCGCTGGGGACATCTGATGTAAGGGGGCTCTGCTGGCGACACCTGATGTAAGGGGGGGCTCCGGTGGTGACACCTGATGTAAGAGGGGGCTCTGCTGGTGACATCTGATGTAAGGGGGGCTCCGCTGGTGACACCTAATGTAAGGGGGGGCTCCACTGGTGACACCTGATGTAAGGGGGTGCTCCGCTGGGGACACCTGATGTAAGGGGGGGCTCCGCTGGGGACACCTGATGTAAGGAGGGGTTCCGCTGGGGACACCTGATGTAAGGAGGGGTTCCGCTGGAGACATCTGATGTAAGGGGGAGCTCCGCTGGGGACATCTGATATAAGGGGGAGCTCCGCTGGTGACATCTGATGCAAGGATGGACTCTGCTGGGACACCTGATGCAAGGACGGACTCTGCTGGGGGCACCTGATGCAAGGACGGATGGCTGGTGGCAGGCGACGTGGCAGGTGACATGCTCAGGGATCCCACTGATTTGGCATTATGGTGAGTTGAATGATTTAATTTTATATTACAATGTAATAATAGAAATAATGCACTTCAATCATCCTGACACCATAACAACCTTGGTGCCAGGATGATTGAAGTGCTAACACCAGGTGTTTGGAGTATCTTTATCTGCTGGTTGTTAAACTTTCTAGAATACACATATTTCCATTGTTGTGTAGGATCTGGGCCTGCTGTCCCTCCATCCCTCTCCCCACCTTTCCCTCTCCATCCCTCATTCATCTCAGACTCTAACCACACCCCTTTGAGCCACGCCCACTATTTGCGTAAACCATGCCAATTTTTTCTTACCCCCTGTACCACGCCTACAAACGCATGACCCGCCTCCTAATTATAATAAGACTCCACCTACATCCAAAAAAGTGTCCCTAAAAATTTTTTTCAATGTTGGCAACTATGCTCTATATAAACATTGCCTAGGCTATAAGACTATAAGAATTGCTAAGACCCTGAAACTTAGCTGCAGCACTGTGGCCAAGACCATACAGCGGTTTAACCGGACAGGTTCCACTCAGAACAGGCCTCGCCATGGTTGACCAAAGAAGTTGAGTGCACGTGCTCAGTATCATATCCAGAGGCTGTCTTTGAGAAATAGACGTATGAGTGCTGCCAGCATTGCTGCAGAGGTTGAAGGGGTGGGGGATGGGGTGTCAGCCTGTCAGTGCTCAGACCATACACCACACACTGCATCAAATTGGTCTGCATGGCTGTCATCCCAGAAGGAAACCTCTTCTAAAGATGATGCACAAGAAAGCCAGAGAACAGTTTGCTGAAGACAAGCAGACTTAGGACATGGATTATTTTGCACCATGTCCTGTGGTCTGATGAGACCAAGATAAACTTTTTTGGTTCAGATGATGTGAAGCGCGTGTGGAGGCAACCAGGTGAGGAGTACTAAGACAAGTGTGTCTTGCCTACAGTCAAGCATGGTGGTGGGAGTGTAATGGTCTGGGGCTGCATGAGTGCTGCCGGCACTATGGAGCTACAGTTCATTGAGGGAACCATGAATGCCAACATGTACTGTGACATGCTGAAGCAGAGCATGATCCTCTCCCTTAGAATACTGCCCTGCGGCCCAGTCTCCGAACATGATAATGACTCCAAACACACCTCCCAGATGACCACTGCCTTGCTAAAGAAGCTGAGAGTAAAGATGATGGACTGGCCAAGCATGTCTCCAGACCTAAACCCTATTTAGCATCTGTGGGGCAAACTCAAACGGAAGGTGGAGGAGCGCAAGGTCTCTAACATCCACCAACTCTGTGATGTCGTCATGGAGCAGTGGAAGAGGACTCCAGTGGCAACCTGTGAAGCTCTGGTGAACTCCATGCCCAAGAGGGTTAAGGCAGTGCTGGAAAATAATGGTGGCCACACAAAATATTGACATTTTGGGCCCAATTTGGACATTTTCACTTAGGGGTGTACTCAGTTAGATATATGTTAGGTCCACCTCAAGGTCAGTAGGTAGATATAAGCAAGGCCAACCTCAAGGTTGGTAGGTAGACATATGCTAGGTCAACCTCAAGGTTGGCATGGAGGTTTTAAGGATCCCAGAAATTGATTCAGCCACGAAGCTTCCACCAAGTGTTGACCTCTCATTGTGGGAGTCTGTTCATTCTCGGTGTGGACGCAACTCAGAATCTTTCCCTACACCCTTTGTGCTGGGAGCCTTGCAGTGTACATTGTAATTACATAGTACTGAGGACTGCATAAATCAGTTTCAAGTGAAATATATCTGGGACAGGAACCCAGTATATATCCACTTGCGAACCGCCCACCCACACTGTACTGCGGACAGGCACCCTGTGCGGGCAAAGCGCCGTACTGTACGTCACTGCTTATTTCTGGGTTTAGGACGTGCACATGCCGCCCCCTCCATTGACACCCGCTGTAGTTGTACACAGTTGGAGTTTGTCAACAGGTCCTGACCAATGATTCATCTGTGTCTAATCACAGCCCAGAAGCCCTGTGTTGACAACCAGCACAGGGCTCTGTGCAGATAGAACAATCTCTCTGTGTCTTATCCCTGCAAAGCAAGGATAGGAAACAAAGATCTTTAGTAAAAACCAGCACACATTACACAAATGAACACTTGCTAGGCACACATTTAACCCCTTCCCAGCCAATGTCATTAGTACAATGACAGTGTAAAGTATTATCACTGATCACTGGATTAGTGTCACTGAAGATGGCAGTGGCATTTTGTTTCAAATCAGTTTCAGTTAGTGTAAGATTGCCCACCATAGTATCATAGTCCCTCTATAAGTCCCTGATCACAGCAGTACAAAATTAAAAAAAAAAAAGATAATTTATAAAAATTCAAGTATATAGATCATAGTTTGTAGATGCAAAGCAATCAGTATACACTTATCGAGTTTTTTTTTTTTTTTTTTTTACGAAAGACATGTAGCAGAATATATTTTGGCCTATTTTATAAAGAAATTTGATTATTTTTTCAATCTTATTTGATATGTTTTATAGCAGAAAGTAAAATATATATATATATATATTATAAATATTTTTTTTAAACATTTTCTGCCTTTCTTGTTTATATAGCAAAAACCCAGTGTTGATTAAATTCCACCAAAAGAAAGTTCTATTTGTGTGAAAAAAATGATATAAATTTCATTTGGGTGCAGTATTGCATGACTGCGTAATTGTCAGCTGAAGTAGCGCAGTGCTAAATAGCAAAAAAATGCCATGGTCATGAAGGGGGTAAAACCTTCCAGACCTGAGGTGGATATCTAGGGACATAACCTAGTATATATAGAATGCCTTTATTACTGTGTAAACATTATTTGGCCATCTAGCATGAACATGTGTTGATAGAAATATGGGAACCAGTAAAGCCAGAACTTGCAGGATTTGCACAATGCGGTCGTCCAGGTGACTGGTACATCAACTGTATTATAATGTTACTAAGACCTGGATATGCTGTTCTTGAATTCAGATGGGTGAACAGACTCAAAGAAGATTCGATGGAGTAAGGGATGTAGGTGTAAGGCTTCTATGTGCCACTGAGCACTCGTTAAAGAGCAAATAAACTTTCTATGTTTTTAAATCATGAAGAATTCGCAAAGGATTTTGGCCCTGTGGCAAAAGGATCATCAACCCCCATAGTTTTCTCTTGACAGTTTCCCTTTATGCCCAACTATTAAGGCTGATGCTTCTTTACCAGAAGCTTGCGGATGTGAGGTCACCGCATAAAGATTCTCTTATTCTCATTAAGTAATCTATCTGTCAGGGAGACAGGACTGCATTTCCCTTCTCATTTGGCTCAACAAGAAGTCATTGAATCTTGCTTTCCCATCAACCGATTCATCAATTTCCATCCCACGTCATCCATCAGCTGAAGATTTTTCCAGTGCCAATCAGAATGTTTCTTCTTGCCTCTTGTGATGCTGATTAAGGTGAAACTTTGATCAAAATCCAACACTCACGTCTATATAAGAATTCTATTCATCATTCATCATTCTATTCATCATTATTAAGAACAAAGCATTTAAATCGGTGTTGCAGTCCAGTTATATTGGCGTTTGGTGCATTTTCTCGCTGTCTCCCGTTAGCCAAAGTTCTGTCCCACCTACATTTCATGTCAATAGCAATGATGTCACCAATTCATAGTTTATTAAAGGGGAACTCTAGCATGAGAAATCACTAGTACAGTGCCTAAAATCACTAGTACAGCTTAGTCAAACAAAAGCTATTATGACCAGGGAGTATAGTGGTCTCCATGGTGGGAAATCAAATCCTGCCCCATGCTACCAAGACATTTAGAGTAGAGTTATTCTTCATTAGTCCTTAGTCCCCATCTACCTTCAATTTGTATGACATTACAATTTCACTTTTCAATTTTCATAAATAAATACGTGAACATGACCTTTTGATTACGCTTTAACTGCGTGTCTTTATCTCAAGGGATTTTTGCCTTGCTTTCTTCTTGTCTGTAGAAAAACTCTTACTTTCAAGGGAATTTCTGTCTGCACACAGTACCTTCAAACTTGCCCATCCAACAACTGTAGTTTGTAAGGGGCAACCAGCAGAGATCTGTCTGATAGAAACAGCTAGGTAGATATCTGTCATAGAGTGAGTCAATTGAGAGCCATGACACTCATACCATAGCGATAGCATGGCATATATAGCATTTCCACCTTTCTTCCTCTACAAAGAAAAGTGACATTTTGGGCCCAGCCAGAAACAGAGCTGGAAAATGCCCCTGTATGATTCTGAGGGCCTCCAACTCCCTGAGTCCCTAATCCTCCCCTCCTAAATATTGCAAATGATATTTGAATACTGAGAGCATAATTTGCTATATCAAGCCATTTCTGGCCAGCCTTAGCCATGTAAAATTAATAAGCTATTGCACTGACTAGAACACAACCATCATTTAATGGGGCACACAAGCATAGCTCCCAACTGTCCCGGATTTCGAGGGACTGTCTCTGATTTGGAACAAAGTCCCTCTGTCCCTCATTTTGGTCTGATCTGTATAGTTGAATATAAAATGCACTATTTATCGTTCAAAAAAAGTGTTTCCCAGTGCTAAACCATTCACCTAATTTCTAAATTGCTGCATTTGTAAATCTCAAGAGCCAGTATAAAGGAATAGTAGTGGTATGAAGAAAGCACTTGTGGGTTTAACTAATCATTTTTTTGTATAATTATCCTTAAAGGGGGCATGGCAAGAGTGCGTCCTTTGCCTACATACCTTTGCTAATAGGTGTCCCTCATTCCCATCTCAAAATGTTGGGAGGTATGCACAAGAGGGCCAGGAGAGTGGTTGGGAACACCAGGTGAAGTGGATACAGCTCCTCTCAGATTAGGTCTTGAGATCCTAATGCACATAGAAAAAAACAAACACAAGAGGGCGGCTCCATCTAGGTGTAGCAATTTGTTAAAAAGAATAAAAGACAATAAAAATGCACTCACTAGTTAAAAGCGGATCAAGGCTTGTTATAAACTCATATAGATCTCCATAGGATCACCAAAAGGCTACAGAGCTCTGCAGGCATGTGGCTAGCTGAAGCGGAGTTCTTGATGGAAGTCCAGCTGTCAGGCTGGAACATAAGCAACAGCAGCTTCCAGAAGTAGCAAGATGGCTGCAGCCCCAAACATCACCTCTCTTGGCTGGGTGATGATGACAGGAAGTGGAGGGGGTGTGGCCTTGATCTACTCTTAATTAGTTAATACATTTTTATTGTCTTTTATTCTTTTTGTTAAAAGTGGATCAAGGCCACACCCCCTCCACTTCCTGTCATCATCACCCAGCCGAGAGGTGCTGTTTGGGGCTGCAGCCATCTTGCTAATTCTGGAAGCTGCTGTTGCTTATGTTCCAGCCTGACAGCTGGACATCAAAAACTCTGCTTCAGCTAGCCACATGCCTGCAGAGCTCTGTAGCCTCGCGGTGATCCTATGGAGATCTATATGAGTTTATAACAAGCCTTGATCCACTTTAAACTAGTGAGTGCATTTTTATTGTCTTTTATTCTTTTTAATAAATTGCTACACCTAGATGGAGGCGCCCTCTTGTGTGTGTGTGTGTGTGTGTGTGTGTGTGTGTGTGTGTGTGTGTGTGTGTGTGTGTGTGTGTGTGGTTTTTTTTTTTTACAGCCTTAACCATGTGGACATGTGTATTGCATTGCTTTCTTCTGACCAAGAGTGCGAATTCCTGACAGATCTACTTTTGGGATCAATTATGTATCAACAACTGTTTCGTTCTAGAAAAACGGAGGGCAGTGAGTGACTGTAATGTGCCACAAAAGAGAAGAAGATTAAAGAAGCTTTAAAAATGGACAGACTCAAAGGGATTTTTGGAATCCACAGAGGTGGCTTTAGTAAATAAGGAATTAACCGCTTGCCGACCGTATACTGTACATATATGGTGGCAAGGCGGCTCTCCGTGATCCAGCACTTCCAGGTTGGGGGTATGCAGACGTGCTGCCTGCGGCCTGCTCCCGCTGATTGTTCGTTACACAGGCAGAACGCCAGGCTGCCTATGTAAACAAGGCAGACTGCCGTTCTGTCAGAAGGGAAGGTATATCCTGTGTTCGTAAAGCAGGGACATGGATCTATGCCTTCTTCTGGTACAAAGCATCTCCCACAGTTTAGTAAAACACCAGCTAGGAACACATTTAACCCTTTGATTGCCCCTGATGTTAACCCCTTCCCAGCCAGTCTCATTAGTACAGTGACGGTGCATATTTTTTAGCACTGATCACTGTTTAGTGTTACTGAACCCCAAAAAGTGTCAGTTAGTGACCCGACTGTCTGCCGCAATTTTGCAGTCCCACTATAAGTGGCTGACCGCGCCATTACTAATAAAAATAAATCAATAGATTCCATAAAAATATCCCATAGTTTGTAGACGCTATAACGTTTGCACAAACCAATCAATATACGCTTATTGGGATTTTTGTTACCAAAAATATGTAGCAGAATACCTATTGGCCAAAATTTTATGAAGAAATTAGATTTTTTTACCTTTTTTTATTTGATATGTTTTACAGTGGAAAAGTTAAAAAAAAGTTTTTTTTTTTTTTCTATTGTCAGTCTCTTTTTGTTTATAGCGCAAAAAATAAAAAACGCAGTGGTGATCAAATGCCACCAAAAGAAAGCGCTATTTGTGGGGAAAAGGGACATACATTTTAATTGGGTACAACGTTGCACGACCGCGCAATTGTCAGTAAAGTAACGCAGTGCCGTTTTGCAAAAAATTGCTTGGTCATCAAGGGGGGTAAATCTTCCGGAGCTCAAGTGGTTAAAGTGGAATTCTAGCTTAACCCCAACTACACTTAAAGCTGTTTCCTCCCCTCTTCTAACACCTACAGTATGCTTATTAACCAGTTTAAGAAAGATGTGCATAGTTACCTAGGTTCAGCCCGCACCAGTTAAATCACGTGACCTTCCCTGTGTCAGCCAGCAGAGAGGAGAGCGCGCTCCGACAACACCTGATAAAGTCTGGAGCGGTGACGTCACCCATAGGCTGCTATGGCCCATCTGATGTCGGCACTCTTTTCTCTCCCCTGAAGCCACACTGGCTGACATGTCCTGAAAATAGCCAAGTATATACATCTTTCTTACACAGGTTAGTTAGCATAGGTGTTAGGAGGGGAGAGGGGCCGTTTTAATAGTAGCTAGGTTTAGTTTGCCATTCTACTTTAAATTCAGAGTTTTCCCTTAAACTTTAAATAGTGGCATCAGTGCTGTGCCATGAAGGGGTTAAGGATTCCCTGAGTCCCCTAGCTAATTTCTGAAGCCATCTCACAGCTCGGGAAGGGATGGGATCCCTTGGGGATGCAGACAGGATATTTAAAAAAAAAACGTCAAATTGTATTTCACTCCCTTTTTGGTGAGAATCTGTTTGAATTGAGGTAATTAAATGGGGTACGAGAATAAGGTCGCACCAGGCGGATTTGATAATAACTGTTATAATCTTATCTAAGGTTCAGATTCTCTAATTTCAGCAGAAATGTAAATTTTGTGTTGGCAGCTGCCTTGCAGAAAAGGAACAGCACATCCTCGAGGCAAAGGCCAGTCAAACATGTACATGTTAAATTTCAATTATTATCGCATAAGACACTCGATTGGGTGAACGCGAAGACAAATGTAGTTGCAAATCAACCAATGGCCATTAAATAGATCATTTATGCTTTATAAATGTGGCCCTTATTATAACATAGCAATTCTGCCTCTGAATCTGAAAAGGGGACAGTGTAAGACTGATGCTAAAAGGCTCAGTCCACCCAAAATGTGATATAGTTATAGGTGGAACCTGCAGGACAGATTTAGAACCTTAGATATTAAAGCGTTACTAAACCCAAGGACATGCATTCATTATATCTGGTCTCCCACAGTACACAGAACATGGAAATGCAGTGATTTTAGTAAATATAAACTGCTAAATACCTTGTATCAGTAGTATATAGCGGTCTTGTGACTTCTATCAGTTCCTGGTAAAGCTTGTAGGAGGAGTTTTTATATTGCACTAAGCTGTCCTATCAGGATCCAGGACCCCTGACCCTTTGTCTGGACAGTGCTGATTGGCCCTGTGCTGATTACATGCACTCTCCCAAGAAAAGAAAAAAAACCTCTCTAGAAATACACACCAAACTGAGCATGTGCAGCCTGACTCCAAAGGCTCTGTCTTATCTGGACCTGTTCGGGAGTCAGTGGAAGAAGGGGAGGATCTGTGGGGAGGATCTGTGCATACAGGATCAAGCAGCCTTTTTACACAATGCAGAGGTTTAAACCTTTAGGTTCCACAGTGAGTATAACAGGCATGCTTTACTGCATATATAGACTGGTTTTACTGTTGTGGGTTTAGTAACACTTTAAATGTTTTATATACTTGCTGCCACCACATCTTACCTACCATTGTGTGCTCCAGCTCTTCCTGTTACATCCTCCATAGTACTGAATAAATACAAATCCATGGTGGGTGATGCTCATAACAGTCACAGCAGCCATGCAGATCTGGAAACTTAGCTCAGAGATCTCACCAATGGAATCTCAGAGGGACAAAAGAAACTGTCAGGTGATTTAACCCTCTAGCATCTACCAAACACTGAAATATCAGCTTTGGGTGGAATTTCCCTATGACAAGTATCAGTCAGCAAATCTCACAACTTTCAAACTTGAGAATGAGGGACAGTTGGGGGAGGTAGAAGCCTGCAAAAATTGGGTCTGGCCAAACTTTACAGTGGGAGGGGCTTAAGGGGCATAGTTAAACAAAACCCAGGCTTTGGGTATGTGCTGGGGGGGTCGCTTTGGGAGGTAGAGGACTTGTGCTAGAATGTGTGGAAGAGTAGGGGATAGGATAAGTGCTGGGGGGCACTTTGGGAGGGGAGTGGGCTTGTGCTGGGGAGGTGGGGGAGTCAGATACGCGCTGGAGCGTGCTTTGGGAGAGGAGAGAGTTTCAAGGTGGGGGCAGATATGTGCTTGGGGGCACTTTGGGAGGGAAGTGGACTTGTGCTGGGGGTCAGATACGTACTGGGGAGGTGCTTTAGGAGGGGACTGGACTTGTACTGGGGGGTGCTTTTGGAGAGGAGAGGACTTTGCTAGAAGGTGGGGTGGGGTGGCACTTTGAGAGGGGAGTGAACTCGTACTGGGGGGGGTCAAATACATACTGGGGGGTGTTTTAGGAGGGGCATGGAATTGTGCTGGGGGGTCATATATGTACTGGGGGGTACTTTGGGAGGGGAGTGGACTTGTGCTGGGGGGATCATATACATACTGGGGGGTGCTATGGGAGGGGAGAGGACTTGTGCTAGAAAGTGAAGTGGGGGGGGAATTTCAAACCAATTTTTTAAAAATAATTTTATTCAGTCACTGTACAGTCCCAGGTGTGTCATTCAGTGCGGGTGTCCTCTAATCTACAGTATGCACTCACTCTGCTGCCACAGGTGAAGAGACACTGGTTCTTTCGACAGTTCAAAGCCCAGCTTCCAACAACCAAGAGGGAGCACCCCCAGCACTGGGGTTCGCCCCTTTTACAATACTGGTCACCCCTGCAACCCACTTCCAACTGCTTACTTCTGCACCCCCCTTTCAATACAGCTCACCCCTGCAACTCTCTTTAAATGTTCACTTCTGCACATTGTGCTGCCCTCTTTGAACACTGTTCACTTCTATATCCTCTATTACCCTTTTTAAAACTGTTCACCCCTATTCTTTTAACACTGCTCACCGCTGTAAACTTTGCAGACGGCAGTACTCTTAACCTATTGCTTACAGCAGGGGTGGCCAACCTTTGGAAGAGCGAGGGCCACTTAAGCGGCTTGGTAATCCGCCACAATGATCGCAGCGTGCGGATGACAGGTCCGTGTCCACTCTGTCTATGTAAAGCAGGCTCTGATACAGCCCGCTCTACTCTGTGGGCCCTCTGATCTGATCTGCCCAGATGGAAGGGGGTGGATCTTCTTATTTTTTTTTAGCAGATCGGATTGGAGGTAGTCAGTTTACATCTGCCACTCCATAGAGTTGAATGGATGATCTGATTGGGTTGGACCGATCGTGTGAAAGGGGCCCAAGGCTGCTTTCACACTGATGCTCTGCGGTTTACCCACACCATGGGTGCAGAGCAGTGCACCTGTGGCTTTCCTGCGGGTTAGCTGCACTTTGACATAGACTTCTATTATATCCTGCAGGTGTGATGCACTTTTTGAAAGCTCACCAAACCTGCAGCTAATAGAAGTGTATGGCTCAGTGCAGGTAACCCGCAGGTGCACTGCTCTCCACCTACGGATCAGTTTGAAAACAGCCCAGCAACCACTGCAGAACAGATATGCCCATATATACACTGTGATTTTAGTAATAAACGTACTTTTAAATCAGTCTTCCATTCAGTTATCGCCGGCTGTTGCTGCCCCAGGCAGAGTGCATTTGGTATCTCCTTGCCTGTGACAGGAGCACTATACAGGCTTATGCAGCTCTGCTCTACAGCCACTTGCTTCCTCTACCCCTGGCTTCATTCACAACACTGATGCTCTGGAATGGCAGGTCGGTAATCCGCGATCTGGGCTTGCCAACCCGCCATCCCAGAGCAGGAGGTCGCAGGGCCACATCAGAAAGCTCCCCGGGCCACTGGTTGGGCACCCCTGGCTTACAGCTTACTTGAAATGTAACATAGGGCAGGCTTTTGGAGCTACCAGGTGCTGTGGGTGGTGCTAAAGGTGGTGCCCAATGACATGGCTAGTGTCCACAGCCTGTAGGTCCAGGCTAGATCATTGCAGGAAGGTCAGAAATGGCCAGAAGTAATACGACTAAAGGGCGGGTAGGAACACACTGACTTACATTGTTCACAGTCTGGACATAAAATGAACCTTTGCCAAAGGATGCGTTTATGTATTCTTAAAAAGTAGTAAATGGGCTTCAAAGCAAACCCTTACAAGTCTCTGTAACTGCAAGCAGCATGGAGCAATCAATCCTCAAAATCCACAGTAGAGGCACTGAAGTCCTTTTTTCTCTTAGCAACTCAGCTCCCCTGCTAGTCCCTCACAGCAGTGCTTTAGCAGCTTAGCTTCCCCTGCTCCCAGCAGTGCTTCAGCAGCTCAGCTCACCCTGCTTCCCCTCCCAGAATTGACTTAGCAGCTCAGTTCCCCCATGTTAGCAGTGCCTCAGCAACTCAGCCCCTCCCCTTCCTCAGCAGTGGCTCAGGAGCCTTTCCGCCTTCTAAATCTATAATGTAAACTCAGACAGGAGCTTCAGAATTTCTGCTGTGAATTTTGAGGTCACATTGTTCCACAGGGCCTGCAGCTACAGAGGTTGGGTCAACCATTTTATTTCAGGAAATGCATTTGTTCTGGAAATCATGATTTGTGTTCGGTAAGTTGTGTAGACAATGTCCAGTCACTGAATCAACCCCCCCCCCCCCCCCCCGAGTAACTAGACATGACTTAAAGTTTTGGCCCCAGATGGAGATGTTTGTTCTCGCGCAACTTATTTCCATTCTGCTGAACCCCTAAAACTCTTAGATTTATCTGGAAATCTTCTTTGTTCCTCTGATTAATAAGCAAAGTTGTAATTCAGGTCTCCTGACCCAACATTTACAGAAGACCTGCGGCATTACCCTGAGCCGAGGTTGGGGGCTGATTAAGTATTAATAACCTGCTCACACCTGCTCTCCTGGCACTTGTGTAAATGTATTTGTGCCACTTAGCATTGCTGCTCATACTAAGCCAAACATTTTTAATACCCATTATAAACGGGAACGCTCTAACAAATGGCTGCACAAAATGGCATCTGTAAGAGTAAATACACTGGGATATTTCTTTTACATTTATCTGTGTTTACGTACAATTGTTATCTTGTTACATCTTTTGTATGTCTGAGCTGTATTATTCTTCAAAGCAAAGTTTTTTTTTTTTGCATGCAACCCAGTGACATCTGTTTATTTCTGCAGTTGCTAATCTCGGCAAATTGGGTGCTGGATTTGATTAGCATATCTCCCAATGTCACTGCCCCAACCCCTTCCTATTTTTTGTTTGGTCGACTAGTAGGTATGAATGCACTGGTGATGTTCACCCTGAGCTATACACTTGCTGGCCCATTTGCCCATCTGCTTTGTGTACAGTAGGCAAGTTTAACCCCGGCTCCTCTGGCTACAACAGGAGTCCAACAAATTTGTTTAGAGCTAGATTGGCAGAGCTACAATTGCTGAATCTCTGTCGCCTCCCCCTGGCTTCTAGAACTACTGGAAAGTTCTAGAACCTAGAGGGCAGAGGAGCAGAAATGAGGCCTGGATGTTTAAAGAATCTCCTCTAATCCCTGGGTGAGGACGGCAGGATCTTTCAAAGGTGAGTGAGTAGCTTCAAGTACTACACCATAGAGCAGTGATGGCGAACCTTGGCACCCCAGATGTTTTGGAACTACATTTCCCATGATGCTCAACTACATGGCAGAGTGCATGAGCATAATGATAAATGTAGTTCCAAAACATCTGGGATATCAAGGTTCGCCATCACTGCCATAGAGCCTATAGAGGAGAAGCAGTCAGGTGCAATACCCAACTAGCTATCTACAGGGGGAAAGCTTAGAGCCACCCAGAGCCAGTATAGCTACCCTACACCTCTTGCTTGGGGATTCCAATATGAAGAAGCCAGGTGCCTTGGCAGTTTCCACAGAATGAAAGCGCCTGCATTCACTGTTATTGAACTAATTTCTTTAACAGTCAAGCTGATCTGTACATCCTATGGGAGGACAGCCAAGTGATTTTTGATAGCCGAGACAGTTTCAAGACTTCAAATTACATTCAACTACAATTCTGGGCATCCCATATCTGCCCAACCCTAGCCAGTGGCTCATACAGGGGTAGTGCTACAAAAGCAACCACTGAAAATGAAAGCATGATTTCAGCTAGTATGTGCCAACTCAGTATAAAGACATGTGTCAGGGAATGACATGGTCTACATATTCCCTCCGATTTCAGGAAGTCAAGCAAATTAGCCAAACTGTATGGTGGTTTATATACTTCAGGATCCAACCTCACCTTTCCTCTCCATGGTCAGAAATGTGGATTTTGTTCTTCTCATGGAATGCCACCAAGCCACAAAATTCTTCAATGTCTGTTTCCAGGTCCTGGGGTTTGTCCTTAATTCTGTCCTCCCCACAGAGATGGTTGATGGAGTGGTAAAAGGTTTGGTGACCTGTACTGTCTGGGGACTTGGTTTGTACCTGGGCCTTCATCTCCTGTTCCATGGGGTTACAGGCTGCCCGCTCTTTACTAGATTTAGACCAGGATCCGCCATATTCAATGCCCAAAGCCAAGAGATTCCAGCTGTTGTATCCCACTGAGCGAAGTGCTGAAACACAAAGTAATGAGGAATGAGGACCTGAGTGTCTTTTATTATGCTTCCAGCCTGCCTGTGTGGATCCAGAAGTAGTGTAGTGGTGCATTTGCAATCTGCATTTTTTTTGCTAGAAACCCCTAAGCATTATATATTTTCTGAAAGTAGTGCTCCTGGAGAATAAAATAGTGGCTGCTGCAATGCTTTATGTCACGTGACATTTGCACAGTCATAGTATGAAACTCAAATTTCCAGGAAAAAAAAAAATACACTTAAATGATCAGATGCTTCCTTGGCTGTACCAGCTGGGGAAACACAGCACCCTAACCAAAATATTATTATTATTATACAGGATTTATATAGCGCCAACAGTTTACGCAGCGCTTTACAATATAAAAAGGGAGACAATACAGTTATAATACAATAAAATACAAGAGAATTAAGAGGGCCCTGCTCAGAAGAGCTTACAATCTAACAGGGTGGGGCAGGTGGTACAAAAGGTTGTAACTGTGGGGAATGAGCTGATGGAAGTGGTAGGAGATTAGTTGGAGACGCGATAGGCTTTCCTGAAGAGATGAGTTTTCAGGGATCGCCTGAAGGTAGCAAGAGTAGGGGATAGCCGGATAGATGGAGGTAGCGAGTTCCAGAGGATGGGAGAGGCTCTGGAGAAATCCTGGAGACGAGCATGGGAGGAGGAGATGAGAGAGCTTGAAAGCAGGAGGTCTTGAGAGGAGCGGAGAGGACGATTTGGGTGATATTTGGAGACAAGATTGGTGATGTAGCTCGGAGCAGAGTTGTGAATGGCATTGTATGTTGTGGTTAGTATTTTGAATTTAATTCGCTGGGTGATTGGGAGCCAGTGTAGGGATTGGAGTAGAGGGTTGGCAGACACTGAGCGGTTGGTAAGGTGGATAAGTCTGGCAGCAGCATTCATGATAGACTGAAGAGGGGATAGCCTATGGAGAAGTAAGCCAATGAGAAGGGAGTTGCAATAGTCAAGGCGACAGATAACAAGGGAGTGAAAGAGGAGCTTGGTGGTTTCATTTGTTAAAAAGGGGCGAATTTTAGAGATGTTACGGAGGTGAATTCTACAAACTTTTGACAACGATTGGATTTGAGGCTGAAATGACAAGTCAGAGTCTAGGATTACACCTAGTACCCTGGCGTGAGGGGAGGGACTGATGGTTGCATTGTTGATTTTGATGGAAAAGTCATGGAGGGGGGCACGGGCGGGGGGAATATTAATAGCTCAGTTTTAGAGAGATTTAGTTTAAGGAAGTGGTGCGACATCCATGCTGATATGTCAGTTAGTAAGTTAGTAATGCGAGAGGAGACTGAAGGAGTGAGGTGAGGAGTAGACAGATAGATTTGGGTGTTATCAGCGTATAAGTGGTATTGGTATTTGTTGTTTCCAGCTTCATTTGTGCACAGATTAGATGGAGGACCATTCAATCTCCTCTGTGACTGACTCTCTCTGTGTTTACAGCAATTCCAGGCCCCCCCCCTAGAATAGGGGGTCCCGGAACCAGGAGCAGGCAGGGGCAAGAGGGGGGGTGCTATCCGAGCACTGTAGAAGTGATCGAGAGGCTGTAAAGCCACTCAGATCACTTTCAGAGTAAAGCCAATCCCCATAAAAAAAAAAAAAAAAAATATATGATACCAAGATAATTTCTGCAGCAGCAGCCATGATCCTGGTATAACCAGTTGCTGCCATTATATATATAGTGAGTGGACAGCTTGTATAACAGTGTAAATTTGTTGTCCCCTCAAAATAACTAAACACACAGCCATTAATGTCTAAACCGCTGGCAACAAAAGTGAGTACAGCCCTAAGTGAAAAATGTCCAAATTGGGCCCAAAGTGTCAATATTTTGTGTGGCCACCATTATTTTCCGGCACTGCCTTAACCCTCTTGGACATGGAGTTCACCAGAGCTTCACAGGTTGCCACTGGAATCCTCTTCCACTCCTCCATGATGACATCACTTGCGCTCCTCCACCTTCCGTTTGAGGATGCCCCACAGATGCTCAATAAGGTTTAGGTCTGGAGATATGCTTGGCCAGTCCATAACCTTTACCATCAGCTTCTTTAGCAAGGCAGTAGTCATCTTGGAGGTGTGTTTGGGGTCGTTATGTTGGAATACTGCCCTGCGGCCTAGTCTGCAAAGCAAGGGGATCATGGTCTGCTTCAGTATATGTTGGCATTCATAGCTCCCTCAATGAACCGTAGCTCCCCAGTGCCGGCAACACTCATGCAGTCCCAGACCATGACACTCCCACCACTATGCATGACTGTAGGCAAGACACACTTGTCTTTGTACTCCTCACCTGGTTGCCGCCACACACACTTGACACCATCTGAACCAAATAAGTTTATCTTGGTCTCATCAGACCACAGGGCATGGTTCCATTAATCCATGTCCTTAGTCTGCTTGTCTTCAGCAAACTGTTTGCGTGCTTTCTTGTGCATCATCTTTAGAAGAGGCTTCTTCTGGGGCAACAGTGGGACCTGCCCTGTTAAACCACTGTATGGTCTTGGCCACCGTGCTGCAGCTCAGTTTCATGGTCTTGGCAATCTTCTTATAACCTAGGCAATCTTTATGTTGAGCAACAATTCTTTTTTTCAGTTTCTTGGAGAGTTCTTGCCATGTTGAACTTCCAGTGACCAGAATGAGAGAGTGAGAGCGATAACACCAAATTTAACACACCTGAGACCTTGTAACACTAACGAGTCACATGACACCGGGGAGGGAAAATGGCCAATTGCACCCAATTTGGACATTTTCACTTAGGGGTGTACTCACTTTTGTTGCCAGTGGTTTAGACATTAATGGCTGTGTGTTGAGTTATTTTGAGGGGACAGCAAATTTACACTGTTATACAAGCTGTACACTCACTACTTTACATTGTAGCAAAGTATAATTTCTTCTGTGTTGTCACATGAAAAGACATAATAAAATTTTTACAAAAATGTGAGGGGTGTACTCACTTTTGCGAGATACTGTATATATCCAGTATAGTCTTCCAGTGACACAGAGTATTTCAGGAGAGAAAAATTAAAGCAGAACTAAACTGTTTCTGAGCACTACAAACTGGGAATGCTATTCAATTCATTTTTAATATTCAAAGCAAATTAACTTATCCATCCATGTCTCAATGATTTATTTTGTTGAAAAATAACTTTAAAAAACACCCCCTAGCATTTCTAGCCGTGGCCATCTTGAGAAAGGACAGATGATTCATGTAGCATTTACCGGAATCTATCTGCCTGCCCTTAGCTCAGGCATACAGATGGAAGGGTTTGCCTAGCAGATAAAGCTCTTCCTCCCCTCCTGGAGACTTCTGGGATGTCCGAAATAGTTTGGGCCTAGGCCAGAAACCGGAAAGCAATTGAAGAAATGCAAAACAAAACAAAAAAAAAAAAAGAAAAAGAAGAAGAGCTTAAAACAGGAAAATAGAATATACTTTCCTATCAATTTACTAATACGAATAACATAAGAATTAAAAATAGTGTAATGGAAATTTTAAGTTCTGTATATAATTATATTCTATTTTGTATGTATTGCACACTGCCCTCACTGTGCACACGGCACTAATAATGTTTTCAGTACATGTTTACATTCTTTCGAGTCCTGATTAGAATTAGCCTGCCTATGTAACGCCCCTTGTTACCATAAACGTATAATTGTAATATTAATGTGATACCTACGTAATCATGTGTATAAAAACCTTCAATTGCGTCATAATAAGGCAGAACAGTTATTTGGAAAGATGCTGAGCGTATCTTTTGTGTCTGTTCCTTAATGCAGTAGTTATTAATTTGGAACCACTAATCAATATGAGGATAGGAGTTGCCTAACATCAAAATGTCCTGGTCAATAGTTAATCTTTGGGAGTATAAACAGCTTAAGGTGTAACTTTACTCTCTCAATCAACAATGTCAATTGTAGGTTTAAAAAAATATTTTTGTACTCTTAGACCCCTTTCAAACTGAACACCGCCCCGCGCTAATGGTAAAGCGCCACTCATTTTAGCTTTACCGGCACTGTGCGGGCAGGAGCGGGGTGCTTTTAACCCCAAAGAAGGGGTTAACAAGGGGATAAAAGTGCCCGAAAAGCGACGCTGCCGAAGCGCTTTGCAGGCACTTCAGCAGCGCTGCCTATTGATTTCAATGGGCAGGGGCGGTTTAGGAGCGGTGTATACATCGCTCCCGCACTGCCCCAAAGACGCTGCTTGCAGGACTTTTTTCCCCGTCCTGCAAGCGCACCCCCCCACTGTGAAAGCACTCGGGCTTTCACACTGGGGGGGGGGGCTTGAGAGGCGCTTTTCAGGTGCTATTTTTAGCGCTAAAACGCCTGAAAAGTGCCTCAGTGTGAAAGTAGCCTTAGAATGTCTGTTTGGCTCTATTACGTGTCTCAGGCACAAACAGTGTCAGGGAGGATATAAGTTATGGCTGATCAGTGTATGAGGTGCTGTGGGTTCTCAGAACATTAAGATCACTGACTGTAAAATTAATAACTTTGAATATCTCATTTTAAATGGCATCTGATAGTTGGATGGATATATTAGGCACAAAGTAGTGAAGTTGATGTGTTGAAGGCAAAAAAAAAATTGTGCCGCAGTTTGTTGTGTATGGGGCTGTGTAGCCACAGGCTAGTCAGGGTGTTCATGCTGACCCATGTCCATAGAAATGCCTACAATAGGCATGTGAAAATCAGAGCTGGACCACGGAGCAATGGAAGAAGGTGGTCTTGTCTGATGAATCACATTTTCTTTTGATACATCATGTGGATGGCCGGGTGCGTGTCTTACCTGGGGAAGAGATGGCACCAGGATGCATTATGGGAAGAAGGGAAGCATGTGAAGGCAGTCTGATGATTTGGGCAATATTCTGCTGGGAAACCTTGGGTCCTGACATTCATATGGATGTTACTTTGTTTAGGTAGGTGGCACTCATCAACAACGTTTAAGTAGGTGGCACGTACCATTGTTGGTGAGTGCCACCTACCTAAACATTGTTTGTGACCAAGTACACCCCTTTGTGTAAACTGTATTCCCTGATGGCAGTGGTCTCTTTCAGCAGGATAATGTACCCTGCCACAATGCAAAAATTGTTTAAAAAGGGTTTGAGGAACACAACAATGAGTTCAAGGTGTTGACTTGACCTCCCAATTCTCCAGATCTCAATCTATGGGGCATCTGTGGGATATGCTAGAAAAACAAGTCTTACAATGTAAGGATTAACAGATACTGAGGTGGGGCCTCCATAGATCAAACAACCCATTCAGTAGAAATAAAAAAAGGTAAAACATCTGTGTGTGTGTATGAATATTATATATATATATATATATATATATATATATATATATATATATATATATATATATATACACATATACATATACATATACACACATACATACACACACACTGTATCTCACAGTGTTGTCACATAAAAAGATATAATAAAATATTTAAAAAATGTGAAGTAGTGAGTGTACAGCTTGTATAACAGTGTAAATTTGCTGTCCCCTTAAAATAACTCAACACACAGCCATTAATGTCTAAACCGCTGGCAACAAAAGAAAGTACACCCTAAGTGAAAATATCCAAATTGGGCCCAATTAGCCATTTTCCCTCCCAGGTGTCATGTGACTTGTTAAGTGTTACAGGTTTCAGGTGTGAATGGGGAGCAGGTGTGTTAAATTTGGTGTTATTGTTCTCACTCTCTCATACTTGTCACTGGAAGTTCAACATGGCACCACTTGGCAAAGAACTCTGAGGATCTGAAAAAAAAAAGAATTGTTGCTCTACATAAAGATGGCCTAGGTTATAAGAAGATTGCCAAGACCCTGAAACTGAGCTGCAGCACAGTGGCCAAGACCATACAGCTGTTTAACAGGACAGGTTCCACTCAGAACAGGCCTCGCCATGGTCGACCAAAGGAGTTGAGTGCACGTGCTCAGCGTCCTATCCAGAGGTTGTCTTTGGGAAATAGATGTATGAGTGCTACCAGCATTGCTGCAGAGCTTGAAGGGGTTGGGGGGTTTGGGTCAGTGCTCAGACCATACAGCGCACACTGCATCAAATTGGTTTGCATGGCTGTCGTCCCAGAAGGAAGCCTCTTCTAAAGATGATGCTCAAGAAAGCCCGCGAACAGTTTTCTGAAGACAAGCAGACTAAGGACATGGATTAATGGAACCATGTCCTGTGGTCTGAGACTAAAATAAACTTATTTGGTTCTGATGTGTTAAGTGTGTGTAGCGGCAACCAGATGAGGAGTACAAAGATACATCTGTTTTTTTTAGTGAAATTTTTCACTCTTTGTTATATTGCAGACATGCAAAATTGACATTTTTGCTAAATTATTAAAAAAGAAAAACTGAAAGATCACATGGTCCTAAGTATTCAGACCCTTTGCTGTGACACTCATATATTTAACTCAGGTGCTGTCCATTTCTTCTGATCATCCTTGAGATGGTTCTACACCTTCATTTGTCCAGCTGTGTTTGATTATACTGATTGGACTTGATTAGGAAAGCCACACACCTGTCTATATAAGACCTTACAGCTCACAGTGCATGTCAGAGCAAATGAGAATCATGAGGTCAAAGGAACTGCCTGAAGAGCTCAGAGACAAAATTGTGGCAAGGCACAGATCTGGTCAAGGTTACAAAAAATTTCTGCTGCACTTAAGGTTTCTAAGAGCACAGTGGCCTCCATAATCCTTAAATGGAAGACATTTGGGATGACCAGAACCCTTCCTAGAGCTGGCCATCTGGCCAAACTGAGCTATCGGGGGAGAAGAGCCTTGGTGAGGGAGGTAAAGAAGAACCCAAAGATCACTGTGGCTGAGCTCCAGAGATGCAGTCGGGAGATGGGAGAAAGTTGTAGAATGTCAACCATCACTGCAGCCCTCCAGTCGGGGCTTTATGGCAGAGTGGCCCGACGGAAGCCTCTCCTCAGTGTAAGACACATTAAAGCCTGCATGGAGTTTGCTAAAAAAAAAAAACACCTGAAGGACTCCAAGATGGTGAGAAATAAGATTCTCTGGTCTGATGAGACCAAGATAGAACTTTTTTGCCTTAATTCTAAGCGGTATGTGTGGAGAAAACCAGGCACTGCTCATCACCTGTCCAATACAGTCCCAACAGTGAAGCATGGTGGTGGCAGCATCATGCTGTGGGGGTGTTTTTCAGCTGCAAGGACAGGACGACTGGTTGCAATCGAGGGAAAGATAAATGCGGCCAAGTACAGGGATATCCTGGATGAAAACCTTCTCCAGGGTGCTCAGGACCTTAGACTGGGCCGAAGGTTTACCTTCCAACAAGACAATGACCCTAAGCACACAGCTAAAATAACAAAGGAGTGGCTTCACAACAACGTCGTGACTGTTCTTGAATGGCCCAGCCAGAGCCCTGACTTAAACCCAATTGAGCATCTCTGGAGAGACCTAAAAATGGCTGTTCACCAACGTTTACCATCCAACCTGACAGAACTGGAGAGGATCTGCAAGGAGGAATGGCAGAGGATCCCCAAATCCAGGTGTGAAAAACTTGATGCATCTTTCCCAAAGACTCATGGCTGTATTAGATCAAAAGGGTGCTTCTACTAAATACTGAGCAAAGGGTCTGAATACTTAGGACCATGTGATATTTCAGTTTTTCTTTTTTAATAAATCTGCAAAAATGTCAACAATTCTGTGTTTTTCTGTCAATATGGGGTGCTGTGTGTACATTAATGAGGAAAAAAAAATAAACTTAAATGATTTTAGCAAATGGCTGCAATATAACCAAGAGTGAAAAATGTAATGGGGTCTGAATACTTTCCATCCCCACTGTAAGTGTGTCTTGCCTGCAGTCAAGCATGGTGGTGGGAGTGTCATGGTCTGGAGCTGCATGAGTGCTGCCGTCACCGGGGAGCTACAGTTCATTGAGGGAACCATGAATGCCATCATGTACTGTGAAATACTGAAGCAGAGCATGATCCCCTCCCTTCGGAGACTGGGCCGCAGGGCAGTTTTCCAACATAACGACCCCCAACACACCTCCAAGATGACCACTGCCTTGCTAAAGAAGCTAAGGGTAAAGGGGATGAACTGGCCAAGCATGTCACCAGACCTAAACCCTATTGAGCATCTGTGGGGCATCCTCAAATGGAAGGTGGAGAAGCGCAAGATCTCTAACATCCACCAGCTCTGTGATGTTGTCATGAAGGAGTGGAAGAGGATTCTAGTGGCAACCTGTGAAGCTCTGGTGAACTCCATTCCCAAGAGGGTTAAGACAGGGTTAAGACAGTGCTGGAAAACAATGGTGGCCACACAAAATATTGACACGTTGGGCCCAATCTGGACATTTTCACTTAGGGTAGTGCTCACTTTTGTTGCCAGCGGTTTAGACATTAATGGCTGTGTGTTAGTGTAAATTTGCTGTCCCCTCAAAATAACTCGTTATACAAGATGTACACTCACTACTTTACATTGTAGCAAAGTGTCATTTCTTCAGTGTACTCATTTACATTTCTGTAAATATTTTATTATAGCTCTTCATGTGAGGAGTGTACTCAGTTTTGTGAGATACTGTGTATATAAAATAAATAAAAGGTGTTTAGAATGTATAAGTGACCACCTGACTTCTGTTCTCATATGCATAGGGGGCTTATAGAGCTGGGAAGGAAAAACAGCAGAACACTGACCTCCCTAGTGAATGGCTGTGCAGGGGTCTGTCTCAGCACAAGTCTGATCTTTGGAGGAAAGACAGGCTGTGCTCCCAGCAAAGCCAGAAAACTGACCAGGCTGGGATGGATGTGCTCTCCTGCCTAGTGTGGTGAGCCTCAATTTTGAAAGCAGGGGGACTGGCAGAATCACCAGGTTTTTCACACAAAGAGAACAAAATACTTTTTAACACAAGTACATAGGTCATAAAAAAAGTTAACAACAACCCAGCAACATTTAGGGTTAATAAATACAGACCTTCCTACTCTATGCAAAACTAAAAAATAAAGTTTGGGCTGGACATATATAAGACGGGGGTCAGCAGCCTGTAGATCGCAGACAGGTGACTGGTAGATCACGGTCTGTGCTTGATGACCCGCCATCCCAGAGGATCAAACAGTACAATGCAGAGGGAATACTTGTAAAGTTGGAGATGTAGTAGGGAGCGAGACCGGCATAAGCCGATGTCACCTCTGTAGTGTTGGCTCCTGTCCCATGTGGGAGTGATACCAACTGCACTCCACCTCTTATCCTGGCTAGAGGTCTCCAGAGTGGTGCCAGCAGCAGTGTACCTACAGCTTTCCTGTGCATAGTCATAGACTTCTATTATATCCTGCAGATGTGGTGCGCTTTTTGAAAGCACACCAAAACTCCTGCATTCAGAAAGTGCAGCAAACCCGCAGGATATAATTGAAGTCAATGGCAAAGTGCAGCTAACCCAAGAAAGACGCAGATGCGGTGCAGGTAAACTGCAGCACATCAGTGTGAAAGCAGCCTTATAGGGGTACTCAGAACAGTAAGGGTTCATTTACATTTGTAGTTTGGGGGGTGGTAAAACCCCATAGTTAAGACATGTTTTTTACCACCCCCATCCAATCGCATCCCCCTTTAGCTGCAGTGGCCAGGGGTATATACACATGTCACAGCTGCAGCAAGAGTTATTCAATTGAATGGGTCATGCTTGGCAGGTGCTACACCCACCAACCATGACCAGGCATATAGGGACACTGCAAATGCCCTGCAGCAACCTTGTGCAGCAACAAGGGGTTAAAGCAGGCAGCGTTGTGTTGCTCTCTCACCACCTGCTTTAACCCCTTGAACCCCACAGAAGCATGATGTTGCAGAGCACTTGCAGATTGGCCCCATTTACTTGAATGGGTCATGATTATCAGACAGTAGTACCCACCAAAAGCAACAGAGGGTTTAATTCCTGCTGTGGCATGTGCATACCTTTGGCTGCTGTCTCAGCATCTCAGCAGCTAAAGGGGGTCAGGATTGGGGGCGGTGAACCCGTGACTCAACCGCAGAGTCCCCCCCCCCCCAACTTTATGTGTGAACGAGCCCTAAGGGTGTCTCTACCAAATGCAACTACGAGCTCATTCACGTGTAGTCCTCTGAAAAGTGATCTAAGTGTGTTTGACAGGTGGTGAGGAGTTGATATGTTGCCACCTCACCACCTGATTTAAAACCATGATTACTGTGCAATGCACACGATTACAACATTGTAGTATGGCAATTAGAAGAATCAGGTGTGAGGAGGTGACACTGTGCCCAATGATCTCTGACTTCTCCCATGATGTTCAGGTATATCTCTTTAAAGTGGTTGTAAAGCTTCGATTTTTTTTTGATAGAAATAACAAACATGTCTATACCTACTGCTCTGTGCAATGGTTTTGCACAGAGCAGCCTTGATCCTCTTCTTCTGTGGTCCTCCGCTGGTGCTCCAGGCTCCTCCTCTTAATCCGATGCCCCTCGCTTCAGAGTCCCGCTGCGGCATCCATTGACACAGACAGCGGGACTCGGCCCCGCCCCCCCACTCCTGTGTCACAGATTTTGATTGACAGCAGCAGGAGCCAATGGCTCCTGCCATCAATCTGTCCAATGAGGAGAGAGGCAGCGGCTGGAGCCGCTGCGCTCATGCACATCTCCAGATCGGATCACCTTTTTGAGCGACAAGCGTTGCAATTTGCCACAATTAATCGCGCCTTGATTTGGGGGTCATTAAGAAGTATTGGCATCGCACGAGTGCCCATGATTTGCCGTGATTTTGAATCACAGGCAGAATCGTGGCGATTCGGATCGCTTGCATAGCAAAGATAGACTAGCGATGTTTAACTTTGTATGTAAAATGGCTGCACATATAAAGCCCAACTCCAGGAGCTTAGTACCCACTTCCGTCCTCCCTCTACCTAACAGCTGGTATAAAAAAAAAAAAAAATCCAAAAAAACAACCAAATGCCCATTTTACTTACCTGAAGTCACAATCACCTGGCGATCTTTCTCCCTTCCTCTCTTTACTTCCTGGGGTCTTTCTTAAGGTGTCCACATCACTGCCTGCTTGATGTGGACACCTCTTACTGGTGGAGGCAACACTTCCAGCAGCTGGGTCCTCTCTCTCATAGGCTCCAGAGAACTCACAGGGGTGGGGAGGGGATCAGTGCCCATGAAGATAGCAAGTGGGGAAATATGCACGTCCCCATGGAAGAAATGATCTTGTCTCAAAGGAAAATGTGACTTTGATTCATTACACTGCGGGATGGCTTAGGAAGGAGTGAGTGTTTGTAAATGGTGCCTTATGCATCAATGGCCTTACTCCGTATTCCATTCATTTTTTACCTGGAGTTGGGTTGTGGGTATGACTGTGTAGCACCCTTGTCCTAAACAGGGCTGCTAGTAAATCTAGTTGTGCTAGGTGGTAACTAGCCTGGCTAATTTGCAGTCTTTGATCCACTGGTTTTTGTCCTAAGCTTGAGTTTAATTTGTAGTCTGTCTCTTCTGCCAATAGGTGGCGCTGTTGCCTTTGGCATTAGAATGATAGATTACAGTGAACTCAGGTTATGAGTAAACATGTTGTCTCAGCCAATTAGCAGGGATTTCCTTTGGCCACTTTGCATGCTGGGATAAGCTATTTTTTTTGAAGAACTCAGGTGATCGGGGTTCTTTCCACTCGGGCTGCGGCCTGGGTGGGCGTGTGAGGAGCAGCAGCAGAGGTGTAGGCCTGAAGCCTGGGGCCTAACCACGTGTGTAGAGGCTTAGCCCAAGGGGAGCCTGATCGTTGCCAGGAGGCATAGGAGAAACAGTTGCCAGAGGGACAATCACGCTTGTTGCCGGAGGCAGGTGTCAAAGGGATGGAGTTCTGAAGGAGTACTAGAGCAGACACTTCACTAGCCAGGGACAGTGAAGTGGGAAAGCTTCAGTAGAGACTCATCCAGGAATACAGCTGGTAGTTGTAAGTAGAACTTGAAGACAAGTACAGCAGGTAGCTGTGAGTCAGTGTGAGCGGGTAGTGTGGGTGAAACTTGAAGAATAAAGCGGGTAGCTGTGAGTGAAGCTTGAGATGTTCAACAGGTAGCTGGGAGCTAAGCTTGAGGATCTACAGTGGGATACTGAGTGAAGTTGTTGCCATAGGAGACAGCAGTTGCTACAAGATACGGATGGCTGCATTCAGCTTAAAGGCTCATTTTCTGTATTGCTGTCTGCCTAGTTCTATTTTTGTCTGCAGAGTCTGCCTAGTTGCTATTGCCTAAGGGTGTCCTGTGCCCTAACCCTCTCTTCCACATTTCCTGTTAAGAGAAATAAAAACCTCTTTGTTAATTTTTAAAAGTGAATGGCGCCCATCTCTCCATCTTGCACTACACCCACCATGCCTAGTAACCTGCACCCTGAGGAGGAATGTCAGCCCTCCCTGACCCTGGGGGTCACCATCAGGGCCTTAGTTGTAGCGGTCTCCCCGACCTCTGTCTTCTTGTAAATATAGAGTTACAGAAAAAGTTATCAAATACCAGAAACTTTTAGGACAAACGTTCCTGGGAGCCCAGTATATCACCATGTTTTTCTGCACTCAGAATGAATTACTATTCTACATCATTAAACCCTCTCACATGGCAGAAGTAATTAAACCATAAATTGAAAGTATCACCTGTATGATGAATGCAGATATTTCTCCACAGGTTCCTGCATTAGAAACACACATCCAGGCTCGTTAATATTCTAGATCCCAGCTCGATACTTGTTGCATAAGTTAACTCTTTAGGCAACACAGCTAAAAGAAATATTGTCTTTTAACCCTTTTACTGGCATTGGGGGAGTTTTTACACACACCCCCGTTATTGCCAGCCCCTGTCCTGTTTCCTGGCATCTGCATGCTCATGAGCGTACCCGGGTCCAGCATGGAGTGGGTGCCGCTGGGTAGAGGGGAGGGAGATCAGAGAAAATCTATTTGCTGATTTTACCTTCCTGGTAATGACCTAGGGCAGGGATATGCAATTAGCGCACCTCCAGCTATTGCAGAACTACAAGTTCCATGAGGCATAGCAAGACTCCCAGAGGCATGATGGGACTTGTAGTTTTGCAACAGCTGGAGGTCCGCTAATTGCATATCCCTGACCTAGGGTTTTACAAAAACCTGAATACTGCTGGCCCCTGCCATGTTTCCAAGGATTCACAATCCCATCTGTGGACCTTGGACCGGCATGGCGGGTGCCGCCGGTTTGAGGGGAGGGGATATGGTAAAAATCAGTTCGCTGATCTCCCCTGGCCTGGTTTACATCTATGCGGGTAAGGGGTGTGAGAATGGCAGCAGGAAACCCCTACGCATGTGAAAATACTGAGCGTTTGGGGAGTGTAGGAACTCTTTTTCTGCAAGAAACGCAGGCACAGCAGCCCATTCAAATAAATAGGCTGCTGTACCCGAGCAAATGCGGCCCGCATGCACGCATAAATGTGAACCAGGCCTCACTGTTGATGAACCAGAAGTGGTTCATTGGAGGACAGTCGAGACATCAGGGGTTTCATTACAGAGATCCTGTCATAATAAAATGCATCACATAGTGAACTTTTTGTAGCAGAAGTAAAAAATAATTCTAAAAAACGAATTACATTTACAACCAAGCACTTAAATCCCCCTTAAAAAAAAAAAAAAAAAAAAAAAGTTTGTACATTCATGTTTGTAGGGCTGGAAGGAGGGCTCAAACAAATACACAAGTTGGGGGTGCCTACGTGAAAAAATGTTGATTGCACTACCTATATTACATGTTGCCGCACACGTCATAGTGTGATTCACAATTCTAGGCTCAATTATTCATGGTTAACTCTAGACTGATGACCTGTAGGGGCTTTTAAAGCGTCACTTATTGAAAATATTAGGTACTGAAATTTGTCTCCTATTCACTGGTGCACACAATTTTTAGGTCTGAGAAGCTGGGTATCTGTTTACTAGGTGCAAACTCATCTTTTATATAATACCATACAGGTATTACGCGCTCGCGGTGTGTCCCCGGAGCCAATGCCCGTGCCTGGCGGGTGTGATGACCGCCGGGCACCCGCGATCACTCGTGAAAGAGCGAGAACTGGGATCTGTGTATGTAAACACACAAATCCCGGTTCTGTCAGTATGAACACGCGATCTGTCTCTTCTCCCCTAAGTAGAAACAATGATCTCTCTCCTCCTCCAGTCAGCCACATTCCCCCCACTGTTAGAACACACATAGGGAACACAGTAAACCCCTTGATCGCGCCCCCCCCCCCCCCGTGTTAACCCCTTCCCTGCCGATGACATTTATACAGTAATCAGTGGCTATATATAGTAATCGCAGATTGCTGCCATTACTAGTAAAAAAAAAAAAAAATAATAAAAATGCCATAAATCTATCCCCTATTTGGTTTGCGCAAAAGTTATAGCGTCTACAAATCAATATACGCTTATTGCGATTTTTTTAACCAAAAATATGTAGAAGAATACGTATCGGCCTAAACTGATGAAGACATTTTTTTTTTGGATATTATAGCAAAAAGTACAAAATATTGTGTTTTTTTTTTTCTTCAAAATTGTCGCTCTTTTTTAAGTTTATAGCGCAAAAAATAAAAAACGCAGAGGTGATCAAATACCACCAGAAGGAAGCTCTATTTGTGGGGAAAAAAAGGTCATAAAATTTGTTTCGGTACAACATAGCACGATAGCGCAATTGTTAAAGCGACGCAGTGCCGTATCGCAAAAAATGGCCTGGTCGTTGAGGGGGAAAATCTTCTGGGGCTGCATTGGTTTAAATTGCGCACACTTGTGGAATGGCGCCAAACTTCAGTACTTAAAGCGTCGCCTATGGAGATTTTTAAACATTTTTACAGGTTACGTGTTTAGCGTTACAGAGGAGGACTAGTGCTAGAATTATTGCTCTCGCTCTAACGATCACGACGTATGTAACCTGTGTGTATCTGGCTCTGATACTAGCCAGTGCCTCACCAGCCACAGACCTCTCCGCACGTCTTTGCTTTAAAGTAGAACTATGGCCTCCCATTACAAAATGTGTTCTGCAGCAGTTAAAGCAGAACTAAATCTAACTTGAAGAAAATTGCGAGCAGGCAGCTCTTTATTGCAGACATGCTATATCTCTTCTGCAATAACAAACACTTACCTGCTTGCTCAGAGTCTTCTGAATCTATTGAATGCACACTGAGATGCACATGCAAAACTCCATTCCCTGCACACTCTGGCTGTGCTAGAAATACTGACTCTGTTGTGCATACATGGGAGAATGTCAGTGCCCTGAAAAAGTATTCATACCCCTTGATATTTTCCATATTTTGTCATGTTACAAACTACATTTATGTTTTTTTTTAATTGGGATTTAATGTGATAGACCAACACAAAATGGCACATAATCGTAAATGGAAGGAAAATGATAAATGGTTTTAAAATTTTTTTACAAATAAATATGTGAAAAGTGTGACATGAATTTGTATTCAGCCCCCGGAGTCAATACTTTGTAGAATAACCCTTCACTGCAATTACAGCTGCAAGTCTTTTTATGGATGTCTCTACCAGCTTTGCACATCGAGAGAGTGACATTTTTCCCCATTCTTTGCAAAATAGGGAATCAAATCCAGAACATCACTTGTTAAAAAAAAAAAAACACCACACAGTGTACACAAACACTGATTAGGCACACAGTTAACACTTTAATCACCCTAGATGTTTAACCCCTTCCCAGACAGTGTCATTAGTACAGTGGCAGTGCATATTTTTAGCACTGATCACTGTGGGAACCAGTTACACTAATACAAAGTGTCAGGTTGTCCGCCGCAATATCGCAGTCCCACTATAAGTCACTGATCGCCACCATTCCTAGTATAAAAAAAATAAAAATTCCAGTATATATACACACCATAGTTTGTAGACACAAACTTTTGGGCAAAGTAATCAATATACCGTATATACTCGAGTATAAGTCATTCCGAGTATAAGTATAATATAAGTATAAGGCCCTAATTTACCACAAAAAAAAAAAAATGGGAAAAACTTATTGACCAGAGTATAAGACGAGGGTGAGAAATGCACAGCTACTGTAAGTGGAAAAGAAGGTCAACAATGCCCATTTGCAGCCTCACTGTGCCCATTTGCATGCCTCACTGTGCCCATTTGCAGCCATAGGTCCCCTGAACTTCAAACTCAGTAGTTAAGGGTTCCTGGATGCCCCCTAGCTGTAGCCAAAATTTGGGGTCTCTGAACCCAAAGGGTCCCGAAATGACATTGCTGCAGATGGACACAGTTGACCGAATTTGGGGCCCCGTATCTCGGGGCCACTTAGTGCTAAGAACCCCAAATTTGGTGTGCCAACCCAGTGGAACTAGCAGCATAAAATTTCCAAAGCTGGGGTTTCTAGCACCAAGTGGCCCCGAGATACAGGGCCCCAAAAATCAGTTCAGAAAAGTTCTTCTGCAGCAGAGAATGACATTTTCCGAACCGATTTTGGGGCCTCATATCTCAGGGCCACTTAGTGCTAGGAACTTCAGCTTTGGATATGTTGTGGTACCCGGTCCACTGGGTTTGCATACCAAATTTAGGGTTCCTAGCATCAAGTGGCCCTGAGATACGGGGCCCCAAATCGGTTCGGAAAATGACATTTTTTGCTGCAGAAAAGTGCTTGACTCGAGTATAAGTCGAGGGGGGCACTTTCAGCACAAAAAAATGTGCTGAAAAATTCGACTTATACTCGAGTATATACGGTAAGCTTAATGGGATTTTTTACCAAAAATATGTAGCATAATACATATTGGCCTAAATTTATGAAGAAATTAGATTTTTAAATTTTTTTTTATTGGATATGTTTTAAACAAAAAAAGACCGTCAATTTAACATAAAAAAAAATATATTTTTTACATTCTGTTTTAAGTTTATTTTTTGCGCTATAAATACCACCAAAAGAAAGCTCTGAGGTGCTCAATTTGTGGGGAAAAAAAACAAATTTCATTCATGGACAGTGCTGCATGACCACACAATTGTCAGTTAAAGTAACGCAGTGCCATATAGCAAAAAATGGCCTGGTCATGAAGGGGGGGTAAATCTTCCGGAGGTCAAGTGGTTAAAAAGCATTTCTTCAACTATAGTAATTAAGGCTAATTTCAGACGAGCGGCTAAGGGAGTGGTAAAAAAAGATGGTTGATCCGTTTTATATAGCCTGCAACTCCCAATGTGATATGACAGTCGCTTGGGTCTGTTTACAGTTTCACCATCACAATTTTAACCTGCCTGTCAGACTCGATTGGTGTCAAGTCAATAGGCCTGCGTTGTCCCCGGCCCCGCGGGTGAAATGTGGCATGGTAGATTAATAAATTGCCACTGGGAAAGAAAGGATCTCCCCCGGGATCAAAAAATAGGTAAGCAGAAGGTGGCAGTATCACCTCCTGAATGGCTCTAAAAAAACGATCCACCATGTACCTGCTGCCCTTGTGAATGAAAAATGTCCTCAGTCTGCTGCAGGCAGGGAGAAACATCATCTCAGCCTCTGGCTACTTTGTGTATGGGGCATTGAACTGTCAATATAACTTTGGGAAAGGAGACTCTTGGACTTGCTGCAAAGTCTAAAGCCCCATACACACTATTGGATTTTCTGCAGATTTTTGTCTTCAGATTTACCAAAACCATGTAGTGCAAGGGCCTGCCTGATTGCAAACAAATTGAAACTCCTAAGATTTGACCTCATATTATATGGTTTTGGTAAATCTGCAGGAAAATCTATTATGAGGTCAAACCTTAGGAGTCTCAGTTTGTATGCAGTCAGGCAGGCCCTTGCACTACATGGTTTTGGTCAATCTGAAGATGAAAATCTGCAGGAAAATCTAATAGTGTGTATGGGAGTCTAATGGTGAGAAGCTTCAGAAGGGGCTGATTTGTATCACACATTTGGGAACACAACCAAGAACTGCACAGCCTCCAGGATTGAAATCTTTAAGCACCAGGATGTGATCTTTGAGCCAGTATTTCAGGAAGTAGACCTTGAATGATGTCTTAACAAAGATGTGCTTCTGAAGACAAAAGCCGACGAAGGCATTGTCAGGGGGAGGTCTTGTAAATTGTACACGGATGGTTTATTTAGCATGCACAGAACATGAAAAAATATCTCCCGATTCTAGGTCTCCTTTAACCCTTCTGGTGCCAGACAAAAGGGCACTTCAAATGAGTAAAGTGCAGAGGGCCATTTGTGAATGATCAGACCTTTGGGATAAAGGACAGGCAGCCTTGTAGGGAAGTTTTCCATCGATAATCCATTTCTGCGGCTGCAATTATGAACATTCACATTGATAATATTCAGTCTTTGTCAATTGTTCTCCTACACAGGTCTCTGGTGAACTGGTATATAATAACTTCTACACACTAGAACATTAATGTGATATTACTAATATTGGATTACTGTGTCCTCAGGCTTCATTTCACCAATCTGCAGTTAAATTGGGTGATTTTTAGAGTGAAAAGCAAATCAAGTCATGGTACAGATTGAGTGTAATCAGGGGTAATGGCTCTCTTAGGGCCCCAGCCACTGCAGAAGAGACCATCTCCAGGGCTGTCTCACTTGCTAATGGTTTTCCACCCTTTCATGACTTTGGCTGTTTAAGTTCACACTTGCCGTTTGCCCACTGAATCCATCAGACAAATGTCTGTGTGAGAAGTGGCAGTTGGAAGACTCCTTTCTGTGGCTCAGACACTGGATAATGAATGGGTTGGATCCCCAACACACAGCAAGACATGACTAATAAGCATCAAGAAGCACAGCTAAAATGTGTCCAATGGATACAACTGTGACCAGTGCACAAAGCACATCAGAGTCATTATAAAATACTGGATTATGTAAACACATGGCTGCGAAGCACTGATAATGCTGTGTTTGAAGGCATAGGTGAGAAGTAACACTGATATGCACTCCAAACAGACACAACTGAACCACCAGAAGACAAACGTCTGCCATCTCTGACCTCTCTCTCTAGAAATGCCAGTTGCCTGGCTGTCACGCTGATCCAATGGCTTCATTACTTTGACTCAGTCCTAGAACAAGCATGCAGCAAGTGAAGTCAGAACACCTGTTCTGTGCCAGGGACTTAAAGTATTGAATGTAGCATGAAAGGCAGAGAAATAAACTGTGTTTTATAAGAAAAGCTCAGGAATGGCAGTACAGGTTCTAACATGAGATTAGTCAGCGGGGGGCGTCTTTTTTATTAGCCAAATCCGGAGGCGGTCACCTTGTGTGCGCTGTGTATGTGTACATGACTCAGGGGGTATATCAGGATCTGTGTATCCAGGCCACCATTGACCTTATTGAGCCACATTAACCTCAATGCGGTGAAATGAAGATTTATGTAGTCCGCTAATGTTTCTTGTTTATAAGGTCACTGCTGGGTTTAAAGCAAAATGGAGTTCTCCAAACTCACCCAAAGCGATCAATAACAGTTCAGCTGATCGTATGGAGCCTGGATCCCAGTGCTGCAAAAGGAGAAATTGTCCAAATCGCTTCTGCTTTATAAACTCATACTGCCATCACAGATAGGGTTGACACCTCATCCCTTTAAATCGGAACACACATGAATTACACAGGTTCTGAGGCTACTTTAATGCAGATAAGGCCCCAAGTGAGTTTAATTACCACCTTAATCAGCAATAAGGATGAGCTCCGGCGTGTTCGCATGGCGCACGTGCCGAGCCCGCCAGGAAGTCGGCACGGCGCAGCGCTAATCACAAGCAGTGAGACATTTCCCGATGTGCGGCTGCAGAGATCGGGAAATGTCTCACTGCCTGTGATTAGCGCTGCGCCGTGCCGACTTCCTGGCAGGCTCGGCACGTGCGCCATGCGAACACGCCGGAGCTCATCCTTAATCAGCAACAGAACCTGTGTAATTAATATGTGTTCCGGTTTAAGTGCCGGTTCACACTGCTGCGGTGCGAATTTGATCTGATTGCGTTGCAAGTTTTTGTGTTCTGGCGAATCTACTGCGATTCTACGGCAAATATTGCATTGAATTCGCATCGTACATGGATCAAACTCGCACAGGACCCTTTTTTATGCAGCTTAGATTCGCAACGCATTGATGTGAACAGCACTAATGGAAAACTATGTTATTTAAATGACTTGCGAATTTGAGCGATCACAACGGTTCGAATTCGCAATAGAATTAGCAGCAGTGTGAACCGGCCCTTATGGGATGAGGTGGCAACCCTAATGATAGATTAGGCGTTTTGGAGAGGGATTAGATAACAAAAAAAACCTGAGATTCTGTGTCCGCCTTAACCACTTCAATACTGGGCACTTTCACCCCCTTTCTGGCCAGGCCAATTTTTAGCTTTCAGCGCTGTCACACTTTGTACCCAAATGACATTTTTATCATTTCCTTTTCACACAATGTTGCATGACCGTGCAATTGTCATTCAAATAGAGCTTTCTTTTGGTTGTATTTAACCACCACTGGGTTTGTTATAAAATTTTGCAAAGTTTTATTTTTTTCTAAATTATTATTTTTTATATTATTATTATACGAGATTTATATAACGCCAACAGTTTACGCAGCGCTTTACAATGTATAAGGGGGACAACACAATTACAGTACAGTTCAATACAAAAGGTACAGGAGGGCCCTGCTCGTAGAGCTTACATTCTAAAGGGAGGGGGTGGTGGTACAAAAGGTAATAGCTGCAAAGAATAATATGATGGGGGTGGCTCAGGGACAGTTATGGGGGTGTGGGATAGGCGAATAATAAACGAATACATTTTGAAAAAAAACAATGAAAAACAGGTAATTTTTCTCCGCCACTGATGGCAACTAATGAGGCGGCACTGATAGTGCTCACCAGTTCTGCCAATTAGTGTCACCTGTTGGGACTGCAGTAAAAGTCAGTGCCCTGATTATCAGTGTAGATATCCCTTTTATAGAAGCCAGTTACCGTCTCTCTTCTCCGATCCTCATGCAGTCAGCATGAGGAAAGGAGTGTCGATAACCAGCTTCTGTTGACATCCGTGATCAGCTGTGATTGGACACAATCTGATCACTTGGTAAAGAGCCACTGATTGGCGCAGCAGGCGCCTGTGATTATGGGTCGCCGTCATATGACGGCGTCCCAGAACTAGCTGGCTGAGCTGTAGCCGTCATTCGGCTAAAACGCGGTCAGCAAGTGCTTAATCACCACTGGGGTGTTTTTTTTTTTGCTAAAAAAGCGAAAAAAGTCTAAAAGTTTAAAAAAAAAAAAAAAAAAAAAAAAAAAAAGGTTTTCTTAGTTTCTGGTATTTTTCCTCCTTCACTGATGTGCGCTGATGACTTTAGGAGGGCCGTACTGTGGCCAGTGGCAGTAGAAAAGGTCCCAGTGTTAGTGGAAAAAAATAATAATGCCCCATTGTTTGTTTTAGTGAGAATAATTGTGCCCCATTATTGGTGTAAGTGGGAGGAATTGTGCCCCATCATTGATGTCATTGGGCCCCATCGTTTGTGTCATTGAGAGGAATTGTACCCCATCATTGATGTCATTGGGCCTCATTGTTGGTGTCAGTGGGAGGAATTGTGCCCCTTTCATTGGTGTCAGTCCAAGGAATTATGCCCCATTGTTATCAGTGGATGAAATAGTGCCCCAAGGGCCAGATAAAAGCAAGCAAAAGGCCGCAGTTTGGAGACCACTGGTCTAACTTTCCTTCACTTTCAGTGATAACAATCACACATTTTGGGTTGACCTCAGAACAGTAAGACCTCATGCACACTGGATGTTTTGACAACTCTCCTAGACAGCCTTTCCTCCTGGCAACAGTCTTTTTTTTTTTTTTTGCCAAAAAGCTGACACTTGTTTAAGTGTCTAAAGCTTTTACAAATGTTTAGGCGCGTTTACAGGCATTAAGCGCTTGGGTGTTAAATTATTATTCTGGCCAATGAAATTAATTAGGTCCCTGTAAATGCAGGAGGGCGGCCAAACTGAGGAGAGCTGGGATATGACGTTACTTACGTCCCTGCCACTCCTAAATCTGTTCCATTGCTGCCACGGCTTTCCATAAAAAGGCCCACCAACATCCTCAGCACCAGGCCCCTAATGATGCTCTTAATCCAGCCCCGGTGGTAGTGACAGACACTCTTTGTGTATACGGCGGGCGGGAGGTAGTTAAATGACAGCAGGTGGGATGCTCTCTCGTTCTGAGACAACGTCATATGACATTGCCCGTCTCACCATGGGGGCACGCAGTGCACCAATCACAGGTGTGACCCCAATCTTGGTACATGTGATCAGCTGCAATTGGACACAGCTGATCACATGGGTAAACAAGGAAGTGCCAGTAATCGGCTCTCCTCCCCTCACACTGACAGATTGTGAGGAGAGGAGAGCCGATCAGCGGCATTTCCTCACAGGGGGAGACCTGCACAGATAATCAGGGCACTGATCAACAGTGCCCAGAAGTGATGCAAGTCAGGCGACACTTCTGGGTACTGAAAGGCAGCACTATCAGTGCGGCATATTAGTGCCTCCTTATCAGTGCCCTTTAGCGCCATCTCATCAGAGAAGGAGAAAAATTACTTATTTACAAAATTTTCTGACCAAAAAAAAAACAACTAAGAACTAAAAACAGTTTTTGTTTTTTTTTCGTCTTTTTTAGTTTTTTAGAAAAAAATTAAAAACCCAGCGGTGATTAAATACCACCAAAAGAATGTCATTTTTTTTTTTTTACACAAATAGAGCTAAGATTTCATTGACTGCGCGATTGTCATTGAAAGTGTGAGAGAGCGCTGAATGCTAAAAATTGGTCTGGGCAGGAAGGGGGTGAAAGTGCCCGGTATTGAAGCAATATGGGGGACAACTAAAATCACACCCTGCGGACAAGTCAATAGTGCAAAAAAGGGACATTGGTAGGGACCGATATCCAGCACGGTAAATGCTCATGTTACCAAGGACAATTCCCTAACTGCAGACATTTTTATGTGGTAGCCGGGCAGATTAGGCTCCACTTTAAAAGCAATGAGTAGATTTCATAATACCCAGCACAAAAGAGATTTTATGTTTACCCGTTAGTGATGACAACCAATCCGCTTTCTAATTTTCTTTCTCCGCTCAGGGACTTGTATTTACAGGCATCACACTAGGAAGTGAATTAAATGCAGCCAGGAGAAAGCACGCTTTTTAATTTCAGGGGGGGAAAAAGGCTGCTTTTCACATTCATGCTGACTTATTCTGCTCTGGCTGAACTGCTTTCTATCCTCTGAATAAGACATGCCACATTAATGAAAGCTCAACATCATGCATGGCAAAGGCAACACTGCTTCATACAATCCAATTCATAATTCAAACGAAGCATTCTTTCAAAAATGCTTCAAGTAGATCAGAACACTAGCGCCCGCATAAACAATGCTCCAAGAATATGCTAGAAAGCAATCAGCTGACAATCTGTCAATTCATTTCCTATACATATTGTATAATTTGCTATTGACAATATGAATTAAAAGGCTTGTCCACTTAAAAGTGATATTTAGGTTCCAGGTGGAGCCTGATGGGTTTGTCTCGGATGCCCCAGCAGTGAGATCTCACAATGCTCTTCCAGTCTGCCCGGGAGAGAGGAGTATACTTTGCCCACCTGTGTGAGTTCCAGCTCCCTCTATTTCCATTATGAAGAATGCAAAAAATTAAAAAAAACAGAAGGGATGGTGGGAGCCACTCATAATATAGAACTCAGTGCATGAGAAAAGTGCTACCTGCGTTACTTCACAACATTCTACACTACCACACGCCAATGTCATTTCACGTGTGACCTATCGGTGTTAAATGGACCAGAGTGAAAAGTTTGTCTTCATAAATTCTCACCATATTCCACAGAACACTTGGTCTCTCTCCACTGGGACGGGCGGACCAGCCTCTTCAGCATGGTGTTTCAAGCTTTCTAGTAGAAGAAATGTGCCCATCAACAGAGGATGTGTCACAGCCCAGATCCTGTTCCCAGGAGGAAAAGGAAGACAATTAACCCTTTCCTTTCACCCAAAGAGGGCATGCCTCAGAGTCCCTCAACGGTCCATTAGGGGGAAAATGATTTTCAGTGACAAAGATCTTATTAGGACAACGGAAAATGAGAAACGTTTGCAGCAGAATGAGGACAACGTCTTTAAGGGGGAAGGTGGGGGTACAGCTGGAACCACTGGAGGGGAGAGTGCACCACTGGAATCTCTGAGGGGCCATTTTATTTATTATGTGTAAAGTGTTGCGTAAATTGATGGCGCTATAAAAGTACCTATATGTATATTGTACATTCACATCAGTCCCTGCCCTCAAGGAAGGCCATTCACACTTTAATGCTGTGTTGCAATAACCCAAATTGTGATAAGGTAGTTTATTCATTAAAGCGTTACTAAACCCAGGACCCTGCATTCACTATATCTGGTCTCCCACAGTACACAGAAGTCACAAGACTCTATATACTGCTGATGAGAAATAGAACATGGAAATGCAGTTATTTTAGTAAACTATAAACTGCTGAATACTATCAGTACCCAATTAAAGTCTTGTATAACAAACATGTTATACTTACCTCCTCTGTGCAGTTGGTTTTGCACAGAGCAGCCCAGATTCTTCTCACTCGGGTCCCTCTTTGCTGCTCCTGGCCCCTCCCGCCTATCGAGTGCCCCCCACAGTTGGCTCTAGTGCCCCCATAGGAAGCTGCTGAGTCACAGCTCCGTGTATCCATTCAGACATGGCGCCTCGCCCCCTCTCTGCCATGATTGGCTGACTGACAGCCACAGGAGCCAATGGCGCCGTTGCTGTGTCTCAGCCAATCAGGAGGAGTGTTCTGGATGCCTTAGACATTGGTGGACATCGCTGGAGGGAGATAGGGCTCGGGTAAGTAATTAGGGGGTGCTGCTACACACAGAAGTTTTTTTTTTATCTTAATGCATTAACTCCTTTAACCACTTCAATACACGCGTACAGTCAAATGACGGCCGCAGATGGGATCTCCCATCCTGGGCGGCCGTCATATGACGTCCTGGGCTTCCCCGCCGTCTAGGGGGCGTGCACGTGCACGCGCCCGCTGCGTTGCTCGGGACCCAGTGCGTGTGCCCGGCGGCTGCGGTGTCCGCCGGGCACCCGCGATTGCCCGTTAACCGAGCAGAACCGTGGATCTGTGTGTGTAAACACACAGATCCACGTCCTGTCGGGTAAGAGGAGACCGATCTGTGTTCCCAGTACAGAGGAACGCCGATCGGTCTCCTCCCCTTGTGCGTCCCCGCCCCCTACAGTTAGAAACACTCCCCTAGGAAACATAATTAACCCCTTGTGTCCCCCTAGTGGTTAACCCCTTCCCTGCCTGTCACATTTATACAGCAATCAATGCAATTTTATAGCATTGATCGCTGTATAAATGTGAATGGTCCCAAAAATGTGTCAAAAGTGTCCGATGTGTCCGCCATAATGTCGCAGTCAGGAAACAAATCGTAGATAGCCGCCATTACTAAAAAAAAAAAAAAAAAAAAAAAAATTTAAATGCAATTAATCTATCCCGTATATTGTAGACGCTATAACTTTTGCGCAAACCAATCAATACACTTTTATTTTATTGCCTTTTTTTTTTTTTACCAAGCATATGTAGAAGAATACGTATCGGCCTAAACTGAGGAATAAATTTGTTTTTTAAAAAAAATTGGGATATTTATTATAGCAAAAAGGATAAAATATTGTGTTTTTCTCAAAATTGTCGCTCTTCTTTTGTTTATAGCGCAAAAAATAAAAACCGCAGAGGTGATCAAATACCACCAAAAGAAAGCTCTATTTGTGGGGAAAAAAGGATGTCAATTTTGTTTGAGTACAGCGTCGCACGACCGCACAATTGTCGTTTAAAGTGCGATAGCGCTAAAAACTAAAAATTGGTCTGGGAAGGAAAGGGGTGAAAATGCCCTGTATTGAACCGGTTAAGCTTGTAGGACAGCTCAGTGCAGTGTGAAAACTGCTCCTATCAGGATGCAGGACTCCTGACACCCTGTCTGCATTCAATCGACACAGGGCCAATCAGCACTGTCCACTCTCCCAAGAAGAAAAAAAAAAACCTTTCTAGCAATACAGAATAAAAATGAGCATGTGCAGCCTGACTCCAAAGACTCTGTCTTATCTGGATATGTTCTGGAGTCAGTGGAAGGGAAGGATCAGAGAAGACAGGATCAAACAATCCTCTGCATTGTGTAAAAAGGCTAACCACTTAGGTGCCACAGTGAGTATAGCAAGCATGCTTTATTGCATTATACAGACTGATTTTACTGTTGAGGGTTTACTAACAATTTTTGGCTGCATTAAGGTCTGTTTGCAGCTTAAACAGACACACAGCATTGTTTTCAATGCAAATACGTGTGTTGTGGTACGTTGCAGTACAGATGTTTTGGGATGTCTTTACAATGCCATTTATTTTGAAAGTGTGTTTACCATGTGTAACTGCAATGCATATACAGTAACAAACTGTGCCCTTGAAGTCATAACACCTTTAGATCTCCTTTATAAAATCGCTCCATTTATGGCCACAATAAATGACTGTATAGTTGATTTTGCTCCATTCACATGACCATTTCGATCCGGTCCACTTGTCATTTTTTCAGGTGGACCTGATCAGATAGTACATTTACACGTAGGCGATTTGAAACGTGGCAGAATTACTGCAAAACGCAGGATGAGTTTGCAATACCATTACTTCTCAATGACACCCTAATCCTAGTGCAATTTTGCTGCAAAAAGAAGCTCCCAAAAGAAGCTCCTGCATTGCAATTTTAGAGTGCCATTGAGAAGTAATGAAAAGGCATCCCACATTTTGCTGTGATTCCAATTGCCTAGGTGTGAATGGAGCCTTATGGACCGGCGGCTGTAAATGGACTTGTGTCCGTTTACCCCACCTACCTCGGATCTGATAAAAAAAAAACAAATGGAAGAGGATCCAGGCTACTCCGGGTAGGTGAATCGGATCAGAGGTAGTCGGGTGTAAACTGGCCACCTATAGAGTACAGCGGGCTCTGTCCATGTCTGCTCTGCACATAAACTGAGAGGACACGGACCTGTCGTCGCCCCACTCTGCAAAGTGGGGGATTAGCAGACAGATCCTTTACTGATCAAAAAGGAAGGTACCTGTGTGAAAGGGGCCTTACTGTCTGAGGGTAAAAAAAAAACATTGAAAGATTGGTTATGGCACATCAAGCAATCATTTATTTTAGGGGTGACCAACCTTTTGAAGAGTGAGGGCCACTTAAGCAACTTTGTAACCAGTCGTGAGCCACAATGAGCGGTCTACTTTATGAGCCGTCTAATCCAATCAGACAGAAGGGGATGGATGCCCTTCTGTTTTTTTTTTTTTTTTTTAGTGGATTGGCGGTAGATGGGTGTAAACGGACACTCCATAGAGGTGAATGGGGGGTCCAACTGAGTCTGCCTGAAGACTGGACAGGCGGACCCGATCTGAACGATCATGTGAAAGGGGGCCAAGGCTGCTTGTTTATCTGCAGTGCACCTGTGGCTTTCTTGCAGGTTAGCTGCACTTTGCAATGGACCTTTGTTTATATCTTGCAGGTGTGGTGCACTTTCCCATATATACACTATGATTTTAAATTATAAACTGACCTTTAATAATAATCTTCCATTCAGGAATCTCCCCTAGTAGTCTCCCCTGCTGGCTGTTGCAGTCCCAGGCTGCGTGCATTTGGTATCGTTTCACCAGGAGATGGCGCTATACAGGATACATCAGCTCTGCTCCCTCCAGAGCCAGCTTCATTCAGAATATTGATGTTCTGGAATGGTGGGTTGGGAACCTGTGATCTACGTTTGCTGACCTGCCATCCCAGCGCAGAAAGTCACGGGCTAGCGGTTGGGCACCCCTGTTTCAGATCTACTCCCTCACCCCCCCCCCCACCCCAAAGTATGGGGTTGAATTACTAAAGAGAGCAAAATCAGAAGCCGATTGTCTACCATGCAGGGCTGCACCAAACTTCAGTTTGTTCAATTAAAAGGAGAAGTGCAGCCTGAGCTTTTTGGGATGGCTTCTCCTATGGGTCACAGGAGTGCAATTTATTTTGCACTCCTATGACCCAATTTCGTCAGAGAGCGGTCTGAAGTCCCCTCTCCGCTGACGTCACTGTCATCAGTTGAGGCACTGTGTGATCCCAACTTCCAAGTCTGCCATCAATCAAGGCAGCTGGCGGATCCAGTCTCAGCGAGCCGCTGAGACGTCCTCTCCCCGCCCCCTCCACAGCTCAGTGCTCCAATGAGCGTGGAGGATCAGAGAGGAGAGAGGCTGACTGACAGTCGGCAGCTTTCGTCTCAGGGTTCTGTGAGAACCGAGCCATCAGCGGTGGTCGGTGGCTCGGTAATCGCTGCAGCTGTCTCCTGCCGTCTCTGCACTATCAGTGGATGGAGCATCAGACCGAGGGAAGTATGAATAAAAAAAATAAATAAATAAAAAATAAAAACCCATACTTTTGTTTTAAGCTTTGACAAAAAAAAAACTGGCAGCTGATTGGTTTCGCTGCACCAAATATTGCACTCAGTTTTAGTAAATCAACCCAGATGTGTATTTCCAATAATTCATAGATTTAATTCTGCACAAAATGATTCAATCCAATCATTTGTGATGTGCATGGCCACAATTTTTTATATTACATCGTTGTTGGTAAAACAATAAAATTGTAATGTGTGTGAGCAGGGTAACTGAAATATCAGCTTGGAGTGGACTGAACCTTTTGGTAATTTTCATGACCACCCCCCCAACTTTATTCTGTCTTATTTTTCCCTCGACTTTACAAGCACCATCTCTTCCATATACTAGAGTCCTCCCCCCCCCCCCCCAACTGCGAATACCTACAGACAATGATGGACGCAGCGCAGACGGCAGGAACAGCGCCCTGGGGACACGTTCCTGCAAAGACTTTGGAAAAGCTTTTAGCAGTGCAGCTACTGAAACCTTTTAATGGGTCACAGTGAGTGGAAGGAACATAAGCTGGTTCTCTGCCACAGTGAATCCGCCGTGACTCAGTCCTCGCCAGGAATACACCGCGCTCCCTTTACACCTCAGATTCCCAGCAACAGAAGAATCAGGTTTGATTTTCTGAGCTGGAAAAGACTCAGAAATGAACAGGAGTAGAAAGGAGGAAAGCCTCTAGCACTGTGGAGCCTTATATGTTGTGTAATGCAGTAAAAAGAAATAAAAACTAGACAGATTCACGCTCAGGATATATAATCCAACATATATAGATGGAAAGCTGCTAGCACAGCAATATGGAGGATCATTTTGGCAATATTCAGTATATCAAAGTGCTGCACTACACCTTACAATACAATTACACCAAAATATAGCACAAGAATGTGTCACTAAGGTATGTTCATATTTTCACTTAGAAGTGTAAATAAAATAACAATTTTGCTGCTGCTATTTGCACAGTGCAGACAGAAAAATCGAAGAAAACATTACGGAAATCTGAACTAAGGTAAACACAGAAGCTGCCATTGCAGATTTTGTGACAATGCTGATCGCCTGGCTGTCATGCTGATCATTTGCCTTAAAGAGGAACTTCACTCGTTTATTTGATTTAAAAAATAAATAGCTGCTGAATATATATGTATATATACACAGTTAAACCTTGGTTTGCGAGCATAATTAGTTCCAGAAACATGCTTGTAATCCAAAGCACTTGTATATCAAAGCATTTTTTTTTACAGGGTATAAAAGAGAAGAGAGGCACCTCTAAGTGTAGCAATAAGTTGCTAAATGTTGTACCTTCATTAAATGTAACCATATTGCTACACTTAGAGGCTCCTCTCTTCTTTTTTTTCTACTCAGCTGTGACATGACACTACTCTTATATCAAGACATCGCTTGTATATCAAGGCAAAATTTATTAAAACATTTTGCTTGTCTTGCAAAACGCTCTCAAACCAAGGTTTTACTGTATATATTTTAGCAGCTAAGTGTTTCGTAAAAGTCCAGCACTGTCTGCCCTGCAGTCGATTCTTTTCTGGGATTCCGATCTCTAGCACTGCCATCTTGGATTTGGGACATGGCATCTTAGAGCACATATTGGACGAGGCACAGTACTGGTGTGGGACTGGTCCTGCAGCTTCCTGGGACATGTACCTGTGGGGCATGGACGGGGCTGCATCCCAAGTAAATGTATGTGGTGTTTATAAATTCCTCCGCATAGCTCCAAGTCTTTTTATACATTTGCCAACCTTCCCATTTCCCCTCCCGTACCACCCCCTCCTCTGGTGCCATTCCCCTGCTATCCACACTTTCGACGTTGTACACCTCATTGATACAGAGGAGCCAGTCCCGAATATTTGGGCTAGCTGGGTCTAACCATTTTATTGCTATCTGCTTCTTAGCTGCATCCAGCAATATAGGGACAATAGAGGATCGGTAACTCTTCAGCGTCTTTGCCGTGCCGTGCCGTGGAATAGACACACCCATGGATCTTCCGGGATATCTTCCCCTGTTATTTCCTTAATCAAACTTATAATTTTTCCCCAGAAAGTTTTTATACCGGGACACTCCCACCACATGTGGGCCATAGTACCCACGCGAATACACCCCCTCCAAGATAGATTGGATTTAGTATTGTCTATTTTGCTTAATTTGTCTGGGGTGGCATACCATCTTGTCAAACATTTGTAGTGACCTTCAATTCTCCTAGAATCCAGTGCTGCCAAGTGTACCAATTTCAAAATCTTCTCCATAATGAGTTCACTACATTGTGATCCCAACTCCCTTTCCCACTTTTTGACGTAAGGGGGCACCTCCAGCTCCGACCTCCCACCCAGAATCCTATAAATTTGTGAGATAGCACCAGTCGACTGCTCCCTCACACAGAGCCGCTTGAATGGTCTATACTCCTCTTCGCCTCTGAGTGGCTTCGGTAATTTTTCGATGAAATGCGAGAGTTGGAGATACCTCCACACGTCTATAGCTCTTAACCCCGGTTCCGACCTTAAATCAGCATATGTGCATAATCTCCCATTGTTTAGAAAATTTTTAAGTTGAATTCCCTCATCTTTTAACCAATTCCCTCCCACCTCCCTCCTCCCTGGCTCGAAAAAAAAATTATCTTTCATGTAAATCAGAGGTGAGTTATGTGTCCACTTATTCTGAATGTGTACCAAATCCCAATATTTTAGAGTGTTACGTGTCAATACCGCTGTGTTTGTGCCCAGTGCTCTATATTTTGGAGGGTTCCAAATAATCCTTCGTAAATCAGTGTTGCTCAAATAGTGTTCTAAGTTAACCCATCTCTTTTCCGAATCCTTTTTTGACCATTCAATAACACGTGATAATGTGACTGCTAAATAATATTTGTTGAAATCAGGTAGGGCCAATCCCCCTTTTTTTTTTCCCCCTACTCAAGACTGCGTAGGAGATGCGTGGTTTTTTTCCACCCCAGACAAATTTTGCTATTAATCTCCTTAAAGCTCTGAGATAATACAAAGGAGTGGAATAGGCAACATCTGAAATTTAAACAGTATTTTTGGGGTCAGTATCATCTTAACCGCGCTAACACGCCCAAGCCAAGAAAGCGGTCTCAATGCCAATCTTCTAGTTTCCTGCCTAATCTCATCCAGCAACGGTATATAGTTTTTTAGGTACAGTTCTTTAATAGAATTGGAGAGTTTTATCCCTAGATATTTGATTTCCTTTTTCCAAGGGAATGGGAATACCTGTGCAAGGTGGGCTGCCTCTTGTTTTCCCACACTAATATTCAGGATCTCCGACTTCTTCAAGTTAATTTTAAAATTTGATATTTCCCCATATCTTCTAAGAATTCGGAGTAAGTTCGGGAAGGTGATTCTAGGGTTGGTAATAAAAAACATTACATCATCGGCGAACGCCGCGAGTTTGTGTTCCTCCACACCTGCTTTTACCCCGTTGCAATCTGGGTTATTGCGGATGGTGGCTAATAGAGGCTCAAGGGACAGGACAAACAGGAGAGGGGACAGGACACCCCTGCCTGGTGCCATTTTCCATTTTGAAAGGTTCTGAGAGAACCCCATTGACCCTAACTATGGCCGTAGGGTTACTGTATAGGGCCTTGACCCAAGAAATATACCTCGGGCCCACCCCCATTACTTCCAGCGTTTTCATCATAAACCCCCAGTCTACCCTGTCAAACGCTTTTTCCGCGTCCACTGACAGGAATAGAACTGGGGGTCCCTCACGTTTACTTAATTCCAGGAGGAGCGCTGCTCGTACCCCGTTATCTCTGCTCTGTCTCCCGGGTATAAAGCCTGCCTGATTTGCATGTACCAGGGAGGTCATTTTATCCTTCAATCTACTCGCCAGAACCTTTGCAGAGTTTAACGTCTGCATTCAGCAGCGAGATAGGCCTATAACTGGAACAAAGCTTATATTTTTTTCCTTCTTTTAATATTAGGGTAATTGAAGCTGATAACGCCTCTCTCCCCATTTCACAGTTAGCGCCCAACTCGTTCCAGAATTGGCAGAGTCTAGGAACTAGGATGTGTTTCAGTTTTATCCAGGTATAATGTAGTGAAGCCGTCAGGGCCTGGGCTTTTGCCCTTTGGGGAAGTTTTCAGGGCTGCCAAAATTTCTTCCTCTATCGGTCTATCAAGAACCGAACTCTCTTCCTCTGTGAGCTCCGCCACTCCTGCCCCCCTCAGAAATTCCTCGGCCATCTCCATATGTGTTGAATTACCTGTTCTGTTTTGCCCAATGGAGTAAAGCGCCTCATAGAACTTTTTGAACTCCTTTGCTATACCTTTACTGGTCCCAATTAACTCCCCTGTTTTATTCTGTATTTTTCCTATAAAATTCCTGTCTTTTTTCTTTCTTATTATTCTGGCCAAATGTTTACTTGACTTGTTTGCCCACAGGTAATTTTCCTTTGTTATCCTATTGAGGGTTCGCTTAGAATCCTGTTCCATGGCGTCTCTTAGCTCCTCCCTTTTAACAACTAGTTGGTGGAAGACTTCCTGACTCTGTCCCCCCTTCTCCTTGTGTGTCTGCTCCAATAAAAAAATTTCTGCCATCATCCTCTCCCTTTCTTCCTTTCTCTTTTTTTTAATTCCCGCTCCTATGGAAATAAGAACCCCTCTAGTATACGCCTTATGCGCTTCCCATAGGGTGGAGGAGGAGACCTCTCCTGTGTCATTTGCTTTGAAGTAGAAATCAACCTCTTCCTGTATCTTTTCCAATACTTTTGGATCTTTCAGCAGGAATTCATCCAACTTCCACACATAAGTCCTCTCAGCCCTTTCGGGGAGCCTCATCTTCATAGTGACTGGTGCGTGGTCTGAGAGAGAAATAATCTCTATTCTAGTTTCCTCTACCCAATCCAAGAGACTATGGTCTACAAAAATATGATCCAATCTCGAATACGTCCCGTGGACAGGGGAGAAGGTGTAATCTCTGTCCTTGGCATGTTGCAACCGCCATGCGTCAACCAGGCGGCAGTTCAAAAGCCGCCGCCCGATTGCGCCGGTAGAGGCCTTCCTTGTCCCCTGTGCCCGGGACGTACTATCAAGACCAGGATCGAGGCAGAAGTTCAGATCCCCCACCAACACCACCTCTCCCTCCCTGAACCTCGTCAACTTTGTCGACACCTGCCCAAAAAATGCTATTGGATTTTTGTTGGGACAATATATATTCGCCAAAGTAAATATTTTATTCCCGGTGTTGCCCTTCAGAAAAATGTACCGGCCATCCGGATCTGACATTCTGTCTATCAGGGAGAAGGTAGAGGTCTTTGATAGACCAATTGCCACCCCCTTCGCTCTCGTAATAGGGGAGTCGCTATAGTACCATTGCGGCAAACCTGGGGAGAAAAGCCTGATCCTGGACTCCAATACTAGGCGAGTCTCCTGTAGAAAGACTATGTCAGCACCATAGTGTTGTAGTTCCTTCAGAATTTTGTGTCTTTTTGTAGGTGAGTTAAGACCTTTTACATTATAGGAACGAAACTTAAGATCAGGCATTTCTTTAGTTCTAAACCTTATCCCCTTCTCCCTGCACTCCTAAGATCCACCTCACAGGAACGCCCTCCCCCGCCCCCCCCTCCCTCCCCCACCCTCACCTTATCCCCGCACCCCCCCGGCTGCATCCCAGCCCCAAGCCCGCTTGTAAGGGATACCTCCGATCCCATACTGCGCGCAACTACTCTAGGGGTGATGCTCAAATGACAGCTCCCGATGCCTCCTCCGAGAGAAAAAACAAAAAAACAAAAAAAAAAACAACCACAAAATTTTCCCTTCTTTTTCTGAAACGGAGGGAGACAAGGAAAGCAAGAGACCAGCACCCCGACCGGGACCCCCCCTCACCCACAGGCAGCAAACACTTTATCTACGTGTTTAAGTGTCCAGAGACCAAAATCACATCATCCTTATTAAACTCCACGAGTCATCTGATTTGGGGAGAGGAGTGCGGAGAAAAAAAGAAAAAAAAACAAAACACCAATCCCTCACCCCCCCCGCCAACTCCCAGATGAGCATAGTTGGCCACGCACTCAAACACAGCTTAAATTAGTGTTCATCGAATATCCTATCTCTGGACTTCAGGCATCGGAATCCCCACGCTAACACAGAAGTCCTGCATCTCTTCTGGGAATCTCATCCTATGAGATCTCCCTTCTTTACCGACTATCAGGGATGTTGGGAACCCCCAGCTGTACTTCAGGTTGGCCCTCCGAAGTTGATCTAACAGTGGTCTCATCTGTCTTCTCCGTGCTAAGGTTCCAGCTGAAATGTCCACAAATATCTGTAAATTTTTTTTTTCATAACAAATTGGGGGTGCACCCCTGAGATTCCTCCATATTTTTTCTTTATCCTCGTAAGAATGAAACTTCACGATAACATCTGTAGGGATGTCTTGGTTTAAATTCGGGGGTTTCCTCACCCTATGGACCCGGTCAAACCTTAGCACCTCCTCCTCACTACCCAAGATAGGGTTGAATATTTTTCTCAGTTTATCCCCTAGGTCCTCATTCAGTTGTTCCGGGATGGATCTAATACGCAGATTTTGTCGCCTGCTCTGATTTTCCTGCTCTTCTATTTTGTATGCCATCATGCAATTTTCAATCTGCATCTTGCTAATTTGCTCTTGGAGGTCCGAAATCACTTTTGCTTGTTTTACTGATACCTCTTCTACTTCTTCCACTCTATGCAGTAACTGGCCCATGTCTGTGCGAACATACATGATTTACGTTTTTATAACACTTTCAAGTTTGGCAAACATTTCCAACATTTCTGTTCTATTCAAAACAAGTTCCATGTTTCTTTGCTCTTCCAGGGTACAACTCGCTACTGCACGTTCCAGGTTTATTTCCTCCTTGTACCTGCCCCCCCTTCTGTTTCTGCTGGTCTTTTTTCTTCTCTTTTGTTCCTGCCTGTTTTATATCCAGTCCAGGACTCTTTAGGCTTGCTTCTTTAAGGTATTTTTGTATGGAGCTAGTATTAAGGCTCTTGGATTTTTAGGTTCTGTTGTTCTTTGAGACCGCCCTCTCATACTTCAGCTAACTGCCAGCTTTTAATGCCAGACCTGTTACCTCGCAATGTTACTCGCACCCTCCCTATGTTGCGGTCACACTGCGTGTATATATAATATATATTCAAATACGAAAAAAGTCCATTGGGGAACCCTCCTCACCTCTTACTGTCCTTATTGCCCACCTTTATTGGGTTCCTCCTGTAGGTGCTGGGGTTTTCCTGGATCTAGTGTATACTGCCCAAAAACTGGGATCCCACTAATTTTCTTTGTAGGTCCCCCACCATATACCTCCACCGTGGCCAGGAAGAAGTCCAAGGGGCAGACTAGGCGTAATGGGTACCAGGTTTCAAACAGACAATAATGACCAGCACTAAACTAAAAAAAAACAAAATGACATAATTTCCCCAACAGTCCTGGAAGATGTAGCCAAAGTTCACTGTTACTCGAGCTGGTTATGGATACTATAAGCCGGACTACCACATTTATTCCTTATAGATCTTCACATTTAAGGAGGGAGATTTTCATACCTTTGCTTCTGGTTCCTGTCCCTCACCTGCAGCACTGCAAAATATCTATTGACTTGTTGTTTCTGCAACAGGATAGATCTGAGCTCTTGATACTGGCCAATGGGGGGGGTGACTGGGGGAAAGGTGGAAGGACCGCCAAGTGTCCTGGATAGCCCGATATCACTTTCTGGCTGCTCACTGCTCTGACATCCTCACTCCCAACCACCGCGTTCTCTCCACTCAGGTTCCCGCTGCTTGTCGGCTCTGATCTGGCGATATCTTCAGCTTTAGCCTGAACAATAGTGCCGGCAGAGCGGGACGGTGCCTGTCCTGTGTTACCGCCTGTGGCTGCGGGGCGTGGAAGGGGGTCCCGTCTCCCGGGAGGTCATGTATCCCAGTACAGGAGCTTGCACTGGGAACGCTGCGGTCTCTCACCCCGCTCGCGCCTCTCTCCCGCCCGGAGCGACTCGCCTCAGGTCCTCACATGGGCGCCGCCATCAGGCCCCTCCCCCTTCACGGACGTCCTACGTCACGTCCTCATCCCTCCGAGACTACAAGTAAATGTAATTCTTATCTCGGCAACCACTGAGAAAGGGAAACACTTCTCCAAAAAAAAAATAAAAATTGTGTTATCATTTTTAAGTCAATATTAGCATGACTGCCAGACAACTAGCATTTTTAGAACATAACAGTTGCACTCTCTAGGTTTTGTTTTTCATTTATACTACCTTTGTATGCTTACCTATACTATCTGACCAAAGTATACCAACATCTGCCAGTGCCATTTTCAGCTATATAGCGGGATAGGGGGTTTTAATATTAAGTTAGTCACCTACTCATTCTCTTCTGGGAGAGGCACACAGTCTTACAGTCAACCGACACGGATGTTAGCACTTTGACTGAACACCTTAGCACTCTGCCTACAAGCTAGACCTTGATGGCTCAGCTTGTACCACAGGGTTCAGTTGGCACAATGTCAATTTTGCTCTGAGCAGCGGTCACGAGTCAGAAACCTGTCAAACTAGCCGAACGCCCATTTGTCTGGCAAATTATGGGGCATCCAGATGCTTTTGAGTGTAGGCTAGGTTTACCTGTTTGAATGTACCTTTCAGTACTGCTGCAAACAGGAGGAATCATTTTCTCAGTCCTATCTGCCCCAGTGATAAGACTGTACACCGTAACTTTGCAGCAAGCCAAAAATATTGGAGCAGGGGCTGAGCTCTGTTAAACATATGTAAATACAGCCAAGTACTGCACAAGCACTAGGACAGCGGTCTTCAAACTGCGGCCCTTTGCTTGCTTTTATCCAGCCCTTGAGGCAGAATTTCATCCACTGATAACAATAATGGGGCATAATCCCCCCCCCCCAGTGAGAACAATCAAGGAACACAAATCTCCCCCCCCACTGACACTAATGAACAGTCACAATTCCTCCCAATGCCAACTAAGGGAAACAATTTCTCCCAATGACACCAATGTTAGGGACACAATTCCTCCCAATAATTGGGCACAATTTCTCCCAATCACACCAACAATGGGGCCCAATTCTTCCCTTTGACACCAAAGACCGGCATAGTTTTTTCCCCATTGATGTCAGGAGATTTTTCTAATCCCAATGGCCACAGTCCGGCCCTCCTAAAGTTTGAGGGACAGTAAACTGTCCCTTTGTCATGTAAATCCTAGTACAGGGGTCTCCAAACTTTCTAAACAGTGTCCATCTCTGAGCCAGCTTTTCAGTCCAGGAAGTAGATGTTGACCTGAATGATGCCTTAACAAAGATGGCTCCAGTCTTCTGGATACAAGAGCAGATTAATAAATTGTTAGAGGGTGAAGGTTCCAGGTGATTAATAACTGGACAGTTTTACACTTTCACATTACTTAACATGTAAGCACATAACATCAGATGAATTTATTCATGCCAAGTCCACTTTACATTTAGTAAGTGCACAATAAACATGCACATGTCAAATGTCTGCGTTAAGGGTCTAACGTAGGGATATGCAATTAGCAGACCTCCAGCTGTTGCAGAACTACAAATCCCATGAGGCATAGCAAGACTCTGACAGCCACAAGCATGACACCCAGAGGCATGATGGTACTTGTAGTTTTGCAACAGCTGGAGGTCCGCTAATTGCAGATCCCTGGTCTAATGGATGTAATTTTGTTCAGCTAGTTTTGTGCATCACACACCTCGGCCACAAGGCAATGCCAGAAAATTACTATACATCATGATCACAGAACTTGCCGAGTAAACTTTAGCAGAACACAGATCTTAAAGATAAACTACACTTTACCTTTAAAGTGTTGGGGATATTTTGTGTTTTTTTTTTTTTTAAAGGTGAGTGGTGGCCACTCCTTTAACAGGTTCCCAACTGGCTTACGTATATATAAACACTGTGGCAGAATGGCACTGCTGAGTGAAACCCCGTACGGGTACGTTTTCCCCTTTAAGAGCCACCAGAGGGCACGTGCCCGCGGCTTGGCGGGGGACCCGATCACGTGCACAAGAGCCAGCACGGGGATTTGTGTGTAAACACACAAATCCCGTTCTGTCAGTAGGAACAAACGATATGTCTCCTCCCCCAGTCAGAATACATCTAGGGAACACACATTTAACCCCTTGATCGGCCCCTAGTATTAACCCCTTCCCTACCAGTGACATTTACACAGTAATCAGTGCATATTTATAGCACTGATCGCTGTATAAATGTCAATGGTCTCAAAAATGTGTCAAAAGTGTCCGATCTGTCCGTCACAATACTGCAAAAAAATCGCAGATCCCCACCATTACTAGTAAATAAAAATGCCATAAGTCTTTCGCATAGTTTGTCGACGCTATAACTTTTGTGCAAACCAATCAATATACGCTTATTGCGATTTTTTTTTTTACCAAAAATATGTAGAAGAATATATATTGGCCTAAACTGATGAGGACATTTGTTTTTGTTTTTTTTAAATTTGGGGATATTTATTATAGCAAAAAATATTGTTTTTATTTTCAAAATTGTCGCTTTTTTGTTTATAGCACAAAAAATAAAAACCGCTGAAGTGATTAACTACCACCAAAATTTGTGGGAAAAAAGGACGCAAATTTTGTTTGGGTATAGCATTGCATGACCGCGCAATTGTCAGTTAAAGCGACGCAGGGCCAAATTGTAAAAAGTGCTCTGCTCAGGAAGGGGGTAAAATCTTCTGCGGCTGAAGTGGTTAAACAAGATATTGACAGGCTTCAGCCCACCTCTCTACAAAACATGATAGAATTTGCACATTAGTTTCCACAACTAGGAAAACGATCTACCATATATGTATGGTAAGGCTGTGCGGTTGCCTTTAAAGCCACATTAGGACGAGAAGTAACACATCCCCTTTCAACAAACTTTAAAGAGATAAAAAAGCAACACAAAGGTTCAAAGCATTTTTTATTGTTTTACCAAAAACAAAAACAGGAAATCAAGGGTGAAGACTAGCAATGGTCCAAGGACATTGGGGGAAGGAGGAATAGAGGATGGAGGGGAAAAAAAAAAGAAATAAAAAAAAGACGGACAGAAAAATAAACCACAACAGTGGCTGCACAAATTGAAAAAAAAAAAAGACAAATTAAAATCCACTGGAAAAATGGCAGCCTTTTTATTTTTAAAATAACCGGAAAACGAGGAAATAAAACAAATAAAATACAAAAAAAAAAAAAAAAAATATATATTCACACTATAGTACTAGAACAATTTGTCTTTCTTAAAAAAAAAAAGAAAAAAGAAAAAGAGGTTTTTCTTCTGGTAGTTCAACCTAAAATCAGATATTTTATGGTACAATAATCTGTCCAGTATATAAATCAGTTGTTTCAGCACCTTTTTTATTTTCCTCTGTTACTGTCAAAACTTTTTGCTGTAAAAAGATTCTGTAGGAATTCATCTATGGATAACATTGAAAACACATGTCCCGTTGGCCATTGGTAGAAGTCTTTTTCCAACTGACGGGCAGTGGCAGGTCCATGGAAACTGCAATGGTTAAGTTCCAGCTTGGCAGGGTGGCCTCAAAGGTCAAAAGTTAGCACAGAAGTGGTTTACTTAAAAAAAAAAAAAAAATCATGATACTGGTCCACCTAACAGAAAGAGTAGGGCATGACCACAGTTTTTATTGAGACAAAAAAAAAAAAAAAGAAGATTTGCACAGACAACTATGTTTGAAGATGCTTTAATTACTGGTGTCCTAAACTATTCTCAAACAAGTCAAATTATTTTTTATTTTACTTGAAATGATTAATATTAAACTGTTGCTTTTCCTGTGAAATTTACGAACATTGTTTTTAACGAGGTTACCAATTGTTTGATCTAACTGTAGATAATAATTTGCAGGGAAAAGGTCCTTTATCCACTAATGCTAATGGTTTGGGAATTCAGGTTGGTTAGCAGAAGCCTTTGCCAACTAACAACCAGATGGAGCAGCCTGTCCTCAGCAAGACATTGCAGGTACATGAAGCCAGGGAAACCTCAATTGCTGTATAATGTGACTAACCTGTGGCATTTTGTTGGTGGTCACCAATTAGAGCAAATAAAAGACAACTGTGTGTTTACTGTGCCATTCCTGCTACACTACCCCCAGGGACCATCTCACTGGTTATGAGGCAAACGGGGTACATGACAAAGAGATCAGCTTCAGAAAACACGATCATTATTACCGTCTGCCCAGTTTAAAACAAATCTACCACTTATGTTACAATTTCCCTTACCATTCAATCATTCAACAAAAAAAGGGCTTTAGGCCTGGAAGAGCCATCATGCTGTCCTCTTAACAAGGTAACCTACCACCCCTGCTGCCAGCTGAGATTAGGAACTTTTGGGGTTGCTGACAATGTGCTTTAAACCCAACTCCAGCCAAACGTAATCTTTGGATAGAAAGGGGAAGTCTTTGAAGTCGGACCTATTCCAAAAGTGGGACCTGCCAATTCATGGCACCAGGGTTTGATGGTTGACATCTAAATATTGCATTTTGATGCAAACCTGCAATGACATCATGCAAAATGATATGACCAGCAGTCCGCACAGACATCTTCAAGGTGCCAAAAAAAAATGGCGCTATGAAGAGTATTTCCACTTCCAAAAATAGGAAGAAACAAACTAACTCCAGCTCTTTATTTGAAATTATTTGCCTTAATTCCCACTTAATTTGGCTTCCTGTTTCATGACTTTGGTGGGGTTGCAAGATTTCACTGTGCCTGGAAGAGTCCCTGGGCTGTTAAAAGCTACAGGGCATCTACGATGGCTAAAAATTAAATAAATATTTTAAAATTCCAAATTAATGAGGGTCAAGAAAAGACTTTTCTTGACTTATCTACTCTAAGACACCAGCTAGAGGGATTATTCTAACACCTCTTATGCTAGGTATAAATAAGCTGCAGATCTCCAGTGATGTTGTTCTTCAAAGCAGGCAATCACATGCTTTAGGTAGTAATGGCCCAAGCACGAAAAAAAGCCCTGTATATTCTTAGCCACTCAGCTTAAATAACTTTTGATCTGAAACGAGCCAAGTGTCCCTGTGTGTCGCCCAGGTGTACTTAGCCTGACAGATTCCTTTATGGATAAGAGTAGAGCTGTCTGGGATGCAAAATGTCTCTAACTGGTCAGTCTCTGCTTTTGTGGTAGGACACTCTAAACACAGGGAACATTAATGCAATAACTGTTTGCTTGAACTGTGTGTGAGTGACAGAGCGAATTAATACAGTTGCTCCCCTGGAGGGGAAGAAATACTTTTGCCTGTTCACTACTTCACTTCCAAAGCTGTGCTTTGGGTCTCTGAGGCAGGAGAGAGATTCACCACAATTTGCAGTGGCTTTGAATCAGAAAAGATATAATGGATTCTAGGAAGCATCTCTGTTAGTGTTGTTAAGCCCCCCGTTACAAAAGACTGTAAAAAGAGCAGATGATTTCAAGTGTCTGTGTCCAGCCAAAACTTTTTTTTTTCTTTCCTTTTTCCCATTTTAGCAAGGAAGGGCTAGAACCTCAGTCACGTTTAACTGCTATCTGGTGTACCTGTGCAACAAACACACAAATAGTGAAAAAAAAAAAAAAAAAAAGAAAAGAAAAAAAAAAATTTAGCCAGACATGCACTTTAAATAACCCCTGCCTGTCAGAAACCCAGGATCCAGATTTTTAGCGCTAGATTAAACTTGGCAAAAAAGTAAAATAAAAAAAGGAATAGGTCCACATTTTTCTCAAGAGTGGCTGAGCAGGCCAGAGGAGCTGGTGTCAGGTAGCCCATTTTCTTGTGGTGCATCAGCTGGGGTGGCAGGCTGGCATGGTGGGGTAGGTTTCAGCAGAGGGTGTTTGCATTTGGGAGAGCCACAGCGGCAGCTGAACAGTTTGCCTTTAATGTCCCAAAAACGGTCACCATAATCAAACCTGCAGAAAGAAAAAAAAAAAAAAAAATCAGTCAAAAAAGCAAAAACTCTAAACTTTATAGACTTGTGTATGTGTGAGAATTTGATTGGCTTCACATAAATAATATTTTTATGAATTTTTCAATGCAACCACTATCCAAAGAATATATTTTTTACTAAAAACAGTATAGACTTAAAATAAATAAATAAATGGAAACAAAAAAAAAAAACAGGCATAACCTCCAGACAGCTAAATGTTAAACAAACCTTCAGTAGATCTCATTTCCTACTGCTACAGCCAAGCGGAAGCAAGCCCACACCTGCTTCCAGCCTCACATTCTTATCAGTTCATCACTCTGGAGGGCTGCCTTGTGGCCAATAGGAATGTGTCCAGGCAGGAGGGGGGTGGGCAAGCTCTGTCACTACCTGAAGTGTTGGAGCTTTGCCCACTCACAAAAGGGGGAAAAAAAAAAGGTTCTCGCGGGTAAAAAGTGACTTAGCCGGTAAAGCGTACAAGTCTTGTACACTTTTTTGCTGCCTTGGCTTTGTGAACAGAAAAGTTTGTCGGCACACGGAACTTCTTTGAGGATAGATTGTAACAGATCTGTACCACCACCATCACCACCCCAATGTGTTTAATACTGCTGCCAGAGCCCTCTCTGTTTTAATGAGATTTAATAGTCACTGGTGGCAGAACACTTTTGGATTTAGAATTACATTTTTCTTCCTGTGTGCCCGGAGGATTGGTGTGCCAACATGGGGCACACTTAAGTGTGATGAGAGATCCACATTAGCAAATTATTAGGCGTTGGCTTTTTTTTTTTAATGGACTAAGGACCCAGACTGCTCTGGTATTTATTATTGAATAAAATTAAAAGAACTCCAGGATGAAAGTAAGCGTATTGTCATTCATAATACTGTGCCCCCAATCCAGAAATCTTCGGGGAAAATCTGCAATTCAGAACTGTTCTGCTGGCTGGTTATGGGGGCTAATAACCAATTCTGGCCGCTTACAGAGGTCTTTGCAGAGCTTTGCAGGGCTAGGAAGCAAGATAGCTCACAAACTTTACATCTAGAGATCGCTGGTGACAAAGAGAGAATATAATGCACTTAGCCTGCTGTTCTTTTTCATGTAAAGGTGAAATGCCATGACAAAACCCTTTTTACCTCTAGTCTAGTCTAATCTTCAATCAAGAGTTGCTGATTTTATTTTTTAGCGATTTGTGTCCTGGATGCAGAGGTTTTCCCTCCCAGCAACCAATGTGACCAGGTCAGGAAATAAGGATAAGTCTGACTAGAGGACAAAAGAGTAGTCATTGTTGCTGTTTATAGTCACCAAAAGAAGCACTTCTAGATAAGGTAGAAGGGGAAAAAAGAGCAAACAAAATGCTGGTCAGAACAGGCTAGAGAATGTATAAGTAGTATAGAATGTAGATGAAGTATTTGTTCTCGTACTAATGAACGTTTTACAGTGAGGAAAAAAGTATTTAATCCCCTGCTGATTTTGTACGTTTGCCCACTGACAAAGAAATGTTCAGTCTATAAGTTTAGTGATAGGTTTATTTTAACAGTGAGAGAAAGAACAAAAAAAATCCAGCAAAATGCATAAAAAAAAAAAAAAAAAAGTTATAAATCGATTTGCATTTTATTAAGTGAAATAAGTATTGGATCCGCTATCAATCAGCAAGATTTCTGGCTCCCAGGTGTCTTCTTATACAGGTAATGAGCTGAGATTAGGAGCACTCTCGTAAAGAAAGTGCTCCTAATCTCAGCTTGTTACCTGTACAAAAGACACCTTGTCCACAGAAGCAATCAGATTCCAATCTCTCCACCATGGCCAAGACCTAAGAGCTGTCCAAGTATGTCAGGGACGAGATTGTAGACTTACACAAGGCTGGAATTGGCTACAAGACCATCGCCAAGCAGCTTGGTGAGAGGGTGACAACAGTTGGTGTGATTATTCGCAAATGGAAGAAACACAAAATAACTGTCAATCTCCCTCAGTCTGGGGCTCTATGCAAGATCACACCTCGTGGAGTTTCAATGATGAGAACGGTGAGAAATAAGCCCAGAACTACACAGGAGAATCTTGTCACTGATCTCAAGGAAGCTGGGACCATAGTCACCAAGAAAACAATTGGTAACACACTACGCCATGAAGGACTAAAATCCTGCAGCGCCCGCAAGGTCCCCCTGCTCAAGAAAGCACATGGCACATGAACATCTGACTGATTCAGAGGAAAACTGGGTGAAAGTGTTGTGGTCAGATGAGACCAAAATCAAGCTCTTTGGCATCAACTCAACTCGCCGTGTTTGGAGGAGGAATATGCTGCCTATGACCCCAAAAAACACCATGCCTACCATCAAACATGGAGGTGGAAACATTATGCTTTGGGGGTTTTTCTACTAAGGGGACAGGACAACTTCACCTCATCAAAGAGACGATGGACAGGGTCATGTACCATCAAATTTTGGATAAGAACCTCCTTCCCTCAGCCAGGGCATTGAAAATGGGTCGTGGATGGGTATTCCAGCATCACAATGCCACAAAATATGGCCAAGGCAACAAAAGAGTGGCTCAAGAAGAGTGGCTTAAGGTCCTGGAGTGGCCTAGCCAGTCTCCTGACCTTAATCCCATAGAAAATATGTGGAGGGAGCTGACGGTTCGAGTTACCAAACGTCAACCTCAAATCCTTAATGATTTGGAGAGGATCTGCAAAGAGGAGTGGGACAAAATCCCTCCTGAGATGTGTGCAAACCTGGTGGCCAACTACAAGAAACGTTTGACCTCTGTGATTGCCAACAAGGGTTTTGCCACCAAGTACTAAGTCATGTTTTGAGAAGGGGTCAAATACTTATTTCACTCATTAAAATGCAAATCAATTTATAACTTTTTTGAAATGCGTTTTCTGGATTTTTTTTTTTATTATTCTGTCTCTCACTGTTAAAATAAACCTACCACTAATATTATAGACTGATCATTTCTTTGTCAGTGGGAAAACATACAAAAACAGCAGGGGATCAAATACTTTTTCCCTCACTGTATTGCACACTGGAAGTCTCATTTCAGGCTTAAGCTTGCCATATACATCTTGAATTTTGGCTGATTCCTGCTCTTTTGGCTGGGTTTCAAGCCGTGGGTGGCCTTGACAGTACCTCACGGCTCAACAGTATTCTTTTAAAAACAGGATGCAGACACTGTCTCCACTTAGCTCAGTCTATCAGATGTAGTTACTGCTCGGGTCTTTAGTCAGCTGTGGGTGCTGAAGCTGCATAAATAGAGTAGCTGGCAGCAGAGATTCTATTGATTTAAGAGAGATCTAACAGTGTATGGCCAGTTTACTCTACTGACTCCGTCATGTCTGCTGACAGCCATGGCAGTGAGAGTACTTTAGGTTGTGGGTGAGTTAGGTGCGACAGACTGAACTGGCATCCATCTCTTTGCATTAAAGTGGATGTAAACCCCCATTTTTTTTTTAATGTCATAATATAGAGCAGGGATATGCAATTAGCGGACCCCCAGCTGTTGCAAAACTACAAGTCCCATCATGCTCTGCCTCTCGGTGTCATGCCTGTGGCTGTCAGAGTCTTGCTATGCCTCATGGGACTTGTAATTCTGAAACAGCTGGAGGTCCGCTAATTGCATATCCCTGATATAGAGTATAAGATTTCCTATCATTTGAGCCCAGTCTTGTCACAAAGAGTTATTCCATCTCTGAGCAATCCACTTTTATTGTTCAGTGAGATAAATCTTGACAGAAAAAAACTTTGTCAAATCCTCCCCCTTGCTGTGAGTGACAGGTGATTTACATCTCGTGCACTAGCCTAAGACACATGCATTATTTTTTAATTCCCTCCCACTCCTTTCTTCTGCTGCTCTGCCAGGATTGGCTGTTCCACACCTCAGCATGATTTGGCATGCTGAAGTCACGTGGTTACTTTCCTGTCTTTTCACTGGATGTTAGAGATCATAGCAGAAGTTCAGTGTATGTAAGAAATACACAGGAGAAAATGCATATTGACAAGGGGAGTGTAGAGGTGGGCGGGGAGTCTACTGACATCACAACTCCATCCACCTAGCTCCAGACAACAGACCCACCCACAGAATATGCAGTTTTTAGGCTCTCATAACAGACAGAGGGGAGACATTTGACAGGTAAAGATACATGCAGGAGGCATGTATATCCTTATAGATAACCCCTATGGCAGTAATTTAGAAAGGATGACATTGGGTTTGCATCCACTTTAAAAATAACCCCATTTGACTACCTAGAGTCAAACATGTTGACAGCTCATGCAGTATCTGAGCAACTTGATTTTATGAGGCTAGGTCTCACAAGGTACTCACCCAATCTCCTCTCCGGAACAGATCTGTCGACTGCTGAACAAGGCGATCCGCGGGAAACGCAGGTCTTGGTGGGACATGAATACACGGACAGGTAGAAGGTTGGGTTCACAGAGATGGTTGATGAAGCGACTAATGTTTCCATAAAATCGAGCATCGATGCAGTAAACCTCACCGTCCTGTAATAAAATATTAATTAAATAAGAATTCCAAGTGTAAGGCCACATTTAGTAAGCGACAGATTCTGTGTGATTCTGCTAGGGATAACAAAATCCAAGACTACATCTGACTGTTCATTATTTCAAGCACTGAGGGAAGTGATCTTGAAGGGATATAGAGTTTAGGTATCTGCCAGGAAGCAGAGATAAGATCCCATGGATAGCTACTGGACATGTACCTACACATTTCACTTAGATATCGACATTAATTTGGTAATATGAGGGCAGGGCTGAGGAAAGAAAAAAACACTACCCATGCATGCATAGCCTTTCCAGAAGCTGTGAGCTGAGCGATCAATGAGAAAGTTAAAATCAAATAAGGGTGCAACTAAAGCTTAGTACACACTGTTTTTTTTTTTTGTTCTGCCAGTAGGCTGAACAAACAAAAACTAACATTCCTGCATCCACACAAGTTAAGTGGACACAGGAAACTCTCTGCTAGGACATTTTATTTTGACAGCTGGGAGTCTGCCTTCAGAATACACTGATCAGGGCTGCAGCCGATTGGTTGTAAGCCACTGCTCAAAAGGGGGTTTTCCAGCAGACTTGTTTGATAGAAGCTGATCTAGTGATCAGCTTCTGTCTAATAGGGAGGGCTACACACAGATCGAAATTCATCTGGTTACTGATGAACCAGCTGAATTTTAATCTGTGTGTATCCAGCTTAAGTTACAAGCAATAAGTGCACTGTAAAGTCAAAATTGCTTGTAAAACCAGAGGCTTCAGTTCTTTTTGGTGTAGGACAGGAACAGATGCATAGTAATTCTAAGAGATTAGGAGATTTTTTTAAATTTGTTTAGCCCCTGGGCCTGTCATCCTAATTCTTGCTACTCTACCTAGGAAGGCCCTGGCCAGCAACAAGCTTGCAGCCAATCAAGTCAGGGAAGCATGATGTAGTGACGCCAGACTGGGGAAGACAGCTCTTGATCCTAGACCCACAAAGATCAAGTCAGCAGTAACAACTGTCATATTCCTAATCATTAGAAGGAGTGCTGTGCCTGTCCCCACTACTGACATAGATAACATGCTGAGGAGGCTTAGTCGCACACAAATAGTAATATTTTAAATTCTTTCACATGTATATGAAAATTAGGGTTAATGTAAATGGGGAACTTGAAAGCAATTTGACACTTCTGTGATGCGTTTGCCATGCGCTGACATCACAAAGCACACTGGCCTCAGAATGACCTTAATTGATCTCTAATGTCCTTGTACATTCGCCCTTTGAGGTAGGAAAATCTGCCAAAACTTTTTTTTTTTTTACTTCTGAGATAAAGCTCATTTTTTTTTAGTTTCAATCTAAACAGTGTACTGTTCTTTTTTAAAAGATCTCCCTATCCTTGTGAGGGATGTAGAAACAGGGAATAAACATCTTCCGAGTTATGTAGCACTCCAGGAATGGGCTCTTGACAGTGTAAGTGGTAAAAACTTTCTTTATAGGCCTTACAAGATTAATCACATTATCAGTAACAGGAAGGAGCAGTGCTGGAAATCACATGGCCTTAAATTACTTTAGTGGTGCTGGTAACGCTGGCTGCTGCTCTTAACCCAGAATGCTGTGCTAATGCCAGACGCCAGGCCTGAATGATTCACTGTTAACACCCCAATATCCGTGACGATTTATATTGTAAAGCAGCTGAAGAAATCAAAACACTTATAAAATAGAGATGAGTAAATTATTTAAATCCTTTTTAGAACAGATACAAACCTACATAGAAGGCCAGTAAATTCAGGTACAACAGGACTGTCACAATAAAGCAAAATCACAAAGGAAATATAATCAGATTTGTTATTTGCCCTGTTTAAAGGACAAGTTCACCTTTTGGAACATGTTACATGTTCTTCCACCCGTATTTAGATTAGAACATGTAACATGTTCCAGCAATTGCAACCACCCCCCCAGTCACAGCAGACGGGGCATCTTCTCTGGGCGCCCACTGTCACTCTTTGAAATGTGGCCATGTGGGGCTCCGCCCACATCATTCATTCACAGTGCTCTGTGGGTGGGAAATTACAAGCCCTGACAGCTTGCAGTTCTCAATGAACTACCATGGCGCTGTTGAGCTCTGTGGTATTTCATTCATTCTTCCTGCTTACTGTCAGTGAGTATCTGCGTTCCCATACCAGGTACGAGCAAACAGATATACTGACAGGTCTGCAGGATTCCTGCATGGTACCAGAGATCTGCTGGTCGCTGGGCAATGCTTTACAGACTTCCAAAACAAAAAATAGTAAATGCAAATTTTTAAATTATTTTTGATCTCCATGATTAAGCTCCAAGGGGCAAAGTGAAACTCATTAGGAGTCTGGTCTGGCAGGAGCCCAGGCCGAGACATTCATTCCTATACTAGTGGGTCTGCATTACTGTGCGGCTTCATGGGATCCATCCTCTGCACAGTTTTTTACCTGCAAAAACATGTACATTTATTATTTTTTGTTAAAAGATGAACTTATCCTTTAATTCGTTGACAGTGCAGAAAAAAGCTGCAAGGAGAATGGGTAGAACTGATAACCTCAGCAGCACATCCCAATTGTTACACTATAGCAAAAAAAAAAACCAAAAGAAAATGGATAGGTGGGACTTTAAAGGTACTATAATGTCTACCCTCAGGAAAACGCAAATCAACACAGATAGGAAAAAACATATCAAGGACAGATATAAAATCCCAAGTTTTATTACAAGATCATATTATTAAAATGTCGTTTGATAACCCCCAAAATGATAAAAGCACTCTTAGATGAATCTCACATAGTACATAGTCAGCAGACCCCATACACCTTCCACAGTTTAGAACTACATTGGTGAACATATAGATTAAAGGGGTTGCCCCCCATCCCCCCCCGTTTTACTAACCTGAGCCCTTCGTTTCCTCGGCGGAGATGCGCTGTACCTCTCTGCCCAGGGTTTTTCGGCTCTTGGATAGATTAAAAGCAGCGCAGCCGTACTGAGGAGGAACTGGAGATACCCCCTTATATTAAAAAGTGGGAACAGGAATTGGGGTCTCACTGTAGCGAAGCTGGGATAGAAAAGATCTTGAAGATGGCCCACTATGTAGCAAAAGACACCAGAAGAATAGAAGGCCATTTTAAATGTCTTGCGAGATGGTACGCCACCCCAGATAGGGTTAGTAAAATGGATGGGACTAAACCAAACACCTGTTGGAGAGGATGCCTAGTTTTAGGAACAATGGCCCATATCTGGTGGGGGTGCCCAGTTATAAAAACTTTCTGGGAAAAAGTATTAAGGTTAATAAAATTAATTACTGGAATAGCATTAGACGCGGACCCATGGGTCTGTCTTTTCCACAAAACCTCGGACTCGGTAAAAAACTATAGGTCCTCCCTAGTCCCTATTATGCTGGATGAAGCCAAGAGACAGATATCCTTGAACTGGACGAATGTCTCGAGGCCCAGCACTCGAGACTGGCTGATCAGTCTCAACGAAATTTATAACATCGAAAAATTAGACAGGGAGGAAGAAGAAATAGAGCAATCAGGGAAATGGGCCGCCTGGACCAAGTTCAAAGGGACGTGGGATTATTTGAAGGAGATCGTCGATTTACCATAATTGATAGTATATGGATTCACGTACCATTGGACTAGCACGGTCCTGAAGGGGGAGGGGGGCCGGGGAGGGTGGGATGGGGGGGTAGGAGGGGATATAGTGTTTTTGTACTATAAATTTTATAGGGGTTATGTTTGAAGACATGGCCCTGCAAAGAAATGTATTGTTATTTTTACAAAATGATAAATAAAGAATATAAAAAAAAAAAAAAAGCAGCGCAGCCATTGGCACCCACTGCTGTCAATCAAATCCAATGACCCGGGCGGCGGGGCAGAGTCCGGCATTCTGTGTCTATAGACGCAAATGCTGCACTCGGAAGCGCACCTGCAAGGTAACCCCCCGGGAGAGTGCTTCTCCCAGGGGATTTACCTATGCAAAGAAGAGCTGCGAGAGACGCCTGGGGATCCCAGAAGATGACGATTAGGGCCACACTGTGCAAAACGATCTGTACAGTGGAAGTATGACATTTTTGCTTTTTTTATTTATTTTTTTAAACAAGGGTTTACAACCCCTTTAAGCTTTTCCAATGACATATAGATGGAGACATAAAAATGATTGCATGTACAGTATGGTTGAGGACCCACAGAGAACAGACACAGAGAAGGGAATGGTGACAAGCCAGACAAGAAGACTCCCCGAGTCTTGCAAGTTATTCCACCCATAATTCAGTATTATCTCCACAACATACAGTGGATATAAAAAGTCTACACACCCCTGTTAAAATGTCAGGTTTCTGTGATGTAAAAAAAAAAGATACAAAGATAAATCATTTCAGAACTTTTTCCACCTTTAATGTGACCTATAAACTGTACAACTCAGTTGAACAACAAACTGAAATCTTTTAGGTGAAGGGAAGTAAAAATAAAAAAATAAAATATGGTTGCATAAGTGTGCACACCCTTAAACTAATACTTTGAAGCACCCTTTGATTTAATTACAGCATTCAGACTCATATCCAAAAAGACTATCAGCATGGCACATCTCGACTTGGCAATATTTGCCCACTGTTCTTTGCAAAAACACTCTAAATCTGTCAGATTGCGAGGGCATCTCCTGTGCACAGCCCTCTTCAGATCGCCCCACAGATTTTTAATCGGATTCAGGTCTGGACTCTGGCTGGGCCATTCCAAAACTTTAATCTTTCTCTGGTGAAGCCATTCCTTTATTGATTTGGATGTATGCTTTGGGTCATTGTCATGCTGAAAGATAAAGTTCCTCTTCATGTTCAGCTTTCTAGAAGAAGCCTGAAGCCTGTGCCAATATTGACTGGTATTTGGAACTGTTCATAATTCCCTCTACCTTGACTAAGGCCCCCGTTCCAGCCTAAGAAAAACAGCCCCAGTGCCTGATGCTGCCACCAGCATGCTTCACTGTGGGAATGGTGTTTTTTTTGGTGATGTGCAGTGTTGTTTTTAAGCCCAAACATATCTTTTTTTCGAATTATGGCCAAAAAGTTCAACCTTGGTTTTATCAGACCATAACACATTTTCCCACATGCTTTTGGGAGACTTCAGGTGTGTTTTTGAAAAAATTTGGCCTGACTTGGATGTTTTTCTTCGCAAGAAAAGGCTTCCGTCTTGCCGCTCTGCCCATAATGCAGACATATGAAGAATACAGGAACGACCTACTAGAACAGCTGAACTTTACTTGGGGTTAATCAGAGGCACTTTAAATGATGGCAGGTGTGTACTGACTCCTATTTAACATGTGCTTGAATGTGATCAACTCAATCTGAACACCGTTACATCCCCAATTATAAGAGGGTGTGCACACTTATGCAACCATATTATTTTAGTTTTTTATTTTTACGCCCCCCCTAAAAGTGGAAAAAGTTCTGAAATTATTTATCTTTGTTTTATTTTACATCACAGAAACCTGACATTTTACCAGGGGTGTGTAGACTTTTTATATCCACTGTAGTACTGAAGGGACGTAAACCACCAGGACAGCCACTTCTCATATACAGGACAGAATGCCACGGGTTTTGATGGCACACAAGTATGGGTACAATCCTCACCCCGACCAGGCAGTGACCACCTTCCATTCCTTTAGTACTGTATTGTGGAGGTAATATCAAATTATGTGTGACATGACTTGCATCCTCTGTGTCGCCACCGGGCACTATAGTCAGGGAGTGTCCTCGTCTGGCTTGTCACCGTTCTCTTGTGTCAGTTTTCTGTGGGTCCTTAACCATACATGCGATCATTTTTTTTTGTCTTGGACAATAGACATTACTCTGCACCCCTTGAACCCCTGAAGGTGGTTAACTTGCAAAACGCTTGGGGATATTACACCTCCCTACATTGTGTCCATCTATAGGTCATTGAAAAAGCGTAATATATTTGTTCATCAATGTAGTTATATACTGGGGAAGGTGTATGGGGTCTGCTGACTATGAGATACAACTAAAAGTGTTTTTATAATTTTGGAGCTTATAAACCCATCTTTTAATAATATGAATTTGTAAAAAAAAACTTGCAATTTTATATCTGTCTTGATGTGTTTTTTCCTGAAGGTAGACATAGCAGCTTTAAAGTCTGACTTGAAAATAGTGCACATCTCGCTCACGACAGGTTTATTAAAAGCAGACTTGTCATGAAAAATGTGGAGGCTGCCATTGCTGACCTCCTCCTGAAAATGACAGGTGACTGGCATGTCTCTGGCTTCAGTAGTTTGAGTCACTAACCTAGAACAACTCAGAAGTTCAGGTGGAAAAAAAAAAAAAAGAAAAAGGAGGCTGGTTTGACAGCGGTCTCCGGTAATACACCTGAAAACGCGTCAAACATACTACTAAGATTACACTAAATAATTTTACCCAACTCTGAAAGCCAATATAAAAAGTGGAATAAACCTGTGAAATAGGATGTTGAGAACCCAAGTTTCAAAGATTACACAAAATCTTCCCAAGGCCAAAATGAAGGTTTTTCTTTAGATATATCATCACAGAACCTGAGATAAGAATGTAGACAAGAATGAGGCCAGCACTGTGAGGAGGAGCTGTGTGTTTTCTTCATATCCCGGGGAATAGGGAGAACAGAGAAGGAGGGAAGGAGAGGGGGCTCCTTTCTTCAACTCTACAAGCCAACTTTAATTATCACTGCTAATTTCAGCCCTGTCGGGGCCGCGAGCGGAAAGATGCATTAAAGGAGCTGGAGCTGCCTTCTGGGCACGTTTATAATGATCTTTAATGGATGACCGATGCCAGTGCCGCTCGATTAAAGCAGTTGCTGGAAAGCGGTCAGGTGTAGAAAGCGGAGGGCGCAGAATTCCTAGCCAGTCAACAACTGCAGACAGCTCAGTGGCTCCAGCAACAGTGAAATTAGACTGTTACATACTGCATATGTTCTTTAGTCCATTCTGGAAACTGTACTGTGACACAGCCTAATAAGAAACCTTGGGTTATACTGCTACCTACAGGAGAAATAGGCATATAAACTTATGGCCACCCCCTAGAGGCTATACTCCCGCTCCAAACCAATCCTGCTCAGCTGTAGCAAGCAGTTAAAAAAGAACATAAGAATATGAGGGGAGGGAGCTGTGTCCCCCAATGGACAATATTTTCAAGTGATATTAAAAAGGTAAAGGCTCCTCCATTTCTCCAAGTGTCCCCATTACAATGCATTATTACACCTGCTATGGGGCATTCGTGCATGCTCGCTCCTAAATCTTCTCCCTAAAACAGACAGAATGGGGCTCGGCTCCTCACTGGCTGTGATTGACAGCAGCAGTAGCCAATAGCTGCTCTCTCTCAGCCAAGGAGGTGGCAGAGACCAGGGAGGGCAGCTGCTCTCATGCACATCGCTGGATCACGATCAGGCTCTTGGGTTAAAGACGTTCAATCTTTAGAATCCCTTTAATGGCGAGTATAAAAATTATATCTTCTCTATTGTTCATTAAAGGGACACAGCTTGACAGAAAGAAACCCCAGAATGTCCAAAAGCAAAAAACTGAGGGGCGAATCCACTAAAGGCAACACAGGCGAAACAGCCCAACAAGAAACATCAAAATAAAAAGCAAACCACTGGCATTAAATAGCAGCTTGCAAAACCTCTTAGATAAAACTAGGATCTGCTGGTGCAAGTATGTACAGAAGACCAAGTCGCAGATTTGCAAATCTGTACACACCAAGGCTTGATGATGAAAATCCCAGGTAACACTTAATGCCCTAGTGGAATGGGCTTTAATAGATAATGGAGGAACTTTTTCTTGAAATTCATAGGCCTGCACAACAACCTGTTGAATCCAGTTAAAAATAGTGGATCAGGAAGATAGAGAACCACTTTAAGAACTTTCTAGTGAAAAGGGAATTGGTATAACTAAAGGAAGCAGTGACAAAGGTAAACAATGAAGGCACTCATCACATCCATGCAATGAAGAGACACTTCCTTAGGGTGGACTGGTTTCTGGTGTTGGCCACAGGAAAGGAAACACAATATCTTCATTAAGGTAGAAGACAGAAATCATTTTGGTCAAAAAATAGAAATTTAGAATATACAATTACGTCATACTTGGCTGAAAAAAATCCTTTTCTTTAAGTACATCATGGGACACAGTCAGGCTAATATTCATTATCTGCTGGGTTATACTCCATCATTAGGTGAATGGACACTGGTAGACCAAAGGTCTTCAGACAGGAAGTGATCCCCTATATAACCCCTCCCATACAGGAAGTACTTTAGTTTTGTAGCAAGCACTAAATCCTAAAAAAGAGAGGCGGGATCTTATGTCCCAGAGCAATAGCCTTGAGGGGAGGGGGACATCCTGCCAAACAATAGCCATCAGAACTTATACGGCAGCCCACAGTACACTGCGGCCAAAAGTCCAATCCTCGGCTGCTCGAACATCCACTTGATAAAATTTTGTGAACATATGCACCGAAGACCAGGTAGCAGCATTACAATTCTGAGCCACAGATACCTGATGGCAAAAAGCACAGGAGGTTCTTACACCCCTGGTAGAATGAGCTCTCATGCTAAAGGGAGGAGCTTTACGTTTCAGACCGTAGGCCTGAATGACCAACTGACAGACCCAATTGGCAATGGAAGCTTTGGAAGCTGCCTGCCCCTTCTTGGGTCCTTTTGGTTAAAAAAAAAAAGTCTGATCCTCGGATCTCCGCAGATCTAGGCAGATGAACCTTGACTGCCCAAACAACGTCCAAAGAATGCAGTTGTCTCTCTTGCACCGAACAAGGCTGAGAGAAAAAAGAAGGCAAAATAATGTCCTGATTTAAATGAAAGGCCGACACCACTTTTGGCAAAAAGGATGGAACAGGTCGTAACATGACTCTGTCATGGTGAAGGATCAAGTACAGTTCCCTGCATGAAAGGGCTGCCAACTCCAACACCCTTCTAGCCGAGGTGATAGCCATCAGGAAAGCTAGCTTGCGTGACAGCAAGTCTAATGGAATTTCCTTAATAGGTTCAAAAGGTTGTTTCTGTAACACAGACAAGACCAAGTTAGAGTCCCAAGGACGCACAGGTGACCTAATGGGGGGAAGCAAGCGAGTTGCCCCTTGCATAAAGGTTCAGATCAGTGAATGGGAGGCTAAAGGCCTTTGGAAGAATATGGATAGGGCCGAAACCTGACCTCTGATTGTACTCAAAGCCAATTTGATTTTCACAGCTGACTGTAGAAAAGAGAGAATTCTCCCAATCACATATTTCTGAGGATGCCATTTTCTGTCATCACACCAAGCAATATAAGTCTTCCAGACCTTATGATAAATCCTCCTAGTGACAGCTTTTCTAGCATTCACCAGAGTAGACACCACTGGCCCCGAGATGCCACAGTCCTTTAACACCCTGGCTTCAATAGGCCTGCTGTCAAATTTAGAGACTGTAAATTGGGGTGGAATATAGGACCTTGAGACAGTAGATCGGGACGACGTGGAAGCGTCCATGGCCCGTCTATCGTCAGTGTCACAATCTCTGGTAACCAGGGCCTTCTGGGCCAGACTGGTGTCACCAGAATGACTGGAACCCCCTCTTTCTGAATTCTGCGCAACAAATGTGGAAGGAGAGGGATCAGAGGGAAAGCATAAACCAGGGAGTACTGACTCCATGGAACTATCAGAGCACCTGCTCCAATTGCCAGAGGATCTCTTGTTCGATACACAAGCTACTGTAACTTGTTGTTGATCCTGGATGCCAGTAGGTCGATTGCTGGCCATCCCCAACGTTGGCAAATTTCCTGGAAAACCTCTGGGTGTAGGGACCATTCCCCCGGGCAGATTTGCTGGCGGTTGAGATAATCTGCCTTCTAGTTCTCTACTCCCAGGACATGGACTGCAAATATTATTGGTACATGTCCCTCTGCCCAGGCTAGTATGCAGTTCACCTCCTTCAGAGATGAACGACTCCTGGTACTGCCTTAGTGGTTTATATAGGCCACTGCTGTGGCATTGTCGGACTGAACCCTGATGGGGCAGTCCTGAAGCTCCACCGTCCAGGACCGCAGGGCCAGACATACTACTCGTAATTCTAGGACGTTGATGGGCAGGGTCTGCTCTGTCCCTGACCATTTCCCCTGAGCTGTGAGCCTGTCTAGGGTCGCTTCCCAGCCTGAGAGACTGGCATTTGTAGTCAGTACTCTCCAAGTTTCCGGGAGAAAGGATTTTCCTTTTCGTAGGTTCTGAACCTGCAACCACAAGTTTAGGCTTTAGCATGCCTGAGGAGATAAACACATTGGATAATCCAGGGCTTTTCTTCCTCTGTTCCAAGCAAACAAGATGTCTTGTTGCAAAGGCCTGGAATGGAACTGGGCATAGGGCACTGCCTCGAAGTAGGATACCATCCTTCCTATTATACTCATACAGAGCCGAATGGAGGGTTGTCTGGTGCCCCTTATCTGATGCACCTAATCCTTCAGGGCACAAATCCTTACGGGTGGCAAGAATACTCTTGCTTGAACCATGTTTAGGATCAGGCCTAAATACCTTAGAATTTGAGCTGGTCTCAAGGCTGACTTTTCAGTATTTATGATCCAGCCTAAGCTTTTCAAATACCGCACTGTGTAGATTATGCTCTGTTCTAGGGCCTATACTGAGTGATCTCTGAGCAGGAGGTCGTCCAGATACTCGAACACCAGGATTCCTTGGGCCCTTAAAAGACCCAGTACTGGTGCTAGGACCTTTGTGAACACCCGGGGAGCTGTAGCTCCTACTGCAAAACGTAGGAACCTTTGATGAGGCTAAAAGATAGGTACGTGTAAGTAAGCGTCCTTTATATCGATGGAGGCTAAAAAGTCTCCTCTCTGGTGTGAGGTTACTACTGAGCGGACAGACTCCATCCGAAAGGACTGTATCAAAAGATACTTGTTTAGGGACCTTGGGTCCAAAATGGGTCTTGTGTCCCGGTTTGGTTTCTGAACCGTAAACAGGTTTGAGTAAAACCCTGTGCCCCTTTCGAACACAGGAACCTCTACAATCACTCCTTGATGCACTAGATGATGTAGTGCCTGAAGCAATAAGTTTCTTTTTGGAGGATCAGAGGGAACGCTGGATCCTAAAAACCTCTGAGGGGGAAACGCCCATAACTCCAGCTTGTAACCGCAAGATATAATTGAGGTGATACACTCATCCTGAATTGTTGGTTTCCAAATGTCTGCAAAGGGCAGCAGCCTCCCCCCACCCCATGGAGTGGGGGTGTCCCCTCAAAAGGAGGGCTTGGTGCTGGGTTTAGAAGAATTTTGGACCCAGGGTCCATTTCTGGCCCTGGCCTTGCGGCTTGCCCCTGGCCCTGAGACATTTGAGGAAGGGACGTTTGGTGCTGTTCTTCACAGGAATTAGAGAACTCTTCCCTCCGAAAATCTTTTGGATATATTTGTCCAAGTAATCACCGAATAAACGTTCCCCATGAAACCTGCAAATAACTTTTTAAAAGGAAGCTCGGCTGACCAGTTCTTAAGCCATAAAAGTATGCGCATGTGTACAGACAAGAGAGCCAGACGAGAAACCCGCTGTATTGAATCCTTTAAAGCATCAACAGCAAAACACAGCGCTCGAGGAATATCTGTCTTACGTTCAGGCAGATAATCCTCCTGGTTATGCCTATCCGGCCCTTTGAACTGATCCTTTACGGACTGACAAATACCAATTGCTGCAACAGCTGGCTGAATAGCTGAACTGGCCAAAGAAAAGGAAACCTTTAATAATAACTCCAATTTCTTGTCAACAGGGTCTTTCAAGCCCTGTGCGTTATCTACCGGACAAGTTAGGTTCTTGTTTAAGGAAGAGACTGCTGCATCTACTGCTGGCATGCTCCATTTTTTTAACGAACTTTTCATCCATGGGATATAAAAGGGAAAACTTTTAAAAGGAGGCAAAAAAGTCCTGTCAGGATGTTCCCAATCAGCATACACACCTGTTCCAACAGGGGGTGTAACGGTAAAGTCTGTGCGACCTGAAAAGGTCTCAGAGATCCCAAAGAGGACCAGGGGGGCTCAGTCACCTCTGCAAGAGGCAACTTAAAGGCAGAACAAACCATTTTGGTCAGTCAGGATCAAAAGCCTCTGCGACTGAGAGGCAGACATCGAGTGGATATCTTCTTGTCCAGATTGCTCAGAAGCAGACTCATCTGCTGGGCACACCAACAAATCCTGAGCTTTAAGCTCTTCCCCATCCTCAACCCATTCCTGCTGCTGACGAGGAGACTGCGGGGAGGGGGATCTGTCACGCTTCTGGTCACCCTGCGGGATGGAGGCAATCATGCCAGCAATTCTGTGTTCTAACCCGGCTAGGACTGAGGACAGTTCATCCTTAGTGATAAAGGGTGAAGCAGCAAGGTTGACTGTAGGCACAATACCAGATAGGCGCAGCGGCTCTGATTGCCCGGGAGCATCTGGTCTTTCAGGGGATACAACACTAGGGATACAACCAGGTTCATCAGGAACTACTGATGACTTAGGTGTGCCCTTCCCTATGGTGTTAGTCCCACTCCTCTTTTTGGAAGACATTCAATGCCGCAAACAAAGAGTACTTGGGTGTAGTTAAAACACCTCAGAAGGCAGACCCTTTAATAGGGCTCACCAAGCCCCTATGCAACAATCCTGCTAAGCACCTTTAGCCTGCCAAGCAACACCTGGTGACTCTCGTGACCCGGGTAAGGAAAAATGAACCACTGCAAGTGTCTGTTCAGAGCCTGCTCGGTGTCCCACAGCTGCCTTCTGAAAGCCCCACACGCATGTGCGCGGTCCCGGCCAGCGGGCGTGACTGTATTCGCGTACGACACAAATCTTTGTGCGCCCAGATAAGGGCTACGGCGCATGTGTGGCGAAGCCGCCTGCTCCATGGCCGCCAAACGAACTGCTGAGCCCAGCGGCGCTCTTGCGAACACACATGCGTCATGGCGAACCAAGGCAAAATGGTGCACCATCGTGCGCCATCATACAGGTAAAAAAAAAGCCAGACACAAGCAAAAAAGGCACACTTTGCAAACACCCACAGCTAGCCCAGAACTCCATATGGTCACCACACACAGGTGTCCAGCCTTTAGCTTGCTTGACTGATTGTTACAATAATAAACTAAGGGGGTTTCACTTACCCGTCCAGACGCAGGGCCACTTAGAAACTAAGGGCCCAATCTTCACCCTTCACGGCGGGTTCCTGTCACTTGGACCTTCAAGGACTGGGTACCCAGTCATGTTTATGGTCCACTCCCTTGGACCTGTACAGCACCCTGCAGGATATGCGCTGTAGTGTCCAGGATTTCAAATCTGCAGTGTCCAGCGCCCGGAGGCCACATTACAGGCAAAACTTACAGGCAAAACCTCGAGTCTTCCTTGTGAGGCTCGGGTACCATTTATCTAAGCATAAAAGCCTGTATCAAATGGATCCGATCGGTAAATCCCTTGATTCATTATTGGAAGTGTTTGTGGGACTAGAGACCTGGAGCTCAGAGAGCTCAAACAAACCGTGCCATCACCTTGCAGACACTGGTAAAAAAAACTAAAGTACTTCCTGTATGGGAGGGGTTATATAGGGGATCACTTCCTGTCTGAAGACCCTTGGTCTACCAGTGTCCATTCACCTAATGATGGAGTATAACCCATCAGGTAATGAATATTAGCCAGACTCTGTGTCCCATGAAGTATGAAAAAGAAAATGAGGTTCTTGGTCTCTAAACAACCTTATGGTGTTTATGTAAGATCAAATGGGGCTCCCTGCAGGACAACACTGCAATAGTAATGTCATGGAGATGTCCCAAAAAAGTTTGAATGATTAGCAAGAGGGCGCTGAAAGAAAGACAATGCAAAGACCTGACCTTTGATGGTTCTATTGGTTAAATGTTGTTCTACTCAACAACTGGTGGAAAGAATGAACACAGCCTACCAAAAGACATGTGGGAAATTCACTAGCTTTTCGCATGATCAGAATTACAGAATGCAAAATGCCTATGTCTCTCAGAATCTGAGTTTTAACGGTCAAGCTGTCAAGGCCAAGTACCAAGCAGCAGGATGGAAGATTGGTCCTCGAGATGAGAGATCCAGCTGATGTGGTAGAGGCCACTGAGTGCCGTCTAACAGAAGAACAAAGTCAGCATACCACGCTCTCAGTCCAATCTGGAGCTATGACTGGAAAGATCTTGGCCCGGATTCTTTGAAGTTGACAAGGTGAGATTTTCAGTATAACAAATGCAATGATCATGATATATTATTGCCAAGGTGTCATCAGTGCATCTGCTGTATCTGTCATCGTGCCCCTCATCCTGCCTTTCCCTTGTGTTTACTCACTATACTGCAACTTAGTCACTGTAGCATAATCTCACTTCCACCCTCTGCCAATGTGGGAGGAAGGAGAGGGCTGGCGGTGTGTTAACACAGCAATCACATGGCACTGAGCCACTCTGATTGGCTCACTTTACCCTGCCTGTGATGTTTAAGGTCTAATGATCCCCATACCTCCTGCTCCAAAACTGAATTGTATAATCTGCAGGACCCTCATACCTATTGCACCTGATTAGCCTGGATAATGAACAGGATCCTCATACTTCCTGCTTCCCATTAGACTGTATAATGAACAGGACTCTCATAATTCCTGCTCACAATTAGACTATTTAATGAGCAGGTCTCCCATGCCACCAGTTCCGTATTGGATCATGCAGTAAGAAAATCTCCTAATCCCAATTGGCTGTATAATAAGCATGGCCCTAATAATTCCAACACCAGATTAGATTTTATAATGAGCAGGAGCCTCATGCCTTCTAGCACCGATTAGGCTGTATATAAAGCAGGAGCCTCATTACCCCCTGATCCACATTAGATTTCATAACGAGCAGGTCCCTCAAACATTCTGATCTCTTTTAGAATGCATAACGAGCAGGACCCTCAAACTTCCTGATTTCTATTAGAATGCATAACACTCAGGACCATAAAACCTCCTAATCACAATTAGAATGTATAATGAACCAGGATCATCATACCTTCTGGTCTCAATTAGATTGTATAATGAACTGGACCCTCATACCTACAGATCCACATTGGATTTCATTATAAGCAGGACCCTCAAACCTCCTCATCTCCATTGGATTACATAATAAGCAGGAGACTCAGACCTCCAGATTTCTATTGAATTGAATCAGGATCCTCAACGCCCCAACCCCCCTTTTAGAGTGTATACAGTATCTCACAAAAGTAATTACACCCCTCACATTTTTGTAAATATTTTATTCTGTCTTTTCATGTGATAACACACTGAAGAAATGACACTTTGCTACAATGTAAAGCAGTGAGTGTACAGCTTGTTTAACAGTGTAAAATGTGCGGTCTCCTCAAAATACCTCAACACAGCCATTAATGTCTAAACCGATGGCAACAAAAGTGAGTACACCCCTAAGTGAAAATGTCCAAATTTGGCCCAATTAGCCATTTTCCCTCCCCGGAGTCGTGTTCATTAGTGTTACAGGGTCTGAGGTGTGAATGGGGAGCAGTGAAAATGCCCAAATTGGGCACAAAGTGTCAATATTTTGTGTGGCCACCATTATTTTCCAGCACTGCCTTAACCCTCTTCGGCAGGGCATTCACCAAAGCTTCACAGAATGCCACTGGAGTCCTCTTCCACTCCTCCATGACGACATCACAGAGCTGGTGGATGTTAGAGACCTTGCGCTCCTCCACCTTTTGTTTGAGGATGCCCCACAGATGCTCAATAGGGTGTAGGTCTGGGGACATGGTTGGCCAGTCCATCACCTTTACCCTCAGATTCTTTAGCAAGTCAGTAGTCGTCTTTGAGGTGTGTTTGGGGTCATTATGTTGGAATACTGCCCTGTGGCCCAGTCTCTGACATGAGGGGAGCATGCTCTGCTTCAGTATGTCACAGTACATGTTGGCATTCATGGTTCCCTCAATGAACTGTAGCTCCCCAGTGCCGGCAGCACTCACGCAGCCCCAGACCAACTCCCACACTTGACTGTAGGCAAGACACACTTGTCTTTGTACTCCTCACCTGGTTGCCACCACACACGCTTGACACCATCTGAACCAAATAAGTTTATCTTGGTCTCATCAGACCACAGGACATGGTTTACAGTAATCCATGTCATTAGTCTGCTTGCCTTCAGCAAACTGTTTGCGGGCTTTCTTGTGCATCACCTTTAGAAGAGGCTTCCTTCTGGGACGACAGCCATGCAGACCAATTTGATGCAGTGTACGACATATGGTCTGAGCACTGACAGGCTGACCACCCCACCCCTTCAATCTCTGCAGAAATGCTGTCAGCAGTCATATGTCTATTTCCCAAAGACAACCTTTGGATATGATGCTGAGCACGTGCATTCAACTTCTTTGGTCGACTATGGCAAGGCCTGTGGAACCTGTCCTGTTAAACTGCTGTATGGTCTTTGCCACTGTGCTGCAGCTCAGTTTCAGGGTCTTGGAAATGTTCTTATAGCCTAGGCCATCTTTATGTAGAGCACAATTCTTTTTTTCAGATCCTCAGAGAGTTCTTTGTCATGAGGTGCCATGTTGAACTTCCAGTGACCAGCATGAGAGAGTGAGAGCAATAACACCAAACTTAACACACCCCCTCCCCATTCACACCTCAGACCTTTTAACACCAATGAAGAACACAACACCGGGGAGGGTAAATGGCTAATTGGGCCCAATTTGGACATTTTCACTTAGGGGTGTACTCACTTTTTTTGCCAGAGGTTTAGATATTAATGGCTGTGCGTTGTGTTATTTTGAGGGGACAGCAAATTTACACTGTTATACAAGCTGTACACGCACTACTTTACATTAAGGCAAAGTGTAATTTTTTTAGTGTTGTCACATGAAAAGACAGAATAAAATATTTACAAAAATGTGAGGGGCGTACTCAATTTACTACAATAAATCAGAAACCTTGTATCTTTTGGTCACAATCAGACTGTATAGATGAGAAGGGCCCCCGCACCTCCTGATCCCTATTAGATTGTATACCAAACACGACCCTCATACTTCCTGGTCTGGTTTAGACTGTATAGTGGGAAAAACGCTGATACCTCCTGATCCGGATTAAATTGTATAGTAAACAGGACTCTCGTGTCGCTTTGTCCAAATTAAATTGTATTATAAGCAGGACCGTTCTACTTCTGTTATCTATTAGACAGTAAGCTCTCATGCCTCATGTTCCCTATCAGACTAATTTCCAACAAGCTGAGCTATTAAACATCCTGTTCCCTATCAGGTTGAGCGATATAATAAGGACTTTCAGCTTCTTTTTACTTGAATCCTTTTTTTTTCTTGCCTGGTTTCCACTCTTTTCCTCCCCCTGAAATGCTTGTTGTCATTCAGGATTCGGTCTTCGGCATCTGAAATCTCTCTTTTTCTCTGTGTTGTGTTAATGAGATTATTCTGAATCTGTTCTCTAGTAGAGTGACTTGACTTGTATGAATACAGAAAATAATTTTTTCCCTTAATTGTTTCTCAGACGAACAATACAAGTGTGCTACAGCCACAACATCGCCCCCCAGCTACATCACCAACCTCATCTGCGGATATCGCCCAAATCATCCTCTCCACTCCTGCTCTCTAGCTCCCATGTTATTGCCTCCAGAGCCTCTCCCATCCTCTGGAACTCCCTGCCCCAAAATGTCAGGGAAGCCTATCCCACTTCCACCTAAGAACTGTACTCAAGTCACCGCCATCAGATCATCCCCTGCAGCTATTACCTTTTGTACCACCTTCCCCTTCCTTTAGATTGTAAGCTCCATGAGCAGGGGCCTCCTGCTCCTTCTGTATTGAATTGTATTGTAATTGTACCACCCCCCTTTATATTGTAAAGCGCTGTGTTAACTGTTGGTGCGCTATAAATCCTGTATAATAATAATACAAAGCGATACACTAAATGTATTCGATTTTCAGAGGTTATGCGTATATACAGAAATGTGGCAGCCAAAATGCTTACCTTGTTGTCCAAATCGAACAGGAAGGTGTCATCTTCACGCACATCTGCTTCAGAGTCTGAAATCAGTTCTCCAACATACCTAAAAATAAAAATGCTTGTATCTGTTTAACAGTGATACTTTTTGCTATGTGCTTATTCCAAAATGAACTTTGTGCAGTCGTAAAATGACTACCTTCACAGTAATTAGGTTAGAAGAGACTATCATATGAAACAGATTTTTTAGGCCCGATGAACATGTGTTGCGGAAAGGCATGCATCATGCATTGCAGTGCCATTCAGTTTGAATGTTAACTATTCGTATTTTTTGCTCCCTGCTGGAGCAATGGTTTTTTTTTGTCTATCTGGATCAATTGCAGGTTTAGAGTTATGAGAAGGGAAGTTTTTAATTAATTTATCATTGTCTTTTGCCAGAACTCAATTGCAGGTCTTTGAACTTAAAAAAAATTATAATAAATAATAAAAAAATTTTACTTTTAAACTAGAATTTGCTAAACCAACCTTGTTTATTGCTGGCAGACGTATCCTACATCTATGGTTCTGAACATCAAGATGTGTTTACTACATAAAGTCTTTCTAAAAGTCATTTGAGGGTTTACAGAAAAAAAAGCAGCTCATCCTAAAACAGGATGCAGGTTTCTAGGGTACCAATTCAGAAGGTACCTGCTTTTGACATTGGGATGAAAAGTCAAAACTCCACATAGGACAACTCGGGGCTCCTGAGGCAAATTGTGGGCATCTCAGAGCTAGAAATAGCTGTTTGTATAAATCAGATGGGGCCTACTGTGTATTTACGGGTTCTGTCATAATACAAGCACACTCTCTGAAATAACTGACACAGAACAAGAGCCTGCACAAATGTTGCAAAAATGTCAAATCTCATTTACTATTTTGGCATGAAAACATTTGTTATAGGAATATACAAGTGGAGATCAGGGAGTGTTCCTGAAAATGATGTTCAATTTGCTTAAAGTGTTACTAAAACCCACAACAGTAATATCAGTGTGTATATGCAGTAAAGCATGCTTGTTATACTTGCTGTGGATTCTAATGGGTTAATCCTCTGCATTGTGTATAAAGGCTGTGTGATCCTGTCTCTCTGATCCTCCCCTTCTTTAACTGACTCCAACCCATGTCTTGATAGAACAGAGCATTAGGAGTCAGGCTGCACATGGTCCGTTTGGTGTGTGTATTGCTAGGAGAGGTTTTTTTTAAAGAGTGCATGTGATCAGCACAGGGCCAATCAGCCCTGTCCAGACAGAGGGTCCGGGAAAAATTAAAACTCCTCCTACAAGCTTAAGCAGGCACTGATACAAGTTACAAGACCGCTATATACTGCCAATGAGAAAAGGTATTTAGCAGTTTATATTTACTAAAACTATCGCATGTCCTTGTTCTGTGTACTCTGGGAGACCAGATATAGTGAAGGCAGGGTTCTGTGTTTAGTAACACTTTAATATGAAATATGAAACATTTACAATTACAAGGCAACAGATCATGTAAACAAGACATATGTGGAAGAGAAAAGGAACATGAGCAGGTTTTCTCTTAAAATTATAAACCGTACAATACCATCAATTTTTGTGTCATGAACATTTTAGCCATCAGGGAACTTTACAGAAGGATTCAGTAGTAAAATTTACAAAGTTAGAAAACTATATAATAATAAAATTATTATTATTGAAGTTTGCACAGCACTATCGCTCCTATGCTACATTAGTGTGCTCACATCCTCTACAAATTACCAATCTTGTATTCCTTCTGGTGTTCAAACACCCAGTGCAATCCACCACCACAAGTACTAAATGGACTCACCAGAGCTCTATGCTGGTAAAATTATAAACCAGCTAATGCACATCACACTCTGGGGGAGACACATGGGAATGTGAGTGTACTGTTTTTAAAGAATAAAGCAGTTTTACACTATGGGAGCTTCTTTTCTTCCTTTAAGTGATTGTGGAATATATGAAACTAACATCGAGTGGTGTGATGTACATTAGCTGGTTTTTAATTTTACCAGCATAGAGCTCTGGTGAGTCCATTTAGTACTTGTGGTGGTGGATTGCATTGGGTATTCGGTGTGCACCAGAAAAAAATTTGTGAAGAACTCACTCAAGTTTTATCATTTCGCAGCTGATGTCATTTGGGGCTTTTTTTATTCTTTTATTGGATTTGGAAATATGAATTTTTGAATGGATTTTCTCTTATAATATGGACCAAATGTCATATATATGTATATATCATTTTTGCACATATTTTGTATTCTAAACATTGCACTTTAATTCATTATTGTATTTTTATACATGTTGGTATATAATTTGTAGAGGGTGTGAGCACACTAATGTAGCATAGGAGCGATAGCACTGTCCAATCTTCAATAATATCAGGCTCTCTGTGGGACAAGACGGGAACAAGTGAGTGGCTGCAATCTATTATAGCATGTATGATTTGTGCATTGAGAAATTAGATCATAAGTGACTTGCATGTTTGTATTGACTCTCCTCCTGTGCCACTTAGAAAGATTCCTTCAGTGTTTAAACAGGGCAGAAAATCCTGACTTGAGGCACAGTGTGTGATGCATATTCTCCAGTCCCCACCTTGTGGACAATATCAGCATGAGATATCAAAGAGCTCAACTGAGTCGCCTGACTTGCATATTTGAGAGTCAGACTTGGCAAGCACTAAATGCCTCTAATAGCTGATGATACAAATAGTGGAAAATGGCAATGCCACACCAAGGGGTGTCATGGAGGGCACCTACTGCAGCGCTATAGAAAAACTCAAAAAAGTTTCTTTAACAGTACAGCACTGTAAGCAACACTTTTCTTAGATAACCACTATTTTCCTGAGCAAATGTACACTTTTACAACAGAAATTTTCCAGCATGGGGAAAGATTTTCTTCTCTTTACAGTTCACAATATATTGAACTTGTTATAAACACAATTCCCACCAGTTACAAGTGACTCTATAATTTTTCTTCAATTGGAAGATCAACTGGATGTAGTGTGTGCATCTTAAGGTGAAAACAGTAAATGGGCAATAGTGTGAGTGTGTTTGACTGAAGGGCAGGGTACGCTGCAGACGGCTCACTTACTCGCACACAAACGTCCCTGCGGGAATGTCCTGTAGAGACCGCACTCCCCAGCCTTTATTCTTGGTCCGGAAAAGCTGTAATCTGATTCTGCATGAACAAGACCAAGAGGTTAAATTCAATGTCTACATGTTGAACGAGACTAAACAGCAAAATGCAGATCAGTCTTACTGTGGAGGCAGAGATTTCGGACTGCTATGTGCATAAGGGAGCTCCAGTGAAATAACTGCTCATTTAATCTTATTCCCAAATCCTGTGGCACCTTTAAAAACACTTACTTGGGACTGTTCCCAACTCTAGTCACAAATGCAATATAGGGGCTGCTAACTTCCTAAAAATGCTAGTTCCCTGGCTGTTACAATTGTCCTTTGATGTAAATACAATAGCCATATGTATGTAAATCAGAAAAGTCAGATGTACTTATAAGCATACTTAATTTGGGTCAGTGACTCAAGGAAACAAGCTTTTTCAAAAGAGGACAGTAACCGTCACCTTACATATGCTCCCCATGGCATAAAAGCAAATAAATTCACAAAGTGCACTTTAAAGGGTATTTTTGATGTCTTGTTTGTGGGCCTTTTCTAGTATTTTTAACATTGTTTTCTGGCGGCAGTTTATATCCCAGTCTTAGTCTGTATGGTTCAATATGGAGTTGACCCACCCTTTGCAGCTATAACAGCTTCAACTCTTCTGTAGGAGTGTGTCTATGGGAATGTTTGACCATTCTTCCAGAAGCGAATTTGTGAGGTCAGTCACTGAACAAGAAGGCCTGGCTCGCAGTCTCCGCTCTAATGTATCCCAAAAGTGTTCTATCGGGTTGAGGTCAGGACTCTGAGCAGGCCAATCATGTTCCTCCACCCAAAACTCGCTCATCCATATCTTTATGGACCTTGTTTTGTGCACTGGTCCAAATCATTTGGTGGAGGGGGGATTGTGGTGTGGGGTTGTTTTTCAGGGGTTGGACTTGGCCCTGGCCCATTAGTTCTAGTGAAAGAAAATCTTAAGGCATTAGGATACCAAGACATTTTGGACAATATCATGCTCCCAACTTTGTGGGAACAGTTTGGGGATGGCCCCTTCCTGTTCCAACATGACTGCGCACCAGTGCACAAAGCAGTGTTTACCCAGCCGTGGTTGGCCAGGGGGAACACTGACCGGGACAACTAAAAAAAAAAAAAATGTCTGGTCATATGCTTCCCCCTGTAAGAACTAGGGCCTGAATGCTCTTGCTGGCCGAGCTGGGCTGACTACCGGGATATATATTATCCAGCCTGTCGCCCAGCTGAGAAAAAAAACTAAAGAACTAAGAGTCAGCAGATTGGGGGGGGGGGGGGGGGGGTTAGCCTCCAGCAGGGCCCATCCCTAGGTGGTGCCTCTTTCATTTCTGGTGTATTTCAAAGAACACAAGCAACTCATCTCTTTCTTCCCCCACCCTTGTGCACAGGCACAGAGCACAGGAAGGTATCAACTCAAGGTTTCTGGCAAAATCAACAGATTTTTGCACTTCTTGAACCAATAAAAAAAAAAAAACAATTGCATATTTAGCAGACCAAAATGGAGCAAAGAAGAGAAGTTTATTGTACGGTTTTACAAACACTTTAAAATATCCAAACCCAGGACAAAACCGCACTAATGTGTTGAAATTTAACTTACTTCAAACCATTCTGTACCACTCGATTGCGACAATTCCTCCAGCAGGAACAAGCATGGTTACATTCGAAAATAAGCGGTGGTTCCACCATGTTGAATTCTGGCAAAAGACGTCCACTCTGAAAGATGAAGACAAATTCACTCTGTTAAAGGGATTGATTTTTCATTTACATTAAGACAACTTATCATTAGATATACTGGAATTTTAACGGTAGTCAATTTTTTTTTCATTTTCACCTTTCTTTCCTCTAATACAAAGCTTTTAGCCTACCTTATCATACCAACACCGCATGCTGAGCTGGCTGCACATGCAGTTTCCAGATGAGCAGTCATCTATACACACACAGTACTGCAAGAGACAAAGTTATAAACAAAGTTAGTGTTGCAGGATATATATTGCATTATTTAGACACTGGAGAGACTGGAAGCCTCACCTGAAGATGGGTTATGTTTCGATCTACGTTCAGCGGGGAGGTCACACAGTTCTGTGACACATATTTGTAATTGATGGGACAGGGTTCAAAGTCTTCACCATTAATGCATGGTATTGGGATGTTTTCATATCCCCTCGAAATATCCCTAAAGAAAAAAAAAAAAAAAAGAAAATCGTTACACATTTAGGAGCGTCCCAAACTCATCAACTTAAACAGAGTTTGTGTATTAGCCGACAGCTAAATTGCATTGCTGAGATCCCGATAAATCCAGCAACATGTATGATTGCACCAGCAAAACCCACACTGGTTGTAGGACACATGACAAATGTTGCATCTTGGACTTAAGTTAAGATAAACTAACAGAGGAACTTAAAAGCAGGCACCAAGATGTGCCAGACTCAAACTGTAACTTTCAGATCACCCCAAAGTATTCCAATATAAGGGCACTAAATATACACAGTACACAAAGGCTTTTAGAACAGATGTCAGTGATTTGGCACACATTCCTACCAGTAGGAAAGGCACATCACTTTCCACTGAAGGAGAGCACCCAAGGACGAGCAATTCAGTAGTTACATACCGAAGCACTGGGTGCTCTAGAAGATAAAAGGTACATGCAGACACATCAAAACTTGTGAACGAAATATGTATTGGTTTATGCTTTTTGTCTCTTAGTGTGGTCAGACTTATAAACGTAAGCTATCCTCATCAAATACAAGGTTTCAATCTGACAGGAAGTAGCAAAGCAAGCTGTATGTCAGATGTGCCTTTTCTTTAGATAACCCACAATGCTTTGGCAACCCTTTATCCTGTATTAAATTAAACAAAGGTTTTATGCAAATAGTAAAAACAATGATATAAAATAACAGTTTAAGTTGTTTATATACGTGACAACATCATGCCTGCTGGGCAGGGTATTCTAAATAAACTTATTTCCATTTTATACTACACTATAGGGTTTGCCTTGGTATTTTCCTTATGTTCTCTGTGATTTTTGTGGAGCGCTCTGGATATCATAGCTGTATGACAGCCAGGCACAATTGATCTCTTTCGTAGGAGATCTATATCATCTGGTAAGGAGCTTTTGAACAGGGGTGAACACTAAGAAGGGTACACCAGCTGTGTTATTGCGGGCACATTAGGCTTTTTACGAGATTTGGATATTTTGCAAGATATAGTTCACTTTATGAGTGGGACTTGCACTGATCACTGTTTATATTCTGTTGGATTTATATACAGACTTGGTACATATGTTACAAAGTATTTACCTGAATATTTATGTTTGAGTTGTTACTTAAACTTATTTAAAGAGATGCACATCTATTGTTTTTGATATTGCTAAAAAAAATATCTAAAGGCCTCCAAACCTAATGCTGAATAGATCCAAATAGCTGCTTAAAGAGACCAGCTCAAGTGCCTTGTAGAGGAGTCTTGATTAAAGCTAAAAAAAAAGTTTGGACTTTTCTCTGTGGAGCAGATTTCCGACCCCAGGACTTCTTTTGAGCCTGGGTCTGACCCTGACGTTTTCCTCTAGAGTCTGACGGCGGAGGCCGTCGCCACTGCCTGGAGGCAGATGCCCCTGGTGCAGGGGAAAGAGCCCGTTTAAATGAAGGGTGTTTATACTTTCTTTTGACTGGCAAAAGAGTACTTTTCCCACTAGAAATTGTTTGGATATATTTGTCCAAGTCTTCTCCAAATAGTCGCTTCCGCATGAAAAGGGAACCCAGTTAGGAGGTTTTTACATGGTGCTTCAGTTGACCATTTTTTTAACCACAGGGTTCTACCCATACGCATAAGCGTAAGGCGGGACGCCTGGTGAATAGAATCTATGGCAAAGCATAATGCTTTTGGCAGTTCAGCCAAATCCTGAGCTTGTTGTGCAGGAAGCTCTCTAAGGGCCTGTTCAAATTGGTCCTTTAGGGATTGACAGACGCCTATTGCAGCGACTGCAGGCTGAGTAACGGCACCTGCCATGGAAAAAGAAGATTTTAACAGGGATTCCAACTTTTTTATCTGTTGGATCCTTAAGTGCATTGTCTACAGGACAAGTTAGGCCTTTATTCACATTGGAAATCGCAGCGCCAACTGCTGGTATTTTCCATCTTTTGGAGAATTTGAATATCTTAGGAGGGAGAAAACGCTTATCCGGGGGATCCCATTAAGCAAAAACAAGCTGTTCTAGCAATCCATGTGCAGGAAACGCATGCAAAGGCTGAGAAGGTTTTAAGGAACCCAAGGAAGAAACCAAGCTTTCAGGAGACTGCGTTAGGGGCAGCATGAAAGTGGAACGAACCATCTCCGTAAGGCCCCTTTCACACTGGTGGGTAAAACGCAGCTATTTTTAAAAAAAGGGTTAAAACCGCCAGCAACACGCCGCTACAGCGGCGCTATGCCGGCGGTATAGCCACGCTGCCCCATTGATTTCAATGGGCAGGAGCGGTGTATACACCACTCCAAAGATGCTGCTAGCAGGACTTTTTTTTGCGTCCTGCAAGCACACCGGTCCAGTGTGAAAGCACTCAGGCTTTCACATTGGAGAGACAGCAGCGGCTGTTTCAGATCGGTTTGCAGGCGCTTTTTTTTTGCGCAATAGCGCCTGCAAAACGACCCAGTGTGAAAGGGGTCTAAGACTTTGTATTAGCAATTTCTCAGATTGTGAGGCTGAAAAAGGTTCACCTACCATTGTGTCCTCCACAGAGGAATCATCGGTTTGTTTTTCCTCCTGATTGACTGAGGGTAACACCTCATCCTGAGCCCACTGTTCCCCTTGCAAAGGTTCTGAAGTGGGGGGGGGGGGGGGTGTTCTAGCATGCTTCCTATCATTTTGAATGGAGGATGCGATTAAAGCCGCTAATATTCCTTCCAGACCCTACAGGGAGGAGGAAAGGACATCTTCAGTCATGTATACAGGGGCTGAGATGTGAGAAGCAGCTGCACCATCAATTTGTTCCAATGGCTCACCCTGGCTTGCCATAACTGTTAATTTAGGCAGGGTTGACAGTGTGGAAATGCGACTCGAAAGCCTAACACCTGGGGGTAAAACCTTTACTTTTTTGGCTTTTGTGGTGTCTTTTTTGGTAGGTATAGCCCTAAGTACAAAACAAAAGAGGCACTATATAAATTGCACTTTATCGCTGAAAATAGTCATGACATTTAAAGCCGCTATAAAGTTCAGCCTAGTGCTGGGAAATAAGCATCCTTCCTCGTGGACGTTCACAGCACTGCGTTAAGGCCCCGCCCGAGAAGAATTCCACCCCTTTTCATGTTTAAAAATATTCCCGCGCTTGTGCGAGGTGTTTTCGGGTCCACGGACCCAACACGAGGGTAGGGGAGGGGAGGCACAGACCCATACAGCAGTAGGCAGACAGTAAAACCGGCCACAGTAAAACAGTTAGCGGTACCAGCGGAGTAATGTAAGGGGGGTACAGCGCTGATGTCCCCGTAACCCTCTGGTCCCATCGGGGGGGGAGAAAGAAAACATATTTGCAGATTTCTTTTATCTTGAAAAATCCCCTTGCACATGCTGCTGCAACCACACACAGAGCTTTACAGTGAAGACAACAGAGTAAGGTATGTGCATAGACTCCCTCTAGTGGAGAATTAAGGCATGACAACATTTTTTCCCTAATGGAAGAATACCTAGGTGTTTTTAATACCCAAGTTTCTTCCCTTACCTTATCCCCGCCACAGGATTTGCTGAATTAACAGACAGTCCAACCTTCACCCATCACGGCGGGCGGCGTTTAGCAAACCTTCAAGGACCGGGTCCCTAAAACGGGGTTCCAACTTCCTTGGACCCCACCAGGAAAGCTAGGTAATGTAACAAGACCAAAGCCCTGGGTTCCTGGGCTCCAGCCCTTCAAAGAGGCGTTACAGGCAAAACCTTGTGCTTCGGATACGAGGGCCCAGGTACCATCCTTTTAGGCCTTAATGGCACTTTGGATGGATCTGGTCTTTACGGAGGCCATTTAAATCCAGCATGGATCCCTCCAATGGAGCTCCTCAGGGCACATCTTCACTTGTGACCAACACCTTAGACACTGGCGAAAAAACTGATCCTCCTGGAAGGAGGAGGGGTTATATAGGGAATGAACTTCCTTGATTGAGTATACCAGTGTCAACACCTGAAGGTGGCCTATAACCCATTAAGTAATTACTTAAGGCTGTGTGTCCCATGATGTACGATAAAGAAAGTTTTCAAAAGAAAAACAAAAAACAAAACATTGTGTGGGTTGTGTTAAAAGCACATACTACATACATTCTTATTCCAACATTACTAAGATGGTCTGCCTCACTGCCCAATAAAAATGTGCAGAAGTCAGGAGGGGGTGGGCAGATTTTATTAGTATCTTGATTAGCTGAATCTTGGCTTATGAGAATGGCAAGGAATTCACACATATTGGCAGGGTTTTTGAGATTGCTGCAGGTATGTTTTTTTTTTTTTTTTTGTGTCTCTCTCTTTCTCACTGGCAATCTAATAAAAGCGTTTCTATTTTCACCTTTTTTCAAGAAAACTGGATTTTTTTTTACATACCTGTAAAATCCTTTTCTTCAGGTACAGTACAGGACACAAGCTGACAATTTTAACAGATGGATTTTATGCTTCACCTACAGGTGGCTGGACCCGGGTAAAGCCACTGAACACTTTTAACACTCCCTCAAAAACCTCTCTCCCCACATGATCCTTAGTTTTCTAGCAAGTAACGAAAGACCAAAAAACACAGGACAGGGCTAAATTTTCTTTATTGTACAGTCTGTAAACCATATCAGTTGGGAAGTCCCCAAAGCAGTAATGAGGGGAAGATAACTTGGGCAACAAAAATTTAGATAGCAGACCTTCAAAAAATAAAGGCCTAAACCAGGCCAAGCCTGCAAAACTTTGCACCTGGAACTAGCATTAACTTTAACATCTATGCTGTAAAACTTGACAAAAGTATGCACAGAAGACCAGGTAGCTGCCTTGCAAGGTTATGCAACAGAAGCCCGATGTTGAAACGCCCAAGACATACCAGCAGATCCAGTAGAATGAGCCTAAATTTGGAGGGGAGTCAATGCAATGCAGATAAACCCTTTTTAGTCACGTGGCAATATGAAGAGAGTGATTTTTCGGCAGAGGCTTCAATATAAACCTTCACAGCCCCCCCTAAAAAAAAAAAAAAAAAAAAAAAAAAAAGAAAAAATACCTTCAAAACCCACACCACATCCAGACAATGAAGGGCTCCATTCATTTTTTGGGTCTTTGAAGGGCAAAACAATATTCTCATTTAAATAGAAGCCAAAACCCACCTTTGGTAGAAAAGAAGCATTCAGAGTCAGCACCACCCAGGTTCTTCTGAAACACCAAAAAGGGTTCCCTACAAGACAGAGTGGCGAGCTCTGAAACCTGCCTAATGGAGGTAACAGCCACCTTACGGGTAAGATCTGCCAGATTTTGTAGGACAGAAAGTATTAAGGGAAGGTTCCATGTCAACAGCATCAAAGACCTTCATCAAGGAGTGAGAGGCTAAAGGTCGCTGAAACAAAATGGCCAAGGCCGAGACCTGACCTTTCACAGTATACCAGGCCAATTTCTGATGCAATTCCAACTGCAAAAACAAGCAAGCGACCCATAGAATAATGGCGAGGATGAAGTAATTCTGCTCATACCAATAGAAATACATATTTCAAGTATGATGGTAAAAGCTTAAGCGAGCCATACTTGCCTTAAATTGTTTGTTAACCCACAGGGTACAATTTACATTATCCTCTTGGTTGATTAATCTAAGGACCCCCGGTGACTGTGCTTTATAAAAAATGAAGCTATATACCTTGTCGACAGAGCACAGATCTGCGATCACGTGGCCCACTGTCATTCTCCTCTCTCGTATGACAGCTGCAGTGGGCGGGGCCACCTCTCTCCTCCTCCCCTCCTGAATCACATCCAGCACTATTGCAATGTATTCCAGACCCTGGGATGGTTCCAGAACCTATTTCTGCAGACTGAGGATCCAACTGAAGCTGCAGATTGAGGATCATTCAGTGAAGATCCTTAATACAAGATCTGATCTTTCCCTTCAAAAAGCAGATTATCCAGGTATCCTAGGTTGTGAATTCCCTTGGATTGTAACAGAGCCAGCAGCCATGCCAAGACCTTCATAAAAACTCAGGGAGCCGTGGCTAGAACAAAGGGGAGTGCCACAAACTGGCAGTGGTTGTCCTCTACTGCAAAGTGCAGGCTATCTTTAGTGTGGAGGAAAAATCTGGACCTGGTCAAGGAGAGTACTATGCAGGTATGTTTGGGCGCTGGTTTGGCGCCCTTATTATGCACCTTTTCTCCCCATTTTTTGGCCAATTGAAAAAAGGGCCCACCCAGCTCCCAAGTAACCATCCCCCTTTTTGATCCCTTAAGGGCAGGTCTGTGCGGGGGGCTTTGTGCTGGATTAGTGGGCTCTCGGGAGACCCAGACACACATCTCCTGTTCAGCTATTTGACATCTTGTGTGCCAGTACAGATTTCCCTACACATGATGGGCCAGATATCTAATTGAATGCTCCTTGCTTTGGGGTGAGATATGTATTGCTTATTTTGCCCAATGTCGATTGCTTGTGAGATTTACTTGGGAAGGGTGTATATATTTGCATCTTTTTTTGGTGCGTTTTGTAGGTGCATCAATTCTTATTAGTGGTATACATAGATGTGAGCTTCTAGCTGGAATTCCATCTGCTAGAGTTTGAATTAATGTGTCGCTGTCACCCCTCTATGCAGGTTAGTGCAGTAGTATTCATATATATCCTGGCCACTTTATGTGTTTCTGCCAACACGGTAATATGGATAACCCTGGCTTATTACTTGTGTTTTTGACTTATTTCCATTAGTTATTATAAGTTACAACATATATTGTGACCAAGTCTCATATATGCCCTTTATCAGTGAGGTGAAGTGTCTCCAGATGTTTTGTGATTCATATACGGATAAACCAAGCCCTGAGGAAGCAGTGATTACCGCAAAACATGTTGGCAGATCCCATACAATTTATGTGATATCGTATTGGATATTTATATGATGTGTTTTTTACATGTATTTGGGCCTCTAGTTGCCCCTTTTGTTCTGCTTTTATGAACATTATATGTATAAAAACTTTTATATTTTTATAATAATGACACAACTTCTGTGCCGAGGGCCCTTTTCTCATTGCCAGGTTCAGCAGACCAACATTTTAGCCAACGGAGTCTCTGATTCTTGTACATACTGAAGTACAATACGATGCTTATTTATAGGGTCTCTGAAAGAAGGCAAGTCCTCACCCAGAACCGTCAAGAGTTTTACAGAGGCAAGAGATAGCTTGGTGTGCTTCATGCAACAACCCTTGTCTATAGGGTACTGTTGTGTACTGTAGTGGGGGAGGAGAAAGTCTTCAAGTACTGGGCTCCCCATCAGGTGGACCTGTTTTGGACCTGTACAGCAGCTGGAGGCAACACACATGCTGCATCAGGTACCTAGATGTGTTCCTGTACACTGTCCACTGCAGTTGCAACATTACAGGTCAGCACCATGCCCATCTTTGAAGCTGGGGGCACTAGCTTGGTACAGTTCATAACTAGTCTTGATAAGAGAATTCACTGCTCCTGCTAACAATTCATTTCCCTCACACAGACACTAGCAAAAAAATGAGGATGACATGGTGGGAGGGATTATACGAGAGCATGTTAACAGCATTGAGTGGTTTGCCAGTGTCCAGTCACTCAAGGGTGCAGCATATAACTCCTCAGTTATGGTCGACAGCCTGTGTCTTGTACTGTACGATAAAAAAAAACACAACTGAATACAAATTGAGAATTGCAAAATGTTTTCTATGTACCTGTTGAGCACCGTCTCCTCTGTCTTGGGTCTCTCGGATGGGTTACTGCTCTTCTTTAAAGCTGCCCAGACTTCAGAACTGGGGCTGCAACATTCCACTGGCGTTTCACCCTCCCTATTTCTCAAGCTCACTTCGGCACCATGAGCAAGGAAAAGTCTGGAGTGGTACAAAAACAGAAGGGTTCCTTACAACATATAGATATGCTCAGAACGATCATCTACCCATCATACACTAAGGAGGGAGTGCCTTCTCTGCATACAGTTTGTAGAAAAAATGTAAATATATATGACACTGTATAACAATGCAGCATAGGACTGTACACTCTCCAAATTATAGGGTCTGTTTAATAGGACACAAAGTGCTGTTTGTTTGTTCTATTGCTTTACTGAATAAACACTTGAGTGGCATAAGGGTTATAGAGCATCTCCAGCCAAATTTTTTTTCTTAGTTGTGGATTGTGTGAGGAAACCTTAGAACCCATGAGGTTTTTAATAGTATCTGGAGGATGTCATTTCACCTGATAGGAAGTGAGGACATTTCTCCAATATCAAAACAGACAGACATTAAATGCTATTCTTTATCTTTAGTAAAGTAGGGGAAGGCTGTAGTTCCTGCCTGATTTTTGTTTTCTGGTCTGTGTCCCTGTTGCAGATTTTGCCTAACTTCCTGTCTTGTGAAACCACTATCAATAGGACAGGGAGTGTAATATTCACAAACGGGATACTAGATAGGGATAAAAAACCAAGAGTTCTAATCCTCTCTCTCTATTCAAAACAAAGTGCTTTTGGTTTGACATATACCTTGAGTGTACTTGTATAGAAGTTTCAGATAAATCTGAGATCAGGTTTAGGTCTGAGTATACACTGCTCTTTAAGATCAAAAAATGGTGTCAGCAAAGCACAAAATTATAAATGAAAAGGATAACTAAACCCAAAAGGAAAATTTAATATGCTGCAGCTTACCAGTCCATATACATAGTGGGCTGCATTCGCTTTCTTTTTTGTGCAAGCTAAGAACATTTTCAGCAAGTACAGTAAAATACCTGTTGATCTTGCCAGTAATGCAGTGTCCTTGTCACTTCCTAAAAGCTAAACTGGAAGCATTAAACAATGTTATATTGATTCTGTAAACTAATCCCCCCTCCCATGTACGAGGAGATAAACAGTTAAGTTGGCCACTATACACAAGTAGATTTTCATAGGAACATTCACAGAATATTCTCAGGACATTTAATGAATTGACAAATGTCAATCAAAAATACTTCAAAATCTAATTTGCTTTTAATTTTGATTTTGGAATGAAGACAATTCCCTTAATGAAAGCCACATACATTGTTAGAAATTGGTTAATTGAAGAAAAAATTTACACCTTGCTTCTTAGAATTTTATTGTCACTGTCGAAAGTTGATTAGACCCCACTAAGAATTAGAAAGTCGAACAAACATTCTTAAAACTAAGAAATTTGAATGAAATTCTTCAAGTTAATGGTCACTACAGCTAGGGTGACTTTGGACTCAATTCAGTAATAGATATCGCATGTGATATTTGGGTCATGTGACAAATTTACTCAAATATTGCATGTGTTAGGAAAAATCTCAATTCACTATAGGTTTATGCAGCATTTACGGCGAAAAATAAAATATGTTCAGTAAATGTCACATAAACCTGTCTAAAAGATAAATCACCACAAAAAACCTCCCAAAAAAACAAATACATTCATTAACAAAGTAGTGGTCTAGCCACACATTATTTAAGGAATGTATTCAATTACTAGCTGATGGTTAAGGAGCTGGCAGAGCTCTTCAGGGGGTATGTTGTATGGATTGGGAAAAGGGGTGGGGACCCCACATTGTTTAAAACAATTTTTTTTTTTTTTACTGTTGGCTCTTTTGGTTACATTCTGCTGACAGCATGAATTAGTCATGGTTGTTAGGACACCAGCGGGTGCCCTGAGCAGAGCTGTCACATTTAGCAGTGGTAGGAAGACCACTAGTACATTTTTCAGTTCCTGCTGCAGCCTGTCTGCGGTAAAAACTAACATTCAAACCACACGTTGAATGCTGCGAAAAAAAAAAAAAAAAAAGCCTCATGGTATTTACATTCTTTTTTGTAAATCACACATTCTTGGGTTAAATACTGCACAAGTTATTTTAACAAATAACTCTTAGTGAATTGAGCCCCATAGCACCCAGACACAGGAGTTATTCACAAGATTACAAAGTAAAAATAAAAGGGAAAAAATGAAAAAGAATACAACCACTTCATCTAAGAACTGATAAGCTGCAATATATTAAATTGTTAATTATGGTTTAGAGTCACTTTAGCTGGGCCACAGGTAGGGTAGGGGACTTTCCCTACCTACATAATTAGTCCAATTTTAATATTTTTATGTATTTAGGTAGACACTTCACACTGGCTGGCAGTAAATATAAAGTGGATTGTACAAACAGACCTAACTTTTGGGTCCAGTTTAAATTTCAGATCCTGACATCATTAAAAAGGGTGAAATTTGCTAGCATAGTTGGAACATCTAAACAAAATCTATTTCCAGAAGGGTGGAACAGTATCCTTGTAAATTTTTAACTGTGCATCTCATTGCCTGCTGTAAATGCTTTTTGCTTACGTAACACATTCGTATCTGTTCTCCCGAGCGGCAATGTGAAGTGGGGAGTCGCCATGAATGTTGACAGCCCTAAGGTCACATTTAGAGTCCAGAAGGATCCCGGCAATTTCAACAGATCCGGCGAAAGCTGCCCAGTGCAGACATATGTTTTCCTCCTGAGAATGAAGAGTATAAAGAGGAAATGTTAGAACATATTAGTCTTTATTTATGAAGCATCAATTCGGAGTCATTGTCTACCAGGTATGGGGGCTTCAAGATTACACCGAATAAAATTTGCTTAGATTTGCACTTCATGATTCATGTATATCAGGCAATTTTGTAATTTTTGTACCTTTTGCCATAAACCACAGCAAAGTAAAAAAATTGGTTTTGAGAGTATTGATTTTTTTTTTTAAACAGAACTAGTCATGACTGGACATTTGCATAAAGATAAAATATTTAGTCTCAAATTGTTATTAAAGAAACATTTACATTTCTCCCCTTAATTTACTTGATATACTTTTGAGTCAGAGGTCACCTGCAGTAAGACTTTAGGATTAGCAACTATCAGACCTCACACATGGTTTCCAGAACAGTGTCAAGTAACAAAATATAGTGGTTTACATTCTTAACTAACCTGTATAATATGACATTCTTTTGCACTGCACACATGACTGGTTCTCTTTAAAGATATAGGCTGCTGGCCTCTACATGGAGGACTCTGAAGATGTAAGTGGTTGGAGACCAGAACTGTTTGTGCCACATAGTACAAAAGCACATACAATAGAACAAGTATCCACAAAGAGTATAAGTGTGAGCTTCAAGTGGAGTTTTTAGGCTAAATCCTAAAAAGATGTAGCACTTACATTGTCCCGGATATTGACGTCAGCTCCGCAGGATAGTAACAGCTTAACAAGTTCCAAGTGTTTGTATTCTGTGGCCCAAATCATCGGTGTCCAACCACCATCATCCTACAAGAGAAACAAAGGCACAGTCAGAAAGACGTACCATTGTATGATCAGAACGGCAGCTGTCAATGTTCTTTTTCCACAAATATGGATAGAAACACTATTATATCTGAACTACAAAAATTAATAAGCAAAAACTTTATCAGTAACAAGGCTGAACAGAAAAATATCAAGAACACCTAAGATATGCAAATGAGCAGGAAAGTGGGTGACAGGGTAATGGTGACACCAGGGTGTGATTTTAATGCCTTGGCAGGAATCACTTGAATAATGAAAAATGAACTGCTCCACAAGTACCCGGAAGATGATTATAGGCAAGACCAAGGTAAAAAAAAACATGCTCACAAAACATGGAAAACAGTACTTTTGTACTCACCATAAAATACTTTGCTTGGAGTCCATTCAAGGAGCCACTTGAAGGACTTTACACCCCGAGTGGCAATGTCCACCTGTTAGAACTTGGACAACATTTAAAAAGAAGACCAGGTGGAAGTCTTGCATATCTGGAAAATAGTTGCTTGACGCCGAAAAGTTCAAGAATCTCTAATAGAGTGTGCCCTTACAAGAAAGGGTGGAAACCAAGCCAAAAAACACTTAGAAATCCACTAGCACGCACCTTGACAAGAAAGGGTGAAACCCAATCCTTAAGACTGAGAAAAGAATAATGATCTGTAACCTAGAGAATAGTAGAATGAGGAGCTGGTGCACCCCAATAGTGACAATCTGGGATGACAAAAAAGGTTGCACATATTTCTGAAAGAAGCAGTGGCTTTTAGACAACAAAGGAAAATTTCCTTTTGGTGGAGTGGAACTGGGCAGAGGGATCGTAGAGTTGAAAGGTGGAAACTACCCAAGGCAAGAAGTTGTCCATGGCCTCAACACCAACTTGTCCTATGCAAAACCAGAAACAGTTCTTTGCAGAATAAGTCTGTGAACTCTGCATTTGCCTCTCTCACCTACAAGGTGGTATTCCTTGTAGCCATAAACTCAGGGGCAAATGTCTATGTCTCTAATAGGTTCAAAGGTGGTTTCTGTAGAGCAGAGAGAACCAGATTCAGATCCTACCGAGACACTGGGAACGAACAGCGAGAGCTACATGGAAGACTCCTTGTACAAAGGAATCAAGGAGTATCGAGGAGTATCGAGGAGTGAGGCCAATGGTTTCTGATAAAAGAGTGAAAGGGCAGAAATCTTACCTTTCATAGTGCTGAGAGGCAAACGGTGGTCCAAACTCAGCTTTAGGAAGGAGAGGTTTCCCTATCATTGTGAAGCTTCAACGGTGGAAGCCCCGAGACACCGAGTGACATTTGCGGGATGTAGATTTCCTAGCTTTTAACATTGTGGAAGTCAATGATTCAGAGATGCCCCAATCTTTCAAAACCTGGGCTTTACCAGCATTGCCATTAAAGCCCGTGACCATGAAACGGGATGGTAAATAGTTTTTTTGAAACAGAAGATCCAGATAGATGTGGTACTGCCCAAGGATTGTGTGTCAGGAGACTTACCAGGCTGGCATACCACATCTGCCTGAGCCAGTCCAGAGCAATTAAAATGATCAGAATGTCATTGATTTCAATCTTGCAAAGCAGATGAGAAAGACGTTTCCGGGCATAGATCAGGTTTGTACTAATCCCACAGAGACATCAGAGCAACCACCGCTTTTGTTTCAGGATCCCTGCATGTGGAGAAAAACCTGTCCAGTTTGTTGCTGAACCTAGGGGGCAAGATGTCCACATTTAGCATCCCCCACAGAAACTACTCTGGGTGTAGGGCCACTTCCCTGAGTATAGACACTGCAGCTAGGGAAGTCCGCCTGCTACTTTGACTTCTAAAATTTACTCGGACATGAGTGAAACATGACCCTGCTCAGGACAGGATGCAATCTACCGGTCTTGTCTGTAGTTTTTTTTTTTAATTCTCTACTTAAGGTATGCAACACGACAATGTAGTACGTCATGACAATCCGTTCTTAATGATAACCATTAACAGTGATACAAAAAGTGAATACAAACAGGGGTTTAAAGATAGCATTGAAGCCACCGGCCAATATCCTTCAAATAACATACCCTACTTAAAAGGCTGAGGGCTGTGGCTTCCACGGTACGTACAACCTGTATTTTGTAGAGAGTCACATAGGAGAACATGTCTGTCATGTACATACTGAGAAGATGGCACAAAACTACCATGAGGTGGGGAGGAGAGGGGGTTAAACAAAAACTTCAGTGTAAGGCAACTATGTCCAGGCCCCAAAGCAGGTGCACCAAAAGGTCAGCACATACTGGGTAGCTTTTTTCCTTAATTTTGGCAGAAAGAAATACACACACTAGGTGTCTAGGAAAAAGGGGAGAAAGGATGGAGGAGAAGAAAAAAAAAAGGGGGGGGGGGTGGAGGGAGGCAAAGTGGGGAGTAACAGCAGGGTCAATGGCTCAAGAAGCCCAATTCCCATATGAGAGTAATCTCAATTTAGGAGTAGGTCATGCACTCATCTGAGAAATAAAACAAGTCCCAGTACAGCCATCGTGCGTTATGTTCCTCCGTCTTGTCCCTGAGGGCAGAGGTGAAGTGTTCCACCTGTTGAATATCGCTGACTCTGGCAAACCACTGTAATACTGTAGGAGGGGATTGTTGTTTCCACAACCTGAAGTTGCACGCCCTGGCGGCATTTAGAAGATGTTTCAATAAAGATTCACAGTATTACTTACTTGACATAGGGGTACATTAAGGAGTACTGCAGTTGGGTTGTCAAAAAGAGAAATGCCCGTAAGTTTGTGAACGATCTGTAGGTGTTGTTGCCAGAAAGGGCGAAGCTTTGGACAGTCCCAGAAGATATGGAGTAGTGTACCAGTCTGGGCGCCACATAGCGGGCTGTGTCTGGGGAAAAAGTGACGCAAGTACTGATGGGGTCCGATACCAGCGTGTCAAGATTTTGAATGTAATCTCCTGGTATTTACTGCAAAGGGAAGACTTGTGAGCAAATAGGAGTATCCGGTTATTTTGGTCTTCCGAGAATGTAGTGTTAAGGTTTTTTTCCCCATTTGTGTAAATAGGGAGGGTCGTGCTGGGATGCAACTGCAAGCAAGATACCGTAAGAAGAGGAGAAAGATTTCCGTACGGGCTCATCTCCCAGACAAAGTTTTTCAAACTAAGTAGGTTGTCTGTGGAAACAGGTTTGACTTGGAAGGGACAAGAGGAAATGAGATATTGTCTGTAGTTTTAACACTGCTCCAGATCTGCTGACACACTCATGGATCCATCATTCCCAAATAGATTCGGCACAAAACACATACAGAGGTGCACATTGCTCGCCTTTGGGGTTAAAAGCCTAATCGCTCCACTTCCAACACAAACTCTGACACTCCAGTTCAATCCACTCAGTTGAACTTAATCTTAGATGTTCGCTAATTGGGGTGTTGTGTCAAAGTCTGCGTTGGAACTGGATAAATAAAAAAATAGCATTTTTATAACAGCTTACCTGTAAAATCCTTTTCTTGGAGTACATCATGGGACACAGAGCCTTAAGTAATTACTTAATGGGTTATGGGCCACCTTTAGGTGATGGACACTAGTAAACCCAATACAGGAAGTTCACTCCCTATATAACCCCTCCTCCTTCCAGGAGCACAACAGTTTTTGTAGCAAAGCAATATACTTAAATCCCAAAAGAGGGGAGGGACCTCTGTGTCCCATGATGTACTCCAAGAAAAGGATTTTACAGGTAAGCTGTTATAAAAATCCTATTTTCTTTATCGTACATCATGGGACACAGAGCCTTAAGTAATTACTTAATGGGACGTCCCATAGCAATGCTACTTGAGGGGAGGGAGACACAACCCGAAGGGTACCCCCAGACTTGAGGACTTATACTGCTTGCCTGCAGCACACTGCACCCGAAGGCGATATCCTCATACCTCCTTACATCCACCTGATAAAATTTTGTGAATGTATACACTGAAGACCAAGTTGCGACCTTACAGATCTGAGGCCTGGTGACGCACTGCTTAAGAAGCACTAACCGCCCTGGTAAATGCGCCTTAACTTGAAAAGGGGGAATCTTACCCTTTGAATTATAAGTTTCAATTATAACTTGCCGAATCCACTTAGCGACAGTGGATTTCGACGCTGCCTGTCCTTTCTTAGGACCCTCTGGCAGAATAAATAAGACATCAGTCTTACGAATCTGAGCAGTTGTCTTTAAATAGATTTTCACTGCTCTCACTACATCAAGACAATGTAGTGACTTCTCTTACCTGGAACATGGTTTTGGAAAAAATGATGGCAGGATGTTATCTTGGTTCAGGTGAAAATCTGAAACCACTTTTGGTAAAAAGTCTGAACGAGGGCGTAACACCACTCTGTCCTCATGAATAATCAAATATGGCTCTTTACACGAAAAAGCCAATTCCGAAACCCTCCTGGCTGAGGATATATCAACCAAGAACACCAGCTTCCTTGTCAGAAGGACTAAGGGAATATGCTGTATCGGTTCAAATGGCTGTTTTTGTAACACTGATAAAATTAAGTTCAAATCCCAAAGGGTTTAAAGGTGATTTAACTGGCGGATTAATCCACATCACCCCTTGCATAAAACCCCGGACTAAAGAATGCGTAGCAAGCGGTTTTTGAAATAAGATTGATAAGGCTGAGACTTGGCCCTTAATAGTACTCAAGACCAATTTCATCTCTACACCTAATTGTAGAAAGGCAAGAATTCTGCCTATAATACATCTCCGAGGGTGCCAACCCTTGGATTCACACCAGGAAACATAAGCCTTCCAGATTCTATAATATATAATTCTGGAAGCTGGCTTCCTTGCATTAATCAAAGAAGAGATAACTGACCCGGAAAGCCCACATTTATTCGGAATGTGGGTTTAAATAGCCAGGCCATTAAATTTAGCGTTCGTAAAGTAGGATGGCATATCGGCCCCTGTGAGAGCAGGTCTGGCCTTAGTGGAAGGGACCATGGATCCTCCGCCATCTTTACGATTTCTGCATACCATGACCTTCTAGGCCATGCTAGTGCTACCAGAATTACCAGCTTTCTTTCCAGCTTGATCCTGCAAAGAAGTTGTGGCATCAACTGAATAGGGGGAATGCGTAGATCAGTGAGAACTGATCCCACGGGGTCACCAACGCATCCGTTCCGAATGCGAATGGATCCCTTGTTCTGGCCACAAAGTTGACTAACTTCATGTTGAATCTGGACGCTAGAAGATCTACGTCCGGAGTCCCCCATCTTTGGCAAACAGTCTGAAAAATGTCGGCGTGAAGAGACCATTCCCCTGGGAATAACTGCTGACGACTTAAGCAGTCCACCTGCCAATTCTCTACTCCCGGAATGAAGACTGCTAATAGGCACGGAACATTCCTTTCTGCCCAAGTTAGAATATGGTTCACCTCTCACTGCAAGAGACTCTTGGTGCTCCCTTGGTGATTGATATAGGCAACAGCCGTGGTATTGTTGGATTGGATCCTGACAGGACAATCCCTCAACCTGGAAGTCCAGGCCTTCAGAGCCAGACGCACCACCCGAATCTCTAGGATGTTGATGGGCAAAGTTATTTCGGTTCTCGACCACTGTCCCTGGACAGTCGTCTACCCTAGTACTGCTTTTTAGTACTGCTAGTGGTCTGAAGGATTTTCCTTTCAGCAGATTCTGGGTTAGTAACCACCAACTGAGGCTTTGGGACACCCTTGGGGACAGCCGCATTGGCAAGTCCAAAGCTTGGATAGTTTTGTTCCAAGCACACAGGATACTGTTTTGCAACAGTCTCGAATGGAACTGGGCATAGGGGACTGCTTCGAATGAAGCCACCATCTTTCCTAACAACCTCATGCAAAGGCAAATTGAAGGATTTCCTTTCGACCTGACCAAAAGCTTTTCTAGTAATGCATGGACCAGAAATGCATGAAAAAGCTGTAAGGGCTTTAAAGAACCCAAGGAAGAAACCAAACTTTCAGCTGACTCTGTTAGGGGTAGCATGAAAGTGGAACAAACCATCTCCGTAAGAGTTTGTACCAGCAATCTCTCAGATTGCGAGGCTGAAAAAGGTTCAACAGTTGACTTGTTTTTCCCCGTGATCGCCTGAGGTTAATACCTCATCCTGTGCCCACTGTTCCCTTGGTAAAGGGTTTTATGAGATTTTAAGGCATTACAATGTTTTTCATATGGAGGAAAAAGGCATAGGTGGACTTTTTACAGTTTCTAAGCTTTTTCCCTTACCTTTTCCTCGCTGCAGGATACTGCTGAAAACAGACAGATCCAAACTTCACCCATCACGGTGGGCAGCGTTAGTAGACCTTCAAAGAACGGGTCCCTTAATAGGGGGTTCCACTCCTTTGGACCTGTATAGCACCCCTCAGTAGCAACTTTAGGCAATGTAGCATGATCAAAAAGAGCCCTGGTTCCTGGGGTCCAGCCCTCAAAAGAGAGGCTTACAGGCAAAAACTCATTCTTCTATGCGAGGCCCGGGTACCATCCTTAGGCCTCAGTGGCTTGGATGGATCTGGTGTGTGGAGGTTATTTAAATCCAGCATGGATCCCTCCTGGTGCTCCTCAGAGCACATTTTCACTCATGACCAACACCTTAGACACTGGCGAAAAAACTGATGTGCTCCTGGCAGGAGGACGGGTTATATAGGGAGTAAACTTCCTTTATCGGGTATACCAGTGTCCATCACCTGAAGGTGGCCCATAACCCATTAATTACTGAAAGTGATTGTAAACCCTTTCAGACCACTTTAACCTACAGGTAAGCCTAGATTAAGGCTTACCTGTAGGTGCTTGAAATATCTCCTAGACCTACACGGTCTAGGAGATCTTTGCAAATCACCATACGGTGATTTCTTCTGCGCATGCGCCGACATTAGAAAGGGCACGCTGTGCCGTTTCTAGCTCGGGTCATGCTGTGACTGGCGGCTCCCGCGCACACGGGAGTGACGTCACGCAACTCCGGACAGTCATAGAGCCGGAGTTCGAGGCCCCGGAAGGAAGAGGGGTGAAGAATGGACACTCACGGCTAGCGAGGAAGACGGGGACATCGCAGGCTTCTCCTGCAGGTAAGTATCACATAATGGGCTACTATGTGATGCATAGTAGCCCATTGTGCTTTACCTTTGCAGGGAAACAAAGAGGAAGTAAAACTCATCAGGGTTTATTTCCTCTTTAAGGCTCTGTGTCCCATGATGTACGATAAAGAAAAGGTTTTTTTTTTTTTGTCCCAGCGGTGAGTGGTGTACAGCTACCTCTCCTGCTGCAGTGAGACTTCAGGTTCCTCCATGATGATTGATGTAAGCCACTAATGTAGCACTGGGCTACTGAATCCATGTTGAATCCCCCTCCAACAGGATGGTTCAATGCTGCAGATACAGCCATATCTCATGGAGCTCCAGGATGTTGATCAGGTGGTGGGACACTTCTACTGTCCAAGTTACCTGCAGTTACATAGTGCCAAGGACTCCTCCTGCCAAAAAATGGAAAAGAAGTAGTTTCCAGTGCTATTACTGCAGCCAGCACCTTGGTGAAAACCCAAGGTGCTGATGACAGGCTGAAGGGCAGGGCCATGAACTGCTAACGTAGGTGCCCCACAGCAAAATGTAGGAAACTATGCGCTGGGAAGATGAGGTAACGCAGGTATGCTTTCCTTTCAGGCTGGGTTCACGCCATTGCGAATTGGATGCGGATTCCCCGCATTCCAATTCGCAATAGCAGGAGATTTTGACCGGCTCTTTAAGGAGCTGGTTTACGTTTCTCCGCTGTGTCTCCGGTGCGAATTTGCACAGGAGCCCTGTGTGTCTTATGGTCCATTTCAGGTCCGAATTCAGCTAAATATTCAGGCTGAAATCGAACCTAAAACAGTGAACCAGGATGCACTGGACCCCTGCTGTAAGCAGCATAAGGCGATAGAGTGAACCCAGCCTTATGTCCAAAAAAAGCCCAAAAGTCTCCCTGATAAACGGAGGCAAAGATAGACTTGGTGGAATTCGCACAAAATTTTTGAACTTGAATGAAGACATTTGAAGCTTTGAGGTCCAAGATGTGCCAGATGCCCCCCCTTAGGGTTTGGGAACAGTAAACCGATTGGAATGAAATACCTAAAATTGTTTTGCCACAGAACTTGGGCAATGACATCTTGGTCCAGAAGACCTAGGAGGTCTCAATAGAGATGCCAATTTGTACAGAGCCATAGGAAGGTAGGAGGTGAGAAACTGAGGAAGGGGCAGGGAGCCCTCAGTCTGTAGCCCTGGGACATCACCCTCTGCAGCAGAGTTTCTGAGATGCAAGCTGTCCAAGTGTTAACAAGTTTACCCCATACCCCCATCACCATTCTGGAAAGTTGTGGCACACCTTCATAAGAAAAAAAAGATTGTCGGAAGCATCTGCCAAACTTTGAGACCCAGATCTTGTGAGTGGACTGGAAGCCAAGCTTGGGGAAAGCCTTGAAGATGGGGATGCAAGAGTAGGGAAACAAAAGGGTCTTTTTCTAACAGAAAAGGGAGAAGACGAATTTGCTGTCTGTTCCTTAGGCTTCATCCACTTAGGAAGGTAGGTCCTCTTTACACCATTAGCACCCTTAAAGTGGTATCAGAGTAGATCTGAAGAGACATCCCTTAAATGCCATGCAAACAAGACGCATCTTGGTCGAGGTTCCAAAGTCCAACAATTCAGCCAAAGTATTTTACTCATGCACTGACGTGAGAAGGTAAGCCAGGAAGTATCCAGCAAACCTTCGCAACTAAAGTTTAAAGCTACAGCCATTGCTTCAAGATTTCTAATAAGCTAGCCACGGTCTGACAAAGTCACAGCGGGAGAAATGTTATGGAAAGGACTTCCAACTGATTATCAGTTGAGTACTTAAAGTTGTAAAGGCAGAAGTTTTTTTTTCTATCTTAATGCATTCTATGCATTAACATAAAAAACCTTCTGTGTATAGAGGCCCCCCAGCACCCCGCTAATTACCTACCTGAGCCCCTTCGCTCTCCAGCAATGTCCACGATCCCCTCAGCCATCCAGGACATTCCTCCTGATTGACTGAGACAGAGCAGTGGCGCCATTGGCACCCGCGGCTGTCAAAGTCAGTCAATCTGGGGAGAGAGGGGGCAGGGCCTGGTCGGGACTTCATGTCTGAATGGATACACAGGGGTCTGACTTGGCTTAAGTGCACCCCCTGTAGCAAGCTGCTGGCTGAGAGGCACGGAGCTGCGAAGAGGGACTTGAGAAGAGGAGGATCCAGGCGTCTCTGTGCAAAACCATGGTAAGTATTACAAAAATAAAAAACGAGCCTTTACAATCACTTAAAGATGTGTGCATCCTCTACATAAATGCTAGTCACTTTGTTAAGGTGGGACACTGCTAAATACCGCATTGAGGATAGCCTACTTCTGTATAAAATCCTCTCCAAACATTTTCAAGGCATTTGGGGGAAATAACAGCTTGTCAGGGTGTTTCCAATCTCTATCTAGGTTGTTATAACAGCAGGCACAACAGACAGCTCCAAAGGACCCAAGACTGGAAACACCGGTAGAAGCAACAAGCTGATCCTTTAGTTTCATAATACTAGGCACTGCATCGATTGGAGCCAAAACAGTCTCTCTTAATATGGGAGTAATAGCTGAATACTACAACTCCTTCAGGATAAACTCAGCTCACACCACCTGGAGCAACTCAGAATCAGTGTCTCTACGGCTGATGGCTCAGAAGCCGCTAAGGCCACATGCAGAGTAGATACAGTATCTGCATGGTAAGGGCGCTGGGGCATGCTTGTGGCCTCTGCAGTCACAGTTGGCAAATAACTGGGTGATTTGAGCCATAAAGCCTTGCATGACTGCAGCGAAAACCTCAGCAGATGAGGGTTGGATGGCCAGAGGTGACTAAAGTGGCATAGGCAATGCTGGCAGCTCTGGACCTGGAAAGTTAGCTCCGCTTAACTAACTTGTTACCAAGAACACTGCACTACACAGAACCCAATGGCCAGAGGTCACTTCCAGGCTACCCCCACCGTGTCCATTTGAGTAGGGTCGGAACATGTTGCTCCAAAACCCAGGCAGAGGACAGTCATACCAGCAGCAAAATAGAGAAGATGTCTTTATTGAAGAAAAAATGTTATTAGTTAAAACAGATTAGTCTTTTACACAGCAAAGCTGAATAAAACACGTCTTTCCTGCTAGAACATTAGCAAAAAATGAGGCATGCTGGTAATAGAAGGGATTTATCCTGGGTTGGCCTACAGTTGGTTAGCTAGTGTCTAATCCTCTGCAGCCTTACCTGGCAGTTGACATCCATGTGCTCATTGCTGAGCAGATACTTCACTACATCAAAGTGACCCTTTTTGGAAGCCAAATGCAAACATGTGGAACCTTCAGAGTCCTGGAAACAGAGAAAGATTTAAAAACAAATTTTTCAGATGACAGAATGAATTCAGACCCAACTGCTAAAGACGATCAACTTACTTTGGGATCAAGCAAAGCTCCAGCTCTGACAAGATACCTAACAGATTCCAAATGATTGTTCTCAGCTGCATCCATCAGGGGTGTCCTCTGATCCTCAGAGCAATTATCCAAGTTAGCACCAGCCTGGAGTGGTTGGGGAAAAAAATGTTCTTACTAACGGATGCACTAAAACCCATAAAAAATGATGCCAAGATTACTTAGTAGACAAAGTGCGCAAACCAATGACATTTTCAAGGCAGTGGAGTCTTGAAAGATTTCATTTGATCTCATACCAGTTTTTATAGTACGACTAAAGGCAAAACTTTGTTAGTTTTTGATAGAGTGCAGAAAGATTAGAAATCTTGTCATATTTTATTACTGTCTGTGCCCCCATTAGGTAGATTCCCCCTATTTGTCCTGACCATTATTATTGAAAAAGAAAAACCCCCAATTTTGGGTTGTCCCCAGAAAAGTAAAGAATGGTAAATCTTCCAATGGGGGCGCTAATTCTGGTGACCTAGGAGTCCCCAAGGAATTCCCTTAATTTGCAGGGATTTCCTTTCACTTCCTGTTTAGCTACGGGACAGGAAGTGAAGGGAAATCTCTGCAATGGGACATAGATGGTGCAAAAAAAAAAAAAAAAAAAATCTTACAGGGGTTAAAACCCTCCCTCTTAAACTATCCAACATGAAAAGAAAAAAGTTTTGCCTATAGTTCTTATTTTTTATTCGTATACTTGGAATAAAAAAAAAAAAATACATAGCCTGCTCCATTTTAACATCACAACTTAATACAGCATAGTACCAACAGGTCTCTCTTTCTCATTTATCTAGCACCTAGCCCTGGCAAAAGAAAAGGCTGTCACTTTTGAATTAGATGGTTTATGGATATTACATAAGCAGCTTTATAAAATCTGCTGTTTAGCTGGCAGGAAATACGGCACCAAACAGCAAAGACACCAGAGTCCTTCAGTCCAGTTTTTTTTTTTGGCAAAAAGCAGAGCTAAGGTGTATTTTAAAAATAAATAAATGCAACATTCACCTGAACAAGCATGTGGCAGATATCTGTATGGCCCATCTCTGCAGAAGCGTGCAAAGGTGTTCTCTTCGCGTGTTGCTCCATCTTGTAGTTGGGGTCAATGCCATCAACTAAAATGCAATACTTTGGTAATTAGAAATAGCAGGGCTGAAACATCCTAAAATTATCTTTCTGCACACTTATCTGTATAAACTACAGGCAATTTAAGCTCATCATCAGCAACTTAAAGAAAAATAATTCAACCTCTATTTTAATGCCAAATTTCTTTTAAATCAAACATTTTTTAATAAATAATGTCTGAGCTGAAAAATTTGGAGAAATGTATGCCTATGGTCAGTTGTTCATAATGCTGTTGTGTGGAAGTACTTAGGGGGCTTATGAGAGGAGGTGCTCAAAGTGGATATCACCCAATTCAGTGAGATCCACCATTAGAGCAAACAGGTAGGGCAGTGAGTTGTACAAAAGGCTGCCTCTATGGTACATATATACTTAGAAACAAGAAATACATATATGATCTTATTTGTATAATAGAAAATAAAATCTTAGGATATAAAATTATTGGTAAAAAAATGCATATTATGATGATCAGGTTCATACAAGTAGCCTAAAAAGCTAAAGATTGCCTGTAAAAGGTACATCTGTATGTCTGACTGGACAGTACATTTAGAAGTGTGACATATACATCACTACATTATATATCCATTTTGTTATAAATAAAACCAAAAGCGCTCAAGTTAAGCATATTTAGAAAGCTGCCCCCACCCCCACCCACTACTGCGATCTGTGCTCAATTACGAGGAACAGGCGGAGGAAACCGTTTCCCAGGTGGGCTGTTGGGTCAGCTCCTAGCAGAGTTCAAACGTAAAGAAATTCTCTGGCACAAATCAAATTCTCTTTTATTCCCGCTGCAGCTGGAGAGACCTTATTAGCAAGCTGTGAATAGTGCACACATCAGCACTTTACCATGCGACCTAAAACAGGCAGCAGCCCACGTTTGCATGAAATGTCGGCTCTGGAAATTGAGAACGTCTTTTCGGCAGGAGGGGCAAATAAAGTAAATCCAAAACACTCTGGCACACCAATCCCCCCTAAATGAGAATGTGAGGATAATGTACACTGCATGTCCATAAAAAAAACAGATGATCCATGTAAACAGTAGATACAGTATTGAATTACCTTAGGGTACAGCACAGGACACAGGCTCCCTAAGCCCTTGTTCACACTGAACACGGCTTTAAAATCGTGCAACTTCATCTGAACTTGCATGATTTCAAACCCGCATTTCAGTTTGACTTTGGGGGCGACTTGAAAAACATCTGTGTGGGTCCAGGCACAGATGCCTATTGAAGTCGCCCCCAAAAGTAGTGCAGGAACTACTTTTGGAAAATCGGTAAGGCGCTGCAAAGTTGGCGGCGCACCGATTGTGACGGTGCCATTGGTGGCAATAGGCTGCGCTTTGCCCTGTCAAATTGCGCCGATGTGAACAGGGGCCTAAAGCATTAATAAACCCAAAAACATGTGATGACTGCATTAGGTTTATTTTTTTAGGCTCCCCCCCCCACCTTTATTTTCACCTGGTGATTCAACCAGTAAGTCAAGAGTATTTATCCAAAATGAAAACTGCTGCTGTAACTGCTTATGAAGTATTGGCTGGAGTTCAGCTTCAATTTGTTCGTCAAGTCCATCTAAATCTGCTAGTCTTGCACTACCTTCTCCCCAGACTGACAATGCTACTTTACTACTTCACCCAGAATGCAGCCATCCTAAAATAGGAAGTATGTTACTAGCTGGGTTATAGGGTAAAGTAAAGGAAAATAAAAACTAAAATAAAAAATAAAATAAGGATTAGTAAGACCCCTTTCACACTTGTGTGACTTGTCCTGCGACTTGGGACCACGAAGTCGCATGACAAGTCGTTCCCCATGATTTCCAATGATAACCATTCATATATGTGACTTCACGTCGTGCCAACCTCAAAGTAGTCCCTGTACTACATTGGCCCGACTTTCATGCGAGTTGAGGTCCATAGACCTAAAGTTTACACAGGCATTCCCTGAAATTGTATCAAAATCATGGGTAAATCGCAGTAAAATTGTGCGACTTTTAAGTCGCGGCAGTGTGAAAGGGGCCTAAGCTGTAATTAATGACATTTTTGGTTTTTTTGCTTTAATACTGCTTTTGAAAAAAAAGTTTAAAAAAATAAAATAAAATGCAGCCATTACATCTAAGAATTGATAAGCTGCAATATAAGGTTTGCTTTTGGGTTCAATACCAAAATAAACTAATTTTCATAGGTAACTTCACTTTCATAGAAAAAAAAAATAGCACATACAATTGTGACTCAAGTCATACGGCAATTTAAGGCTATAAAAAAAATGACCTTTCTTTTTCAATCTGCAGCACTGAAATTTTATGTAAAATGCAATGTAATAATGCAAACTAGAGGTGTTCTGTACACAGATGGTATACAGAACGCCCCCGAGAAACATAATTTCCTGGTTGTATGCTTGATTTACTGATTTTCCCAAAAGTCTGCACTAAGATACAAGTCAAATTTTGGGTATCCCCTGCAAAAAAAAAAAAAGTCCTTTTATGGGAGATATTCCCAAAGGGAAATCACATCTAAAGAGATGCAGACCCTGCAATTTTCCTCAGAGCCCTGCAGGTACAGCAGCTGACTGATAATTATGAAATCACTCCCATGCAAATTAATTTTGCTCATGGACAGACGCAAACAAACCACTATTTCTTCAGAATAACAAAAGGTAGGAATCTGAAACGTTTGATCACAGTTCACAGTTATAAGCAGCAAATCTAATAATGAAAGAAATAGTGTAGGGTCACAAAAAAATACATTTTTTGCTGCTACAGTGCCTTGAAAAAGTATTCATACCCCTTGACGTTTATGTTACAACAAAAAACGTAAATGTAGAATGTGAAAGGAAAATGGTTTTCAACATTTTTTTTACAAATAAACGTGAAAAGTGTGGCGTGCGTTTGTATTCAGCTGCCCTCAGTCAACGCTTTGTAGAACCACCTTTTGCTGCAAATCTTTTTTGGGGATGTCTCTACCAGCTTTGCACATCTAGAGAGTGAAATTTATGCCCATTTGACTTTGCAAAATAGCTCATGCTCAGTCTGATTGGATGGAGAGCGTATGCGAACAGCAATTTTCAAGTCTTGCCACAGACTCAATTGGATTTGGGTCTGGACTTTGACTGGGCCGTTCTAACACATGAATGTGCTTTAATCTAAACCATTCCATTGTAGCTCTGGCTGTATGTTTAGGGTCGCTGTCCTGCTGGAAGGTGAACCTCCACCCCAGTCTCAAGTCTTTTGCAGATTCTAGCAGGTTTTCTTCTAAAATTGCCCTGTATTTGGCTCCATCCATCTCCCCATCAACTCTGACTAGCTTTCCTATCACTGCTGAAGAAAAGCATCCACCACAACATGATTCTGCCACCAACAAGTTTCACGGTGGGGATGGTGTGTTCAGGGTGATTTGTAGTTTTCCTACCACACATAGCGTTTTGCTTTAGGGCTAAAAAGTTCAATTTTGGTCTCATCTGACCAGAGCACCTTCTCCCATGTTTGCGGTGTCCCCCACATGACTTCTCGCAAACTGCAACTGTGACTTCTTATGGCTTTTTTTTTTTTTCAACAATGGCTTTCTTCTTGCCACTCTTCCATAAAGGCCAGATTTGTGGAGTGCACGACTAATAGTTGTCCTGTGGACAGATTTTCCCACCTCAGCTGTGGCTTTCTGCAGCTCCTGGGCAAGTTACAATGGGCCTTTTGGCTGCTTCTCTGATGAATGCTCTCCTTGCCCAACCTGTCAGTTTAGGTGGACAGCCATGTCTTGGTAGGTTTGCAGTTGTGCCATATTCTTTCCACTTTCGGATGATGGATTGAACAGTGCTCCATGAGATGCTCAAAGCTTGGGATATTTTTTCATAACCTAACCCTGCTTTAAACTTCTCAACTTTATCTCTGACCTGTCTGGTGTGTTCCTTGGCCTTCTTGATGCTGTTTGTTTAAAAAGGTTCTCTAACAAACATCTGAGGGCTTCACAGAACAGCTGTATTTATACCAAGATTAAATTACACACAGGTGGACTATTTACTAATTAGGTGACTTCTGAAGGCAATTGGTTCCACTAGATTTTAGTTCAGCTTTTCAGATATTTGTAAAAGAAAAATGTTAAAAACCATTTATCATTTTCCTTCCACGTCACAATTATGTGCCACTTTGTGTTGGTCTATCACATAAAATCCCAATAAAATACATTTAAGTTTTTGGTTTTAACATTACAAAATTTGGAAAATTTCAAGGGGTGTGAATACTTTTTCAAGGCACTGTATATAGTCTGGTCACATGGTACAGTGTACTTGTTCTGCACTGCCCTATGAGAGAAGGGGAGGAGCAAGCAGAACGTTTAGTTGATGTAAAACATGTGTAAGATTAAAGTAATAAGCCCATAGAGGAGTCATTTTTTTATTTAACCAGCGGGTTAAAATAACAAAAAAGCCTCAATTCCCCCATCCACACATTCGAGGTGGATGGGGGAATCCTCCCCGCTGAACCTCCCTACAGTCAGAATTACATCGATGAGCACTGCATGCTATAGCCAGCAGCACTGATTGCGCAGGGAAAACCTTCTGTACAAGCAAAGTTCCTATAAATGGATCGAAATTCGATTGGTCCCTGTTGAACTGGCCAAATGTCGATCCATGTATGGCCCAGCTTGTTAGAAGGGAAAGCAGGTGAGAGTAAAGCAATACCATTGTAAGGAGACTGCCCCTGTCCCCTCAGTTTGCTGAACAGCTGATAGGAGAGGTCAGTCCTGTCAGAGCCAAGCTTGCTGTCTGGCAACCAACACACAGGCAGATGATGGGAGAGAAGCCTGCTAGAAGCAAGACCTGTATGATAGCAGCTGGCTGTCGTAAGGGTTAAATGAGCTGAGGGACAGAGGCAGAGGATAAGTGCAGGCACCAGCCATTCAACCTACTGGAGCCACCCCTGAAAGGTGGGGCTGCACCCAGAAAAGGAGAAGTGATTAGCTTTTACAGAGGTGCTGGCTGGGCATGTATAGTGAGTGTGGCAACGTAGCAACCAGAGTACCGGCTGCTATATTTTAGCCACACATAGTAAGGGAGCCCATAGAAATAGCAGGATCAACCAGGTATTTACTAATAAGGAGCCATTTATTGTTTACCAGCTTCTGCACACTGGTTTAAAGACAGACATATATACAGTTTTTGGGTTTAATGATACTTTAAGGCCAAAGCTTGCAACCTGAACAACCTGGTAAAACTTCAGGTAAAGGCCAAATCTTGGAAAAAGATGCCTGGTGCTGAAAAGCCCAAGACGCACCAACTGAATGAATTGAAGAGCTTTAACAGGGAAAGGATTCCTACTGATAACCTGCCTAATCCATTGAGAAACAGTGGAACGAGATAGATGCAGGATAGTCCTTGCAAGAACCAGCAAGCAGGAAAAACAAAGATAATAATGTTTGGATGAAAGATGTGGCCAAGAGATAAACTCACACTGCTCATACTACATATAAACCATGTAGAGAGATCTCTTTGGGGTACTTTGGGGAAGGAGAAAAAAAAATAAAAAATAAAGAAACTAGTTATGGGCTAGACAAAACCATAACACAACTTGGTCTCTAAAAAGTATCACAAAAATTTAGACCAACAACTTTATTGTACATGTACTACATAGACATTTATAAAATCAAATAACAGACCCCATACCAACCTGTCAATATTGCACAATTATTTCACATTCTCATTCATCCTTGAACTTGTAAATTGTGTAAAGACGGATCCAGGATACTGTAATATTGGCCATGAGCAGAAGGGATGTGCAGAAATTCCCTCAATATGAGCCTTCAGGAAATCCAGGAATAATAATATATGTTCCACTTGTATCAGTAGCTGGAACCCAATATATGGATGCAAGCATTCTCTCCAGTTATTGGAGGGAACTCTCACATCCATATATTTCATTTATAGCTACCGATACAAGTGGAACATAAATGATCGCAAGATACTGCCCGCTATCAGCTCGGCAAGCATCCTGATAATATTGTGGAGATCCACTCCATTGCTTGATTGACTCCTGACCCTGCCTCTCGGAATACAGCTAAGCCAAAGGCAGCAGCTTCTGCTCCCTTTCCCAGCCTGGCACTCTAGTGAAAGCTGCAGGAGCAGAGAGCAGTGACTGACAGGCATTGCTCTCCACTCAGAGCATGCCAAGAACTGAACAATCAGCAGTTCAGCGAGGTAAGAATGTATGTTTATCTTTTAAAATCTTATACTTCTTTAACCACTTCCATACCGACCCCCAAACTTTTTTTTTTTATTAGCAGAAAATCTAAGGAATAAAATGGCGATCATTACAACTTTTTACACCACACGATATTTGCGCAGAAATGTTTCAAACGCGTTTTTTTGGAAATAAATCAGTTTCATGAATAATAAAATAAAAAAAAGAAACAGTAAAGTAAGCCCAATTTTTTTGTATAATGTGAAAGATGATGTTACACTGAGTAAATAGATAGAAACCTAGCATGTCATGCTTTCAAATTGCGCACAACTTTGGTACTTACAAATCTCCATAGGCGACGCTATAAATTTTTTTACAGGTTACCAGTTTAGAGTTACAGAGGAGGTATTGGGCTAGAATTGTTGCTATTGCTCTAACGCACGCAGTGATACCTCACATGTGTGATTTGAACGCTGTTTACATATGCAGGCGCGACTTACGTATGCGTTTGCTTCTGTGAGCAAGCACGCGGGGACAGGGGCGCTTTAAATTTTTGGGGGGTTTTTTTTGGTTTATTCTTACCTTATTTTTTTATTTTTACACTTTCTCTTCATAAAAATTTTTTTTTGATCTCTTTTATTCCTATTACAAGGAATGTAAACATCCCTTGTAATAGGAATAGTGCGTGACAGGTCCTCTTTATGGAGAGATCTGGGGTCTATAAAACGCCAGATCTCTCCTCCAGGCTGGAAAGGCCGAAAAAAATACTCTCGGCCTTTCCAGCCAAGTCCGAGGCATTGTTTACATCCGCCGGACGTCATAACGTTGCACCTGGGCCTCTGAGGGTCATAGAGATGACTGGGGACCATCTTGTCACCAGAAATGTCTATGTTCAACTTCCGGCAGTGACCGGTTCGTTCTCCGGCTCGCCGATCACGCGTGCGTGCCTGAAGAAGCACCGGGGGGAGGGGTGTCCCCTCCCGCCACCCATAAGAACGATCAAGCGGCTGAATCGCCGCTATGATTGTTTTTACGGTGCACAGAATTGCGGACCGAAAATGATGACATCTGAATTATGCCTGTGGCCGCAGGCATCATTCAGATACCCCAACTTCAAGTCCAGGACATCATTTGACGTCCTTGGGCTGGAAGTGGTTAATCAGAGAATGAGAGGCCTGCAGTCTTTAAAAGAAAATGGCCAATGTGGAGACTTGACCCTTCAGGGTGCTCGAGGCAAAATGCTGCTTCAGCCAAGACTGAAGAAAGGACCAGTTATAGCTCGCCGGGTATCTTCTAGGGTGAAATTTGCGTGCCTTGCACCACACAAAGTAAGCCTTCCAAGCGTGATGACCTTCTGAGATGTCCATCTCCTTGCTTTAGGCAGCATAGTAATAATAGATTCAGAGAGAACCTGATTCCTCAAGACTTGGGTTTCAACAGTCACTCATCAAAGCAAGCGCCCATGAAGCAGGATGGTAGACCAATCCTTGAGACAGCAGATCTGCTTTGTCTTGGAAGTCCTAATGAAGAGTCTCTCAGGAGACAAAGAATGTCCTAGTACCAGGTCCTTCTGGGCCAATTTGATGCCACCAAGATTGCTGGAACGCATCCTGTGTTCATCCTCCATTCATCCTGCGAAGCAGTTGAAGAAATCGTAACAGCAGGAAGGCTACAGTATAGGGATGAAGCTAAGGGGAAAATAATACTGGGAGTATGCTATAGGCCCCCTAACCTGAGGGAGAAGGCGGACATCCTATCACAATTTGGATTAGCAGCAAGGATGGGAAGTGTCATCATAATGGGGGATTTTAATTATCCAAACAGACTGGAAGGAGGGAACCACGCATTCGTCTAATGCTCGCCATTGCAGGACAATTTCATGGGTCAAATGGCGGACACACCAACTCGAAATAAAGAGTTACTAGATCTACTGATTACCAACAATACAGACCTGATCATGGATGTTGAAATACGGGGCAATTTAGAAAACTGCAATCACAGGTCAATTGGCTTCAGTATAAATCACACAAATAGGAAACATAAGGGGAATACAAAGACAACGAATTTCATAAGAGCCAACTTCCCTAAACTAAAAACCTTGCTAGAAGGCATAAATTGGGATAAAATCTTAGGAACAAAGAATACAGAGGAGAGATGGGTTTGCTTTAAGAGCATATTAAATAAGGGCATTAGCCAGTGCATCCCCATTGGGTAATAAATTTAAAAGAGTGAACAAAAGTCATGGATGGCTTTAATCCAATGTAAAAATGCACATAAAAGCAAAGGAGAAGGCCTTCAAAAAATACAAGGTTGAGGGATCATCAGCAGCATTCAGACTTTATAAAGAATGCAACAAAAAAATGTAAGGGTGCAATTAGGGAGGCTAAGATAGAACACTAAAGACACATAGTGAAGGAGAGCAAAAAAAATCGTGGGAGGAAGGAGAAGGCTGGCTGTGTGTTAAAGTGTAAATAACGTGTAAATAATGGCTGTGTTTAGTTCACAGTGATCACATGGCACCAAGCCACTCTAATTGGCTCACTTCACCTTGCCTGTGGTGTGTACTGTCTTATGACCCCCATATCTCCTGCTCCAAAACTGAATTGTATAATCTGCAGGACCCTCATACCTCCTGCACCTGATTAGCTTGGATAATGAGCAGGATCCTCATACTTCCTGCTTCTCATTAGACTGTATAATGAGCAGGTCTCCCATGCCACCAGTTCTGTATTGGATCATGCAGTAAGAAAAACCCTGCTTCAAATTAGACTGTATAATCTGCAGGATTAACATACCTCTTGCTTCTGATGGGATTTGGATAAGGAGTAGAAACCTCCTAATCCCAATTGGCTGTATAATAAGCATGACCCTAATAATTCCAACACTAGATTAGATTTTATAATGAGCAGGAGCCTTGTATGCCTTCTAGCACCGATTAGGCTGGATATAGAGCAGGAGCCTTATACCTCCTGATCCACATTAGATTTCATAATGAGCAGATCCCTGGAACCTTTTGATCTCTTTTAGAATGCATAACGGACAGGACCCTCAAACTTCCTGATTTCTATTAGAATGCATAACATGCAGGACCATAAAACCTCCTAATCACAATTGGAATGTATAATGAACCAAGATCATCATATCTTCTGGTCTCAATTAGATTGTAAAATGGATCTGGACCATCATACCTACAGATCCACATTGGATTTCATTATAAGCAGGACCCTCAAACCTCCTGACATCCATTAAAATTACATAACAAGCAGGAGATTCAAACCTCCTGATTTCTATTGAATTGCAGAAGGATCAGGATCCTCAACCCCCCCCCCCCAACCCCCCTTTTAGAATGTATACAGTATTTCACAAAAGTGAGTAGTATTTCACAAAAGTGAGTACACCCCTCACATTTTTGTAAATATTTTATTATATCTTTTCATGTGACAACACTGAAGAAATTGCACTTTGCTACAATGTACATTAGTGAGTGTACAGCTTGTATAACAGTGTAAATTCGCTGTCTCCTCAAAATCACACACAGCCATTAATGTCTAAACCGCTGGCAACAAAAGTGAGTACACCCCTAAGTGAAAATGCCCAAATTGGTCACAAAGTGTCAATATTTTGTGTGGCCATCATTATTTTCCAGCGCTGTCTTAACCCTCTTGGGCATAAAATTCACCTGAGCTTCACAGGTTGCCACTGGAGTCCTCTTCCACTCCTCCATGATGACATCACGGAGCTGGTGGATGTTAAAGACCTTGCGCTCCTCCACCTTCCGTTTGAGGATCACCTTCCATTTGAGGATGCCCCACAGATGCTCAATAGGGTTTAGGTCTGGAGACATGCTTGGCCAGTCCATCACCTTTACCCTCAGCTTCTTTAGCAAGGCAGTGGTCGTCTTGGAGGTGTGTTTGGGGTTATTATCATGTTAGAATACTGCCCTGCGGCCCAGTCTCCTAAGGGAGGGGATCATGCTCTGCTTCAGTATGTCACAGTGCATGTTGGCATTCATGGTTCCCTCAACGAACCGTAGCTCCCCAGTGTCTGCACCACTCATGCAGCCCCAGACTATGACACTCCTACCACCATGCTTGACTGTAGGCAAGACACACTTGTCTTTGTACTCCTCACCTGGTTGCCACCACACACGCTTGACACCATCTGAACCAAATAAGTGTATCTTGGTCTCATCAGACCAAAGGACGTGGTTCCAGTAATCCATGTCCTTAGTCTGCTTGTCTTCAGTAAACTGTTTGCAGGCTTTCTTGTGCATCATCTTTAGAAGAGGCTTCCTTCTGGAATGAAAGCCATGCAGACCAATTTGATACAGTGTATGGCACTGACAGGCTGACCCCCCCACCCCATCAACCAAGGCAGTGGTCATCTTGAAGGTGTGTTTGGGGTCATTATGTTGAAATACTGCCCTGCGGCCCAGTCTCCGAAGGGAGGGGGATCATGCTCTGCTTCAATGTCATAGTACATGTTGGCATTCATGGTTCCCTCAAAGAACTGTAGCTCCCCAGTGTCGGCAGCACTCACGCAGCCCCAGACCATGACACTCCCACCACCGTGCTTGACTGTAGGCAAGACACACTTGTCTTTGTACTCCTCACCTGGTTGCCGCCACACACGCTTGACACCATCTGAGCCAAAGACATTTCATTTTGGTCTCATCAGACCATATTACATGGTTCCAGTAATCCATGTCCTTAGTCTGCTTGTCTTCAGCAAACTGTTTGCGGGATTTTTGTGCATCATCTTTAGAAGAGGCTTCCTTCTGGGATGAAAGCCATGCAGACCAATTTGATGCAGTGAGCGGCGTATGGTCTGAGCACTGACAGGTTCACCCTCCCCCCTTCACCTTCTGCAGCAAAGCTGGCAGCACTCATACGTCTATTTCCCAAAGACAAGTGTAAGGCTGGCCAGAGGCTAGCCTGTGTTTGTGGGAGGAGTCTGAGGGCTACTTAATCCTCCTCCCGTCGGGTCTGGTGTTGTCAAAACTATCAGGGTTTGACGTCATTTCCGGCTGACAGGGTGATCGCGTCGGGTTAGTTGCCGAGCGGCAGGTCGGCTGCTGGAGTCAGCTCACCTCTCTGGAACTCACGTGGGGCATCATGGAGGGGACACCGTGGGAAGGGGGGGCACGGCGCTCGTTCGTCCAGTCATCCATCTCATTCTGGTCGCATGTTGGCATCAGGGAGGGGGGCCGCCGTCCACATGTCTCCAGTGCTCATCCGGCTTCTTCCTAAGAGGGGCCACACAGTCAGCCCGTTCTTCCATGCACACCCCGAGATTCATGGAGGAGGGGCATCCACCCACTTCTCTGGGCTCACGCCGGCAGCATCTGCAGGGCTCGTCCACCCACTCCTCCTCCTGGGCTCACGCTGGTATCACAAGGGGGGGCATCCATCCATCCATTCCTCCCAGGCTCCTGTTGGAATTATGAGGAGGGGGGCATCCATTGCTCCCGGGCTCATGTTGGTATCAGGGGGGGGGGGGGCTGTCCACCCGCGTCCTCAGGGGTCTCGCTGACAGCATGTGGTGAGGGGGGAGGCAATTGTTCGCCTCACTACTGCAGGGGTCACATGCTGGCAGCATGGGGGGCTGTCCATCCGCGTCTCCAGGGGTCACGGTGGGGGGGCCTGTCCACCTACTTCTCTCGGGGGTCACACTGACGGTATGAGGGGGGGGTTGTCCATCCACATCTCCACGGGTCGGGTTACGCTGGCAGCACGGGGGGGGTCTCCACGGGTCAAGCTGGCAGTATTTCCTTGCGATACATGCATATTTGCCATAGCATCCTGTCTCAGCGTTCCAGTCTCTGCGTTTGTCTGCCACAGCGTTTGTCTTAGCGTTGCCATGTCTCATCGCACTTCCATCCATGTTGTTTCCTGGGTTAGTTAAGCTAGTGCTCACATCTCGGGATCTGTCACGTCTACAGATCCATATGGGCTGAGGTTTCGTTTTTAATGATTGTTGACCACAATGTTCTTGCCCGTATACCACACGTCATACGATGCACGTTCATTCATTACACCTGTACGACTACCCACCACGGTCAGCACACTAGCCTTGAGTGTTCAATTCAATTGCCTGTCTCTGCGCTGCAGGTCACTCGGGCTCACTCACCACTTACACCACGGTGGGGGGCCATCGTCAGGTTCATTCACGCGCAGTGGTCTTGACGTTCTGCTCATGTTCTCATACTTAGGTAGGCGCAGAGGGGTGTTGTTTCATGTTTGGTTGTCCATTGTCATTTTTCTAGTTTGTGTTTCCTCAGCTTGGGCTTGCCGCACGTTCTGAAACGACTAGTTCACGTTCAGTCCTTCAACCACGTGGTTTTTTTTTTAGTGTGGGGTAGCACCCCGTCAGTTAGGAGTCAGTCCATACTTCAGCACTCGGCAGAGTTTGGCACAGGGGACGGCGGTACGCTTCGGTTTGTTCCAATTTCGTCCCAGCCACTCATCTAGCACAGCTGGTACATGTTATAGGCATTATTCTTGCATGCTGATTCATGTGGGCTAAGCATGCTCTCCACAATCTAGTACGGTTGCAAGTCAGGATTGAGGTGTTTCAAGCTCGGGCGGTCAGAGGCAGGGTGTCAGCGCACACCCCCAGCTCCTGCTCTTTCATTCCTGCAGGCTAGGTCAGCATCCCCTTGGTCCAGTCTCGCCACTAGGCTCACCCTAGGGTCAGAAGCAGTCATCAATTTTCTTTCAGTTGACGTCCTGTTGCATAGAGGCCCTGGTTACAGCCCGGGGATTTGTAGTCTCTCAGGGTGCGTGCTGAGCCACGTTCCCTTGACGGTCCATAAGTGGTAGGTTTGGGTAAACATCATGATACTGTGGACTCCACTCTCGGCTCTGATCTCTTGTCTAGGATGTTGCCTGGAGAACTGCTTGGGGACATCAATCCAGTCATCTTTTTCCGATTTCCCCAGACTCCTCCAGGAAGGGGGGCTTTCAGTCACTTGGGTATAACTGTATCATGTCATGAGACTTATTTCCCCGAGATGGAGTCTCACCCTCCTTCCTCGGTTTAGGATTCAGTCTCGGTTGTCAGGTCACAGGCTGACGGGGACCAGTGTTCTGTGTCTGGCATGGTTTCTCCATGTTTAACAATGCTTATTGCCATAGCGCATTGGCCTTATCCGCTTACTCCATCAATATATCCATCAGGTATCCAGCACTTCAAACTCCTGCCAGTTGTCCATTTTTGCACTCACCCTCTCACTTCCCCATACCAATTATGGGTAGGCCAGGGATTGGGGACTTTCCACTGAGCTACTTCACTGGTGTCCGTTTGAAGTATTTCGTTCTTCTCGGCCATCATTTTGCAGGGGCTCCTCGGGCCAGCCCTTGCTCCCTTTCCCCCACGTATCCTCTCTTTCGCAAGCAGTTCATTCTCATATCTGGGTTGTCTCAGGCATCAGGCTTAATCCAATCTTTCACGAGACGTTAGTTGGGTTCTGGGTAGCTTCGCAGATTCTATAGTGGGTTCCTTACTCATCACTAAGTCATGAGTCGGTGGGTCTCACCTGTCATAGCGGATACTTACCGGATACATATACTGTTGCCATCTGGGCGCACGTTACTCCACTTGACGGATTGTTACCTTCCCTTCTTCACTTAAATTTTGTCTTTTTGCCCTCTTTTCAGGCATACTGACCAGCTAGGCCAAGGCAGACCTCAGGCCTTGGTTGTTAGGGTTATCGCATTTCCCACTTGAAGACTCTGACTACAACCTCTGTATATGAGGCTGAGCACGTGCACTTAACTTCTTTGGACGAGCATGGCAAGGCCTGTTCTGAGTGGAACCTGTCCTGTTAAATCAATGTATGGTCTTGGCCACCGGGCTGCAGCTCAGTTTCAGGGTCTTGGCAATCTTCTTACAGTCTAGGCTAGTGATGGGGAACCTTGGCACCCCAGATGTTTTGGAATTACATTTCCCATGATGCTCATGCACTCTGCAGTGTACATGAGCATCATGGAAAACGTAGTTCCAAAACATCTGAGATGTCAAGGTTTGCCATCACTGGCCCAGGCCATCTTTATGTAGAGCAACAATTCTTTTTTCAGATCCTCAAAGAAATCTTTGCCATGAGGTGCCATGTTGAACTTCCAGTGACCAGTATGAGTGAATGAGAGCGATAACACCAAATTTAACACATCTGCTCCCCATTTACACCCGAGACCTCGTAACACTGACGAGTCACATGACACCGGGGTAGGAAAAAGGCTAACTTGGGCCCAATTTGGACATTTTCACTTAGGGGTGTACTCACTTTTGCTGCCAGCGGTTTAGACATTAATGGCTGTGTGTGAGTTATTTTGAGGGGATAGCAAATTTACACTGTTATACAAGCTGTACACTCACTACTTTACATTGTAGCAAAGTGTAATTTCTTCAATGTTGTCACATGAAGAGATATAATAAAATATTTACAATGCCAGGGGTGTACTCACTTTTGTGAGAATATATATATATATATATATATATATATATATATATATATACACACACACACACACACACACACACACACACACAAGGGGGACGGAAAGTATTCAGACCCCCTTAAATTTTTCACTCTTTGTTATATTGCAGCCATTTGCTAAAATCATTTAAGTTCATTTTTTTTTCTTCATTAACCGCTTCAATACCGGGCCAATTCTGACACTTTGCTCCTATATGTAAAAATCATCATTTTTTTGCTAGAAAATTACATAGAACCCCCAAACATTATATATGTTTTTTTTAGCAAAGACCCTAGAGAATACAATGGCGGTTATTGCAACTTTTTATCTCACACAGTATTTGCGCAGGAATTTTTTGAACGTGTTTTTTTGGGGAAAAAAACTATTTTGTGTTTAACCACTTAGCAACCAGCCCATAGCCGAATGACGGCTGCAGGGCAGTTGCTTAACTCTGGGATCACGTCATATGACGTCTTCCCAGAGTTCCCCTCTCGCGCGCCCCCTGGGACGCGCACCTGAACATATCCGTGACCGCCGGGTCGCGGCCGTTTACCATGTGATCGCGCCGTCAAATGACAGCGCGATCACATGTAAACAGACTGGCGTCATCTGATGACGCCGGTTCCTCTCCTCCCCTCCTGTGTACCGATCGGTACACTGTGAGCGGAGAGGGGGATGGATGGATGGCTGCAGCGCTGTGGGCTGGATTTGTAGTGCCCACAGCGCTAACCAGTGACATCCAGCCATCCATGCTCAGCCATCCCTAACGCTCTGCAATGCTGTGCAATACCCCACAATACCCCACACCACTGTGCAATACCCCGCCATACCCCGCACCACCCCGCCATACCCTGCCATACCCCGCCATACTCTGCCATACTCTGCCATACCCCGCCATACTCCGCCATACTCTGCCATACCCCGCCATACCCCGCCATACTCTGCCATACCCCGCCATACTCTGCCATACCCCGCCATACTCTGCCATGCCCCGCCATACCCGGCCATGCTCGGCCATGCTCGGCCTCTGTATGTGGCCAGGCTGTGGAAGTCTCACACATGTGGTATCACCGTACTCAGGAGGAGTAGGAGAATCTATTTTGGGGTGTCATTTTTGGTATGTACATGCTATGTGTTAGAAATATTGTATAAATGGACAACTTTGTGTTAAAAAAAAAAATGCGTTTTAACCACTTCCTGCCCGCCGGCTGTCATACAACGTTATTGATTTTGCATGGGGATATCTGAATGATGCCTGCAGCTACAGGCATCATTCAGATATATCAGCTTTTTTAGCCAGCGATTCCCTACACCATAAGAATGATCATAGCGGCTGTTCCACTGCTTGATCGTTCTTACGGGAGGCGAGAGGAGATGTCCCCCCCTCCCGCCACCCTCCGGTGCTTCTACCGACTCACCGCTACGATTGAAGCCAGGATCATTTTTTTTTTTATTTCAGGCTTCCCAGCCTCTTATTGACCCCATCTCTCACTGTAAAGAGGACCTGTCATGCCATATTTCTATTACAAGGGATGTTTACATTCCTTGTAATAGGAATAAAAGAGGTCAAAAAAATGTTTTTTTTGAAAAAAGCATCAAACTAAAATAAAGTAAAATGAACAATAAAAAAAAAAAAAAAAAAATTTAAAGCGCCCCTGTCCCTGTGTGCTCGCATGCAGAAGCGAACGCATATGTAAGTCCCGCCCACATATGAAAACGGTGTTTCTCCCATTCTTCTTTGCAGGACCTCTCAAGCTCCATCAAGTTGGATGAGGAGTGTCCGTGCGCAGCCATTTTCAGATAATTCCAGAGATGTTCAATCAGATTTAAGTCTGGGCTCTTGCTGGGCTACACAAGGACATTCACAGAGTTGTCCCGTAGCCACTCCTTATCTTGGCTGGGTGCTTAGGGTTGTTGTCCTGTTGGAAGATGAACCTTCGCCCCAGTCTGAGGTCCAGAGCACTCTGGAGCAGGTTTTCACCAAGGAAGTCTCTGTAGATTGTTGCATTCATCTTCCACTCAATCCTGACTAGTCTCCCAGTTCCTGCCACTGAAAAACATTCCACAGCATGATGCTGTCACCACCATGCTTCACTGTAGAGATGGTATTGGCCAGGTGAGGAGCGGTGCCTGGTTTCCTCTAGACCTGATGCTTGCCATTCAGGCTAAAGAGTTCGATCTTTGTTTCATCAGACAAGGGAATTTTGTTTCTCATGGTCAGAGTCCTTCAGGTGCCTTTTGGCAAACTCCAGGAGGGCTGTCGTGTGCCTTTTACTGAGGAGTGGCTTCCATCTGACCACTCACATACAGGCTTAATTGATGGGAGTGCTGCAGAGCTGGTTGTTCTTCTGGAAGGTTCTCCTCTCTCCACAGAGAAATGCTGGAGCGCTGTCAAACTTCTTCCCTTCATGGGTGATGGAGGCCACTGTGCTCATTGGGACCTTCAATGCTGCAGACATTTTTCTGTGCCCTTCCCCAGATCTGTGTGTCAATGCAATCATGTCTCGGAGGCCAATTGCTTGGACGTCATTGGCTTTATTCTGTGCGCTGACATGCACTGTTAATGTGGGACCTCAAATAGACAGGTGTGAGCCTTTCCAAATCATGTTCAATCAACTGAGTTTACCACAGGTGAACTCTAATCAAGTTGTAGAAACATCTCAAGGATGATCAGTGTCATGGCAAAGGCTGTGAATACTTATGATGTGATTTTTCCGTTATTTATTTTTAATAAATTAGGAAAGATTTCAAAACAAACTTCTTTCACGTTGTCATTATGAGGTATTATGTAGAATTTTGAGGACTATAATGAATTTAATCCAGTTTGCAATAAGCGCTGCGAATAACCATTTGCTGGGCAGCTTTTGATACTTCAAAGTGCAACTAGAGGCAATTTTTTTTTTACATTTTTGATAAAGGGAGGGTTATAACCCGTCAGGTTTTTTTTTTGCCATCCGTGTCCGATTGTGGAGATTTCCCTACAGTTTCTGTCCCATAGCTAAAACAGGAAGTGAGAGAAAATCCCTCCAAAGTAAGGAAATCCTATAACTTTTGCACAAACCAATCAATACAGACTTATTTTGATTTATTTTTACCATTTTTTATGTAGCAGAATACATATTGGCCTAAATTTTTGAAGAAATTCGATTTTTGTTTCATTTTTTTTATTGGGTATATTTTTATAGCAAAGGCCTGAAGAAGGAGGCCACGCCTCCGAAACATGTTGTCCTAGCAATTGCATGAAGCTTACGAGAGGAGTCAGCTGCATCACTGTGCATCCCCTCCCCAGCCACGAGTGACGTCAGGCAGCGCCGGCTGGTCCATGCGAGTGTTTTGGGCGGTGTGTGTTACAAGGAAGCAGGCGGTCTGTGCTTACTGAAATACTTTACCACGCTGCTAGTTGCTGTGAGCTAACTGATCTATACAGACCAGGAGATGGAGGCTATTATGGAGCTGTTTATGCCACTTAACGCTGGATGTTTGAGTGCAACCCTCATTTCTATAGACTTATCTTCATCTATTAAATAACACACTATGGCTCTCTCGTGTCTTTATATATTTTTAGAATCATGTCTACCACCCAGTGGACTTTTGTGAGAGCTGCAACAGCCTAAGCGAGGAATATACATACAGACTGTTTACTGTTGGAATAGGTATAGTGGGGACGGCGCTAAATTTGGTTTGTTGTTTGTGTTTGAACAGGTATTTTATATGCTTTCTGAAAACGTTCTAAACTTGGGGGGACCCAAATGAAGGTGCCACATCTAAGGCCTGTAAGTTGCAAAATCCTACATTTTTGTTTTTGGGTTTTTTTTTTTTTTTTTTTACAAAGGTGTTTTATTATTGTCATATAGGTTGAATACAAAAGCATATCCATAGGTACAGTACATATCACATGGAATACATTTGTGTACATACAGGTCCAGACAATACAGTGAACAAGTAAAACATGCAGCAAACGTTCACATACAGGTAGCATGTGGATTAGGTTAATACATTCCGCGTAGGTGTCTAGTAGTATACCTTTTACTGTTATCTATCTTAGGATATGAGATCCTCACCAGTACATTAGTCAAGAGGTCCATGGGGCCCAGACTTTTTCATATTTCCACTTACAGCCTCTGTTCAAATATGTAATTCTATACATGGGCAGTGCTTTGTTTTTGGGTTTAGTTATCCTATAATTTCTAAAGCTTTGTTTGGGCAGAATTAAATGGACAGCAACAAAAGCTACTCACCAAGCATCATTAACACTTTCTGTAGCTCCCCTTGCCTTGCAGAAAAATACAGCTGTTTGGGGTGGAAGCGTAATTTTTTTGGTCTGTGAAGGCAAAAAAAAACAAAAAAAACCATTAGAAATAAAATGTAACAAGGCATAATCGCTAAAAGGAGCTTGTAATGAATTCTCTGCAAAGTACAAAACCCTTCAAGATGGCCTCCCCCTAGCCCCCCACCCTCAAATACTTACCTGAGCCCAATCTCAGTCCAGTGCTGTGTCCGAGAGACATAGGTGTCATAGGAAGGTTTAAATAGAAAAATAGACTGTTACATATTCCATGGTGGAAAAGCCAGATCTCAGTAACATTAATGTAGCCATCATACAACATATTTATCAATCTGATATTGACTATTGAAGAGAATTTACATGTTTCCAAAAGCTTACCATTACCTGCACATCCAAAGCCAAGCAAATTTGTATTTTTGCTTTAATGACAACAAGCTTTGCCCATGCAGAACATTAGGTTTGATTAAAAAGATTTGTAGGGTCACTATGACATATGACCCAATACAGAAAAGGGGCCCTGAGCAGGATTTGGAATTAGTCTTAAAAGAGATTGCCACCCCTTTTGACTTTAAGGGCTTAAAGAAGGTGTAGGGAAACTGCTTTGCTTTTTTTACAAGTAGGAATGGGTAGTAGAAAAAACAGAGGACAGTAACAGGGACTCCGTGTACCTCTCTAAAAGACAGAGTGAATTAAAGGGTCTGAGAAGTCTCTGCTCTAAGCTGAAGCAAATATCAGATGACCTTCATTGTAAAGAAGGCTTCTGAGCAGGTCCTGTGGGCTTGGAGGTGAAGGGTCCACCACAAAAGGATGGGCCTGCAGTGGATGACACCTGGAAGAGGTAATGTATTGTACATGCAAGGTAGAGGTGAAAAATCAAAAGGGAGTTGCAATTGTGCATAGTGGGGTAGGAACCCCCTTCTCTCTAACTGTCTTAATGTATTCTTCAAGGGATTTTCCAAAGAGGAGCTCATCGTTAAAAAGCAGGGTTGGACAAAGCTCTAAGCTGTAAGGTCATTCTTGAAATTTGGCGAATCACATTCTTCATGGCGTCCACACAGAATAGTAAGGCCAAGAGGTGTAATCTTGCAGAAAGAACAGCATTATCCATACTAGAAGAAAGTTTACTGTTGAGCTCTCTGGCCCGGTTTGCCATAGTCTGAGCAACTAAGATCGCAATGGCCAGCTGCAGCTCTGGACCTGCCAGGGCAAAGGAGGAATTCAGAAAAGTCTCCAAATGCCTATCAACGGAATCCCTAAAGAGGTAATGCCCTCAATAAGATCAGTAGATAGCTTTATTAGTACTAGAATGCCAGGGTCGACAGAGGGAATTTCGCTTCTATTGGGCACAAGGCAGCAAACATGCCAGGAGGAATAAATAACTTTTCAGAGTTAGACCAATCCGCAAATAAAGCCCAATCAGCTTGATCAAGTATAGGGAAGGGATTTCTAGACATTGCCTTCTTTCTTGTGACAAACGGAATACGTGGAGCCCTGATGGGGAAATTGCATACGACATATTTCCTAATTAATAATGTGGCTCACTAATGCATTTTAAGCCTCCGAATCTTGGTTAAGGAGGCCAAATAAGGACATAAGTATGGCTTTATCTTATACCAAAGGAATGTTATTGGTAACTGACCAAGTCCTTGGGGGTCATATTGCAAAGGGAGTTGGCTTGGGGGTGGTCTATTCCTTTTACACAAGTTTAAATACCACAGCCCAAACTGGAATAAGTTAGTCTCATCCAGAGCTTCATCATGCAACATGCAAGCATCTGGTCTGATTACCTGGCCACGTCTTTATGGGGGGACTCGGTGGCAAAACAGCATCTTTAGTTAAGTATTATTGTCATAATTTCTTTATCTGTATCTGTCATTACTTTAAAAAAAAGTTATACTTTTAAATATTTGTGTGATCTCTCTTTGCACATATTGAACACAACCCCGCAAAAAAGTGACAAAACAAGGCCGTACAGAACTATGTGCATCTAGCCAGAGACTAGCACTGCCTCAACCAATGAGTCTGTTGTAGCCAACATATGGAGAGAAGCCAAATTATTATTACTTTACAAAAATTTGGTAATGAAAAATCTTCAGCAGCCTTTGATACATTGTCAGGTGCCCCCTTGCCTTCTGCAAATGTTAAGTGAGCCAAGCAGTTCAGGTTCTAATGAAGATAGTACAGTAGAGCTGCACAATTAATCGTTAAAAAAATTGTGATCTCGATTCAACCCCCCTGACGATCTCTGTTGCAGAGTTTGCTGATTCTTTCGTATAACAAGTGGAGAGACTAATGTGCTCACTCAGCTGTCAAAAGAAAACATCTGGGCAGTCTGCCAAGTTTTTAACATGAAACATTGTAACTCTTCCTTCTTAGATCAAAGGGATAAACTTCTGTGAGAAAAAAAAAAATCCACCCTCCTCTAATCTACTTTTGCAGGACTCCCTGCCCTATGTTGTTGTCCTAATGACAGATATGAAAGATCTGGAACGTTAGTTATAAAGGGGAGGGGGTGTGGGGCGGGGGCCTTCCCGTCCACAGTAAAGACCCCAATTGGGGTGGGCGGTTGGGTCCCAGCGGCGCGCCTCCTCTCCGCACAATACAGAGAGGTGTGAAAATAACGTTAGAAATGATAAATAAATAAAGCACGTTAAATATATATCCGAATGTACGATGCTCTGTACCCAGCCTAGATACATATGTAAATAGAAGATGTCTAACCGACCATGTACAGATGGATAGATGCATACACCTCATATAGTGAGAGAAAATAAGGATGACATGGTATGTTTACTGGTATCCTGCAGGCCATATTGGCTGAGATATGTCCCCCCCCCCAAATTCTTTTCCTTTTCTACTTTTTATACTCAAAGCATATGTGTTGTGTATTTTGTATATGTTATTTTTTCAATAAAAATCATTGAAAGAGGAAAAAAAAAATCCAGGCAGTCTGCCAAGTTTTTTAACAATGTGTAAATGCAGGAAGTTTAACCACTTAAAGTCTAAATCTTTTTCTGACACTTGTTTATTAAAAAAATATTTTTTGCTAGAAAATTAGTTGGAACCCCCAAACATTATATACCGTATATACTCGAGTATAAGTCGTTCCGAGTATAAGTCGAGGCCCTAATTTACCACAAAAAAATGGGAAAAACTTATTGACCCGAGTATAAGACGAGGGTGAGAAATGCACAGCTACTGTAAGTGGAAAAGAGAGTCAACAATGCCCATTTGCAGCCTCACTGTGCCCATTTGCAGCCATAGGTCCCCTGAACTTCAAACTCGGTAGTTAAGGGTTCCTAGATTCCCCCTAGCTGCAGCCAAAATTTGGGGTCTCTGAACCCAAAGGGTCCCGAAATGACATTGCAGCAGATGGACACAGTTGACCGAATTTGGGGCCCTGTATCTCAGGGCCACTTAGTGCTAAGAACCCCAAATTTGGTGTGCAAACCCAGTGGAACTAGCACCATAAAAATTTCCAAAGCTGGGGTTTCTAGCACCAAGTGGCCCCGAGATACAGGGCCCCAAAAATCAGTTCAGAAAATGTCAAGCACTTTTCTACAGCAGAGAATGACATTTTCCGAACCGGTTTGGGGGCCCTGTATCTCAGGGCCACTTAGTGCTAGGAACTTCAGCTTTGGATATGTTGTGGTACCAGGTCCACTGGGTTTGCACACCAAATTTGGGGTTCCTAGCATCAAGTGGCCCTGAGATATGGGGCCCCAAACTCGGTTCAGAAAATGTCAAGCACTTTTCTGCAGCAGAGAATGACATTTTCCGAACCGATTTTGGGGCCCCGTATCTCGGGGCCACTTAGTGCTAGGAACTTCAGCTTTGGATATGTTGTGGTACCAGGTCCACTGGGTTTGCACACCAAATTTGGAGTTCCTAGCATCAAGTGGCCCTGAGATACAGGGCCCCAAAGTCGGTTCGGAAAATTAAATTTTTTGCTGCAGAAAAGTGCTTGACTCGAGTATAAGTCGAGGGGGGCACTTTCAGCACTAAAAAATGTGCTGAAAAATTCGACTTATACTCGAGTATATACGGTATATATTTTAGCAGAGACCCTAGGGAATAAAATGTCAATTGCTGCATTATTATTATTATGTAACACTGTATTTGCCCAGCGGTTTTTCAAACACAATTTTTGGGGAAAAAATACACTTCAATGAATAAAAAACCAAAAAAATGAAACAGTAAAGTTAGCCTAATTTTTTTTTTGTTTTAATGTGAAAGATGATCTTACGCTGCAAGAATCGGGATCTATCTTCTAAACAAAAAAATTGTGATTCTCATTTTAGCCAGAATCGTGCAGCTCTATAGTACAGTCATGGCAAAAAATATTGGCACTCCTACATTTGTCACATAATGCACCACTTTGCCAAGAAAATTGTTGCAATTACAAATGTTTAGGCATTCTCATGTTTATTTATTTTGTTTGTAATAGTATGACACAAAAAAGTGGAGAAACAAAAAGCCAAATCTGACACATTCCACTCTAAACTCCAAAAATGGACTGGACAAAATGATTGGCACCTTCTCAAAATTGTAAGAAATAATTGCATTCCAAGGTTGTGATGCTCCTGTAATTTATAATAAACTTACTTGCATCAATTAACAGGTGCTGACAATATAGAAATCACAATGGTAACCAGATAAAATGGTAAAAAATTTACTCAATCTTTCTGTTGCGTGTCTCTGTGTGCCACGCACAGCATGGAGAAGAGAAAGCAGCAAAGAATTGTCTGAGGATTTGAGAACAAAAATTGTGGGAAAACATGGACAATCTCAAGGTTACAATTCCATCTCCAGAGATTTTAACGTTCCTGTGTTCACCATGCACAACATTGTCAAGACATTTACAACCCATGGCACTGTAGGATTGCAACAAAGTATTGTTTAAATGATGAATAAAGAACCTCGATCAACTTCCAGACAAATTCAAGCTGACCTTCAGGCACAGGATACAACCGTCAGCTTGTACTATATGTTGCTATCTGAATGAAAAGGGACGCTATGATGGAGACCCAGGAGGACCCCACTGCTGACATAAACATAAAAAAAGCCAGATTGGCATTTGCCAAAACTTACCCAAGGAAGCCAAAATCCATTCGGGAGAATGTGCTGTGGACAGACGAAACAAAATTACAACTTTTTGGTAAATCCCATCATTCTACTGTTTTCAGAAAAAAGGAAAAAAAAGAGGCCTTAGGGCCAGTTACCACCACATGCAGTCCAGTGCATTTTTTCTGCATCAAAAACGCATAGAAAGTAGGTTATATGGTTTTCAATGGCAAAGTTCACACCAGTGCTTGCAGTTCCAGTGGGTTCCAGTTCCAGAAAAAAAAGTAGAACATGCTGCATTTTTCCTGCACTGGAACACTGTAAAAAGTATCAAAAACTCACGGGAACGTACCGGAGCGCACCTAAAAGCATCAAAAACGCACTGGAACACACATGTTCTTATTTAAGGAAAATAAAAAGGGGGGGAAATGCACTGGACTGCATCAAAAATGCACTGGAACACATCAAAAACGTGCATGCAAAAAAGCATCTAGAGCGTATCCGGACTGCGTTTCTATGGTGTGAACTGGCCCTTAAAAGAAGAGATTACAGTCCCTACAGTCAAACATGGTGGAGGTTCACTGATGTTTTGCTGCTTCAGACACTGGATGTCTTGACTGTGTGCATGGCATTATGAACTCTGAAGACTACCAAAGATATCTGGGGTGCAATGTAGGGCCCAGTGTCAGAAAGTTGGGTCTCTGTCAGAGGTCATGGGTCTTAAAGTAGGACAATGACCCAACGCACAGGTCAAAAACACCCAGAAATAGTTTAAGACAAAGCGCTGGAGAGTACTGAACTGGCCAGCAATGAGTCCAGATCTAGATGTTATAGAGCACATGTTGAGAGATCTCAAAACAGCAGTTGGGAAAAGGCACCCTTCCAATCTGAGACCCGGAGCAGTTGGAGAAAGAAGAGTGGTCCAAACTACCAGTAGAGAGGTGTAAAAAACGTATTAATGGTTACAGGAAGTGATTGATTGGGGTTATTTTTTCCCAAGAGATGTGCTACCAAATATTAAATTGAGGGTGCCAAAAATTTTGTCCAGTCCATTTTAGGAGTTGTGTGTGTAATGTGTCAGATTTGTTTTTTTGTTTCTCCACTGTTTTGTGTCATACCAATACAAACAAAAGACATAAACATGAGAATGCCTAAACATTTAAAATTGCAACAATTTTCAGGGGGAAGCGGTGCATCATCTGACAGAAATGCAAGGGTGTCAATTTTGTCCATGACTGTAGGGGAGAAATGCAGAAGAGCATTTTAGGCTGTTTGCACCCCATTTTTGTTTTGAGCCCGTGGTGCAGTGACAATAACAAAATGCCAAGGTAAACTAAAAAAAGCACATGTGAACACACACAAAAAAGTGCGCAAGGGTGTGTCTTTGGTCCGCTCCCGAAGAGGAAGGACCCCTCTATGGCACAAGACTCCTGACGAGGGTAAAGCATACTCAGGTTTACTTAACCAAGAGGCTCGGTGGACCCTGCTCCTCATGGTTAGCTGTAGCCAACCGAGTACTAGGTGGGGGCTTTCCAAAAGATAAACACCCCCAAGGCAGGGGACTGCCACACATCCTCCCTTTAGACTTTAGGGTAGGCCTGAAGACCCACACCCTACTACCAGTGACTAAAAAAACAAAGGCACATATAAAGTGCAGTGACAAAAACACGAGAATGAAGAAAACAAAAAAAGCGACAATGATGTGCATCATGGCGTGGCCTATTAAAAATTGTACCGGTCTCGGTTAAAAGCCCATGTGCAGAAGAAAAAAAAAAAGCTGTGTTCAGGCGCTCATTCTCCCAGTGGGGTCCAAAACCCATAGTGCTACCAAGAGCATCCCTGGATTACCACTCCCAGGGGTCACTTAACACCGTAGGCTCTATACCTTCCCAACCCCTGGCCAGACAAGGCAGCATTGTTTTCAACAAGGAGGCACTGGGGCCTTCTGACATACCCCACACTTGGGAAGTACTAACGACCAACACCTTACATGGTGCATGCTCAAATTGGTTTCCCACCCACATGGGAGACCCCTCAGGACCCCCATCATACCAGCATACTATACAGCTAGCCATCCCAGAATGAGTCAGTGTCCACCCAAACTGGACACTGATCAGAACAGATACTACACTTGATCTTAACCAAAAGGCTGAGAAGGGACTATTTTCCAAAAGTGAAAATATCCTTTGGAAAAAAATCAGATAGAGTGGCAGAGAATTCTACTTTAGTTAGACAAGCCACATGATGCACTTCTGTCAGGGAGCCCAACTCAATGGAATGGAGAATGGAGCGGTGTCAGTGATGCTCCAGAACAAGGAATTGGCTATCAAACTGAGAGAAACAGAGTTTCCTCAGGGCCTGAAGTGGATTGTTTGCCATTTATCCGATATGCTCCTGCTAAACACCCACCATTGCTAAGTGAGGATTTTTCCCCTGCCGGGTACTCACAGAATGGATAAAGACTGAGGAGGTTCAGAGTGTCCAGTATAAAAGAATCAAAACAAATCAACAGCTCACAAAGTTCCTGTGGCTGGGTCTGATGTATCGAGCTACAGGTGACACAGCAAATGATCAGACTGCTCCAGTGGCGGAAAACGGCAGACAGAACTGCGCAATTATGGGTATTAGAAGTACTATGTCACTAGCCAGAAAAACTTCAGGTAGTGAGGTGGAAAAAAAAAAGCCAAAATTTAAAATCAACGCTTACCAACAAAGCTGAATAACGCAAAACAAATTTGGAAAAAAACACAAAAAAGTGTAGATTACCCCATAACATGGGCCTTTAAAACCTCTGTTTTGCTTAGCACTGATGATAGATGATGTACTGTAGTGTGTACTACAGATCAGAGTAATGCTTCAACAAGACATGTATAGCCAGGAACCCCTGAAGGAGTATTCAGGGTCCTGGTGCCATGGGAACAGACCACAACCCTAGTGGCTAGCTGCACATGCCATAGCAGCTCTGGTCAATCACATAGCTGGAGTGCACAAATCTGGAAGAAAGACCGAGGGAACATGTCAGCCTTCTCAGCAGTGATGGAATGAAGCCCTCCAGCGCTGTACTAAGGTGAGTATTTCATAATGTGCTTGCACCACATGCCAAAGTTAGCACTGAATGCAGGGTTCAGATCCCGAAGCAAACATTACAGGCTGGCCCCACTGCTGTGGGGTCTGGGCATGGTTTCTGAGGTATACACCGAGGGTTACCAGCCTGCAAACCGCTAGTGAGCCATAAGGCAATAGGCTGTCAGATCTTGATAGGAGTGTCAGTTAAAGGAGGAAAGGAAAACTGGTGTAAAATCTTTTCCAATGGGTGAAGGAGTCCATCACCCAAGGACACTAGCGTAAAACTGTAGTCTCACAAAGTGGCCATTATATGGATGCACTGGGGACATTCCTGCAAAGCTATTGCCAGTGTCCAATAATCTGAAGGCAGTGGCATCTAACCTTTGGTCTACCCATCAATTCATGTTTTCTGTATTGTATGAGTAAAAAGTAACTCCACTTTTGTGGAGAAAAAAAAAAAAGACATTCCCCTCTGGGTGATCTATGTACATTGCAAGGATTTTAACAAACTTTGTTGTAGGCAGATTCATAACTTTTGTTATTCTGAAGAAATAGCTGTTTGTCTGTGTCCATGTGCAAAGTGAATCTGTATTGGAGTGATTTTATCTTTCTCAATCAGCTGCTGCACTTGCAGGGCTCTAATGAGGAAAGTGGCAAAGTCTGCATACCTTTAGACGTGATTTCCCTTTAGGAGTATCTCAATTTGCTGCAAGTGATGCCAAAAATCTTGAATCTTAGTGCAGACTTCTGGGAAAATCAGTAAGCCAATCACTTAATCAGGAAATTACATTTTCAGGGGGAGTTCTGTACACCAGTGTTTTCAACTCCAGTCCTCAAGGCGCCCCAACAGGTCATGTTGGATGGATTGAAAGCAGGGCAGCCATTGGCTCGCGCTGCTGTCAATCACATCCAATGACGCGGCGCAGCGGGGGTAGGGCCGAGTGATACAATGAGCGGCTATGGCCGCCGAGGAAGCTCGCATGAAGGTATTGAGTCCTTGGGGGGGGGGGGGGGGGAGCCGAGACAGCCGCCGAGGGACCCCAGAAGACCAGGATCGGGGCCAAAATGAATCTTTAGTGATCCCTTAAATAGCATATACATAAACAAAAATTTTGTCAGGCAAATTTACAGTTTAACTTAAATACTTTGTATTTTTTACCCAGGCACATTCTGACAAGTGTTTCCTCATCACTCACTTGCCTTACAAAAGCAGTGAAGCATACCTTCTTACATTCAAGCAATAATAAGTCAACAAAGCAGCTGTTGCCTAACTTGTAACATTCCCCTTTCTATCTTGTTGCTGTATTTTACAATAATAGAAACAGCTGTGAATTAACTGCAGCATTAATAATTCCTCTAAACTTTAGCTAAAGGTTCTGGCCTCCTGCAGCGAACAGGAATTGCTACATAGCTCCAGAGAAATTTACCATTTTTAAACAAAAATGCATTTTGGGTGCCGGATTTTATCTTCTTTCTTGCTGAATGAATTGTAATATTGTTAATCATTACACCATCCATTTCTGTAATTATTTTATATTGTTCATCTGTTTTCCAGTTTAAAATCATAAACGAGATTCAAAATAATTCTTACTCCGAAAGCTAGCCTGAGGCTGAGAAAACCATGTGGAAACTGAGAGGCCAACCGCTAGCAGAGGAGAGACGATTCAGCGGAGCTTGTCTGAAACTAGTGCCCACTGAACAGTCAGTGATTTGTTACAGTGGTTAATAAAATACACAAACTGAACACAGTGTGCACTTAATGTTCAGGCAGCAGTCACCTGCTGTGTGCTTCCGCTTGAACAGTAATACCTGCATACCAGAGGTCCAGCCATGCAAAGCCTGGATGAATCAGGATAAGGCACCAGCCAAGACAAATTGTGTTGTGTGGTTAGCTCTACTGTCTTGCGGCACCAGTTCTTGAATTCCATTATCTGACATCTGACTGTATTTCTACACATGTGCCTCCATGCATGAGATTGGTAATATAATTTACTTTTGGTAACAGGGACTAATGTGAGCACTTCTATACTCTTAACATCGCACTCTCAGTGCTATAAATATGAATATATTTAATGATGTAAAAGTGGTGGTAGGGGCTGTAAATCTGTAAATTCCCTTTCTTGGAGCACATCATGGGGCACAGAGCCCATTGGTTAAAGCTCTAACAAACCCAAAACCATGTAATACGTTGCAGCTTATAAAGTTAGTTTTTAATTTGGGCTTATTTTCCCTCTGTTTTCTTTCATTTGAATTTTGTTTGAAATACAAAAAATGGACAGTTACATAGCCAAAATTATTATGCCGGAATGTGAACAAGATTGAGAGAAGTTTCCCTCCGCAGATATTGATCTTTAAACAATGAAGGCATAAAAAACAATCAATCCATACAATGTTGAATCATTACGGGAGTCGTTATCAGAGCCCTTCTTGGAAATGCGACTCACTTTGTTTCTGAAGAAGGCCCTTTAACTGGGGGCCCTAGAGCTAGTAAAAACAGTACAGTCATCCGTGGGACCAAAAAAAGGTACCGCTCTTACTCATGGGCATAAAGACCATACTGGGGTGGTGAGGATCAGAGGAGAAAGATGGAAAGGTAAGAGAAAAGAATGAGAAGAGAGAGGGAATAATAAAAAAAAATGTAAAAGGGGTGGGGGGGTGGGAGGGGGAAGCTTTTTGTGGAAGAGAAGAGGAGGTCGACACTGCTTCGAAGGTTCACTATGGGTATGTCAACAACTCATGTAGATTACAGTTGCAGGAAGCGTGTAGGCAGCTGCGTTGATAGGAAGTAATCTAGCCACAGCTGCCAGATACATTTATCGTATGTTAGTTAGTATCGCTGTCAATTTCTCATTCACCAGGGTACTGTGCACCCGATTTTTCACTTTGTCAAAGTGGAGAATCGGCGTCTTCCAATCATCTGTTTTGTGGCCAAAAAAATATAGGACACAAGAATAAACTCTTGCTTGGTGGCACCTTCTATCGGTTTGTGTAGAAGTGTTACATTACGAGAGGAACAGAATAATGCCTCCCAGATTTTTCCAGAGTCTCGGGAGTTTGTGTGGCACCAAAGACCCTTTCCCAGTTGGAGCAGCAAGATGGGACACACAAGTTAGAGTGGTTTAGAGATAAGGCCTTGGGTTATGGGGACAACCGACATCTAGTTTCAAAAGCCGTTATGGTTTTTGACCAAGCGTGTTTTTTTGTCAAGGATTCCAACAGATGAAGGATTTGGAGATCGTGGTTTTTCTCAGAGTCTGGAATATCATATGTATCCTTGAGGTATTAAAAGGTGACAGAGCCCCAAGTGGACAATGAAGACCTTAACCATTGTTAAGCCTTGGTTACGCCACCAGTGGTAGCTGCGAGGACTCTCCAAACCCGGAGGGAATAAAGGACAGTTAATTTTCACCTGGTGATCTGGCCAGTAACACACTTTCTGTAATAGAATGACTACACTCTGGATGAAGGAGAAACGTACCTCAATGGACAGCGGCATTGTCAGTCTGGGTAGAGGGGAGTGTTAGATGTTCTAGCAGATTTAGATACACTAAACACTCCAACTAACACTTTTTAAAAAAAGTAACAGTTTTTTTTTTTTTTTTTTCTTTCTGGGATAAAGGTTTTACATTAATGAATGAAATGTGACCATTGTAAACACCCCTGTCAGTGTTAAATGGTTTGTGTCAACCCTCTAACTCCTACATCTGCAGGACAGCGTGTTCTGTTGAAAATGAGCAGATCTACTTGCTGAAACACCAAGTAAAAATAAAGGAAAAAAAGGCCACAAAAAAAAGCTAATGTACCGTTTCCCCGAAAATAAGCCATACCCGACTATAAGCCCTAGTTAAAATCATTGTAAAAACATGGTAATCTGTGTGGTAAAAAGATTATATAATGTGCAGTGTGTCTCCTTTTGTAACTTTATTGTGGAAAATACCTTATTTGGTATACCTACCTTATTTACAGCATGGCTGGGCGCTCACGTGACACGCTAGATATCTTCCCCACTCCCCCTGGCTGAGGTCAGCAGCCCCTCCCTCTGCTGTGCTCAGAGCGGGGCTGACGTCAGTGGGGATCTCTGCAGTATTCAAAAACGGGGAAGTAGAGCTCCGGCGGGTCACGCGAGCGCCCAGCGGCGCAGTATATTCCACAATAAGGTTACAAAAGGAGACACACTGCACATTATATAAAAATGATATATTACATAATTTTACAAGGACTTTTACCAAAGTTTATTTTTGGGATTACAGAATGTTATAATGCTGACTCCTGAGCTGACAGAGGGAGAGAAGACAGGGGACAGAGGAACTTTTTAAAAAACATTTTATTGTTTTATTCTAGGTTTTTTTTTAGAATATAGAGAGAGGTAAATGACACAGCACAAGCATTGTGCTGTCTGTCATGCTTTAAAGGATAAGGATTTTTTTTTCTCCAGAAGACGACACGACTGTATTTGAATAAATGTAAATTATTCAATATTAGATATCCCCTGAAAATAAGCCCTAGTGTGATTTTTTTAGCCAAAATTATTATAAGACCCGGTCTTATTTTCGGGGAAACACAGTATACATCACATCTAAGAACTGATAAGCTGCAATATCATAAATGTTTGTTTTTGAGTTTAATACAGCATTAATCCTTACAAACAGGACTATGTGCCACCTACAGGTGACTGGAAGATAGCTAAAAACAACAGGAAGTCCCCCCTAGGCATAACCTCTTCCTAGTAAGAAGGGTTTCAATTTTGTAGCAAGCCATAAACCCCAATACAGAGGAGTGGGATCTCTGTGTCCCGTGATGTAATCCAAGAAATGCATATTACAAGTAAGCCAAAAATCCCATTTTCTTTACTGAACATTACGGGACAGAGCTCATCATTAATCCTTACAAAACCAGGATATTCCAAAGCACTTAAAACATGAGGAAAAGGCAACACATTCACAGGCCCCCAAAGAAACTTCATGAGACAGTCTGTAAAACACTCCAAACAAAAGGTAGCATCCTCAGCGGCTCTAACATCCACATGGTAAAACTTTGTAAAAGTATAAACCAAAGACCAGATGCAAACTTGAGCTATTGAAGCTTAATGACAGATCGCCCAGAAGGCCCCTACACTCCTGACGAAAGGGGCTACCAGCAAAAAAGGTTGAATCTTTCCTTACAAATCGTAAGCTTAAGTCATAAGCTGATGAATCCAATAGGAGATAGTAGAGTTGGAAGCAGTGTGAGTCTTCTTTAGGCCCTCAGGAAGCTTGAAGAGAATTGGACTGCCAAATTGAGGCAACTTCAGGTAAATGTACTGATGGCACGGACCACATCCAAAATGTGGATAACCTTGTTCCCTGGTGTCTGAAGCTTAGGATAAAAAGAAGGCAATACAATATCCTGGTTGAGATATAAAAAAAAAAAAAAAAAAAAGGCTGAAACCACTCTAGGCAAAAGAGAGCTGAGGTCAAAGAGCCACATTGTCATGGAGTACCTGAAATGACTCCTCCGCCAGTTCCAAATCCTATGAGCTGAAACAATGGCAACTAGAAACACAACCTTCTGCGACAAACGAACTAAGAGCAGGTGTCAAATGGTCTCAGTTTTGTAAAACAGAAGGCACCAGTTTGAGATCCTATGGGGTCAAAGGCAGTCTGACCGGAGGAGCAATACACGCAACAATCTGTACTAAGACGCACACTATGGAATGAGGAGTAATCAACCGCTAAATAAAACACTGCTGAAATCTGACCCTTGATCGCACTTAAGATCACTCACTTATCAACCTTGTTTGGAAAAAAAAACAGGATACAGCACACAAGATACTTGGGGTGAAAGAAAATCCCTAGCCTCATAACTCTTCTACCTTGAAGATGTCTTCAACAGAATGAAGGACTCCCATGTCTGCCAAGACTCTGACTTAAACAGCCATACCGTTAAAAACCAGTGACTGCAAAGGAGCGAAGATGAGACCTTGCAACATTTGGAGACAATCTGGAAGGACTTGAGGACTGTCCACTGACATGGTCATAAGGTCAGAATACCACATCCCCCGGGGCCAAGTTGCGACAGTCAGAATCAGCAGTATTCTGAAGCAGACAGAAGGCATAAATCAGGCAGAACTGGACCTATGGTGTCAATAGAGCATCTACTGCAAACACCTGAGGATCCCTGGTCCCAGGAAAAAGCCTGTCCACTTTCGCACTGAACCTGGATGCTAGAAGGTGCAGATCTCTTCAAACCACCACCTGGATAAAACCTCCTGATCCCCGTTGGAACCATTGAAAATCTGGTAGAATCGTACAGAGAGCTACACAGCAGTGACCATCACCTTCAGAGACTGACAAGAAAACTGAAGCTCTTTCACAGGTAATGGGTTACGCTTAAGAGGGGAAGTCCAGTTTTTTTTTATTTTAAGTAAGTGGCCCATAACCCTGTTCGTAAAGATTAATGAAGAGGCAGATTCATGCGCAATCACAAATGTGGCTTGCGCACAGAATAGTGTCTGTGCCTGTCTGAATGAAACCTAGGGGGCTAGTTCACACCACAATTTCTGTGTTCCAGGGCATTTCTGCACGTGTGTTTTTGATGCATTCCACTGCATTTTCCTTCCATCTCAATTAAGGACAAGTGTATTCCTGTGCTTTTTTGATGCGTTTTGCTGTGTTCCAGTTGCTTTTCATACAGAAATAATGCAACATGTTCTAATTTTGTTTACTGCACTGGAATGCACTGCACTGGACTGCATCTGGTGTGAACCAGCCTTAAGGACAGTAGCTACTAAAGTGCTGTGAGTGACCTCATTGGGTAAGAGATATTGACAAAAATTGAAAGTACTTTAATTTATGAACAAGGATTAAAGCATCATCACAATTTACTCACAACCCGCCAACTCACTTTTCTGAGTCCAAAGCAAGTAGAGCACTTTCCAGAGTCTCCTTCACGTGTCCCTGAGACAGGATTGGCGATTTCCCTGCGTTAGGTGGTTCAGCGGTCTCACAGGTCTGAGGAGGTGTGGTCTCTGTCTTAGACTCTTCCACAGCTTTCTGTGCTGAAACATCACTAGTGAAACATAAGACAACACCACATTAGGGCTAAGTGCAGACTTGTGCGGGGCTGCTTACAGATGGAACACTTACAGTAAGCTATTCATACACAGATTTTGCTTTATTCAGAGTGCTGGCTGGACAAAAACAATAACACAAATTTCCCCATCCACAGTAAATAATGCAGGTGCACAAACCTCCCACTGCCACTAATTGGATGCAGGCACAGTTTACTGACATTTTCCTGTCTGACTCCTTCAATTTTTCCATTGAAGGATGACAGGCAGGAGTGTGTCAACAGGGCCACCCACAGAGTGAAGCTCACCTGGTTCATCAGGAACTAGCTGAAATTCAGCAAGCTTAGGACAGTGTATATTTGTTTTAGTTTTTTGCTTTTTTTTTTTTAAATTAGAATATAAATGCTTATCCTTTTTATCAAAAACATGCAGCTCTTTACAGGCAAGCCATAGTGTATCTTCAGTGAATATACGGCTTACCTGAAGGCAATGTTTCATAAGACTTTTATGCAAGCCAAACAATATACAATTTGCTTTTCTTCAACCACGGATCAAAAAACAAAAAAAAAAGTGACCGCATGAAAAAAGCCCAACAGGGAAGTTGTACTGAAGCAGATCCTTAGATCCAACCAGCCTGCCCATAGATGGATTGAAATTCTGCGGGTTCTGGTAAACCAGCCAAATTTCAATCCGCCTATGTCTGCCCTTACTTTTTTAATGTTTGTTTTATTTTTTGAGCAGTATTTAATTTACAGTTTGAGAAATCTCTTTCTAGTGGTTATTGGGGGTCGACCGATTATCGTGCAGTCGAGTCTTTTTTTGAAGCATCGGTCAAACACTTACCGATGTTACCTACATTGCTTCAAGGGGTTGTACTGGGGTGATGCGTGCAGCTGCAGACATCATTCCAGTACCATTCTTTAGAGCGGACGGTTGGTTTAACTGTTCCGCCGCTGCACCCGGGTCTCCCGTCGTCTCACCGGGAAGTCCGAGCAACCAGCCGTCACGTCCCGTCACGACTTTGTTCGGGTCCCGGATCTAGTAACCCGGAAGTGATGTCACAACATCAATTACTGCCATCCTTAACCACTTCCGGACCAGCCGCCGCAGTTATACTGCGGCAGGTTGGCTCCCCTGCGAGAGCCATCGTAGCTGTACGTCAGCTCTTACAGATGCTTTAGCAGGCGCCCGCAGCATGTCCCCAGAGCTGATGCACTGCCGAGCGCCCGCGATCGCTGGTGACAGGGCGGGAAGCAGGATCTGTGTGTGTAAACACACAAATCTCGGTTTTCTCAGGGGAGTAGAGACAAGACGTGTGCTGTTACTAAATAGTAACATCGATCGGTCTCCTCCCCTAGTCAGTCCCATCCCCCCCACAGTTAGAACACACTGAGGGAACACAGCTAACCCCTTAATCACCCCCTAGTATTAACCCCTTTCCCATTTATACAGTAATCAATGGCTATGTTTAGCTCTGATCGCTGTATACATGTCACTGGTCCCAAAAAAGTGTCAAACGTGTCCGATCTGTCCACCGCAATCTCGCAGTCACGATAAAAATCGCTGATCACCGCCATTACTAGTAATAAAAAATAATAAAAATACCATAAATCTATCCCCTATTTTGTAGACGCTATAACTTTTGTGCAAACCAAATCGATATATGCTTATTGCAGTTTTTTTTACCAAAAATATGTAGAATACATATCGGCCTAAACTGAGGAAAAACATTTTTTTTTTGTTTTTTTAAATCTGGGGATATTTATTATATCAAAAAAGTACAAAATACAATTTTTTTCAAAATTGTTGCGATTATTTTGTTTATAGCACAAAAAATAAAAACCGCAGAGATGATCAAATACCACCAAAAGAAAGCTCAATTTGTGGGGAAAAAATGACATCAATTTTGTTTGGGTACAACGTCGCACGACCGCACAATTGTCAGTTAAAGCGACGCAGTGCCGTATCGCAAAAAATGACCTGGTCATGAAGGGGGTAGATTCTTCTGGGGCTGAAGTTGGGCAAGTTTTCAAAAAATGAAAAGTATTCAAAAACGCCGATCTTGACGTTTTGAATACTCTGAAGTGCAGAGGAGGGGTTTGGGGTCTTATAGACCCCAGATCCCTCCATAAAGAGTACCTGTGCTGTCTATTACTGTCACAAGGGATCTTTACATTCCTTGTGACAGCAATAACAGTGATAAAAAAAAATAATAAAATGAAAAAAAGGACACCGTAAAAATAAAAAGCTTAAAGGAGTTTAAACCCTTGCCGTTTTTCACTTTAATGCATTCTATAAGAGGACAGGTTCCACTCAGAACATGCCTCACCATGGTTGACCAAAGAAGTTGAGTGCACATGCTCAGCGTCATATCCAGAGGTTGTCTTTGGGAAATAGACCTATAAGTGCTGCCAGCATTGCTGCAGGGGTTGAAGGGTTGGGGGGGTCAGCCTGTCAGTGCCACACACTGTATCAAATTGGTCTGCATGGCTTTCATCCCAGAAGGAAGCCTCTTCTAAAGATGATGCACAAGAAAGCCTGCAAACAGTTTACTGAAGACAAGCAGACTAAGGACATGGATTACTGGAACCACGTCCTGTGGTCTGATGAGACCAAGATACACTTATTTGGTTCAGATGGTGTCAAGCGTGTGTGGTGGCAACCAGGTGAGGAGTACAAAGACAAGTATGTCTTGCCTACAGTCAAGCATGGTGGTGGGAGTGTCATGGTCTGGGGCTGCATGAGTGGTGCGGACACTGGGGAGCTACGGTTTATTGAGGGAACCATGAATGCCAACATGTACTGTGACATTCTGAAGCAGAGCATGATCCCCTTCCCTTCGGAGACTGGGCTGCAGGGCAGTATTCTAACATGATAATGACCCCAAACACACCTCCAAGATGACCACTGCCTTGCTAAAGAAGCTGAGGGTAAAGGTGATGGACTGGCCAAGCATGTCTCCAGATATTAACCCTATTGGGCATCTGTGGGGCATCCTCAAATGGAAGGTGGAGGAGCGCAAGGTCTCTAACATCCACCAGCTCTATGATGTCGTCCCGGAGGAGTGGAAGAGAACTCCAGTGGTAACCTATGAACCTCTGGTGAACTCCATGCCCAAGAGGGTTAAGGCAGTGCTGGAAAATAATGGTGGACACACAAAATATTGACACTTTGGGCCCCATTTGGACATTTTCACTTAGGGGTGTACTCACTTTTGTTGCCAGCGGTTAAGACATTAATAGCTGTGTGTTGAGTTATTTTGAGGGGACTGCAAATGTACACTGTTCTACAAGCATTACACTCACTACTTTACATTGTAGCAAAGTGTCATTTCTTCAGTGTTGTCACATGAAAAGATATAATAAAATATTTACAAAAATGTGAGGGGTGTACTCACTTTTGTGAGATACTGTATGTACCATGTTTGGTGGTCTTGAAGGCCCGAAGATTTTGGATCAGAGCATTCAACTTAATTTATTCAGTGGTGGGACAGAGCATACTCAAAAATCCCAAAACTGCTTTGTTTGCTGACCCCTCGGATAAGATCCTCAGGCACCTCTTTTTTTATATTAACAGCAGCTAAAATCACGATATCACGAGCATGGAAATCACCCCTGATCAATATCACGCTGGTTAAAAACAAAATTTCCTGGATTATGATCAATAAAAAGCTAACAAGTATTCTTAGAGACACGCAAACCAAATTTGAAAAGATATGGAACCCCTAGATTAAATACCTCCAGGCCCCTTAGGGGTTGGGGCGCCCTGGGGTCAGGGGCCCGTTCTATTAATTTATCCAACCCATCAGAAACTCCAACCACGTCACTTCTGGTTTATTTAAACCCTTAGTAATTGGAGATTTTGACAAATTGGTGGTTGGACACAACACCGACAACCGAATGTTGTACAGGAAGATTGAGCTGTTTTGACAGCACAGTAGCTAACGAGGACAAAGTTGTCGTCGCCTCGGAGGTGGCCATTTTATTGGCTAGTATTGGAGTAACAATCTACGCTCAGAATATTCTGCACTGAACTATTCAGTCGCTGTTGTTGTGTCCACCCACCAATTCCTCACAAACTAAAATTACTGCTGGTTTAAAGAAACCGGAAGTTAAGTGGTTGGAGTTTCTAATGGGTTGGAGAAATTGACAGAACACCGGATCGAGAGAACTGCTGTTTACTCTTCCCCCCCCCCCCTTCCTATTTTTCTCTATTCTCTGTCTTTTCCTCTTATCTCTTTTTCCCCTTTATTAATCACCAATGTTTTTTATATGGATCCATACGGAGGGTTTATAGAGCCTCCCTCATTCCTACTCATTTAAGGGAAGAAGAAAAACCTTGAGGTACTAAATGTGATCTTAGTAGCCACAATTCCTACGATCCTTTGATTGTTGCTGTGTTACTTTTGGATTCATTGTTACTGTGACATTCTTTCACAGATAAGTTTCCATTCTATGCCTATAATAGGGTGACTACACTCACTGGGTTTATGCTCTTAGCAAACGGTAGCTTCATTTAGTGGATCCAGCCTTTTAGGCTTGTCTATTTGGGTCCTGTCTAGAACGTTAAGGCTCCTGATTCTGTCATAGGGAGTACCCTTCCTTGATATTTGTCTAACCACATTGATATGTCTTGTACTTGGAAGCCCCCTGTAGTGACCACAGCAGTTGTGCAGACCTGACCATGCAAGTATGGAGCTCTCGCGTCCCTAATCTGAAATTTTGACTCCAACAAAAAACAAAACATTTTGGAGTGGGGAGGCAAGTACTGCCACCAGGTTTTACTGCTATATATGCCCCTATAGATTTTCCCTCACTTCCTGTTCTGGGACTGCTGTAACCTGGACAAATAGGAATCATCTAGCCATTCATAGACATCACCAGATCAGAAGAGAGATATCTCAAAAGTGGGACACCAGCGGTGTGTGACAAATGCTAGTAGTGCACTTTACCCCCACATTGTCATGTACCGAGCTGGTGGGTGGGATCAAGCAACAGTGTCTGCATTACTTCCCTGTGACCACATGGCCATTCCCAACCGCAAGCATGGTCACAAGAGGCTTGTGATCCCAGTAACTAACAATATGAAGGGAAAGGCCTGGGTAGATCCAAATCCTGATGGATCTACACATCGATGTCAGGACACAGTCAGAGTGGTTGCCTTTTAATATGTTGGGTGGATCATGTTTACTGTATTTAAGCATTTTATTTTAAGGCCAAGTTCATTATTTGAAGGCTTCTGACCCCTAGAGCCTCCCCAATTTTGAGTCTTTACACGTTTAGTACATTATTATTTGACTAATTGTGAGTGCAATGTTTTGCAGGCGCCTATGGAAAAAAAAATTACTTAAAAAAGCACATGCCTTTGACAGGCATTCCAAGAGCAAATCTTTTGAAACATCATTCTCGCAACAAATGGAACATGAAAGACCACAGGTCTAACCTAACATTGATCCAGTGTCCCCTGTGTTTTCTACATGATATGGCCCACAATTTTATAGTGTAAAACTTATCTCCTCCAGGTATCTCCCCATTTTATATAGAGATCCTGGATACAGGACAATACTGAAAGGAGGGGTCAAGTTCGTAGCTAGAAAAGCACAGACAATTGGTAATATTGTCTCACCTAGTGAGTTTCTAAGAAGTCCACGCACACATGGTACACGCCACAGCCATGTTTAGGTTTGCGAGTGGGAGGTATCTGGGTGATCCCCATATTATTACCCCATGCTTCAATGGCTTCTCACATCAAACAGCTGGTGAACTGCCAACCAAAGTTTGTGATGTATCTAATAACATGAGTTATATGCAACATCCAGTATTTGGATAGGACTACGAGATGTCTTACCTCTCCCAAAAGCATGCTTAACTACTACGCCCATGAGCATTATATATATATACATATATATATATATATACACACACATACATATATATATATATATATATATATATATATATATATATATATATATATATATATATATATATATATATACACATACATACATAATATATATATATATATATATATATATATATATATATACACATACACACAGTATACAAGCATGCATCTATCCCAAAACAATGAATAACTGAAATAAAAAAGTTTCAAGGCTGCCTTAAACAAAGATCACCTCTCTGTTGTTGTGTCGGCTTGTCCTTCAGCCAGGGCCTCTATTTCTGGCTCGTAGGCTATAGTGGACACTGTTGAGGTGGTGTCTGCTTTTGCAATGGTAACCTCTATGGCCTTTGAGACGTCCTCGCCACAGTGTGGGCAGTAGCTGGCGTTGTTGACTTGAGTGGCACAAGCTTTGTGGAAGCGGTGGGAAATGCTGGTTTCTGGTTGGCACTCCATGAATGTGCCCTATGAAAAAACAAAACCGTTTAAAAAAGGATCCACGTGGACCTTGCCTTTCATATAAATCCACCTTTTTTTTGTCAACAATGAGCTTAACACGTTAAAAGCACATGTTTAGGTACACAGATGTAAAAAGCTATTAGACGTCATTCTCTGCTTCAGAGTCTCAGAAGTTCAGCAGCAGTAACACATAGAAGTCCCATGATGAATTCAAAATCTTTATAGAGAATTTTTTAATTCTTCCTAACTCCAAATTAACCTTTTCTTTGTCTATGCAGGGTAAATTGAAAGGTTTGCTTTAACCACTTCATGTTCGGGGCAAAATTTTAATTTTTCACACAGGTTAAAATCAGTATTTTAGGTTAGAAAATTACTTAGAACCCTAATAAATTATATACTATAAAAGCTAACGCCCTGAAGAATAAAATAGTGGCAGCTGCAATTTTTTTGTCACACGATATTTAGATATAACAAAATGTATTCAATGCCATTTAACAGATCAAAAAGGCAATAGGTAAAAGAAGCTCATTCTTAGAGTTTGCATACAAAGATGTCTCAAATTGGGCTTACAGATGCTAACACCAACAAAAAACACCATTAAAAAAAAAACACTTAATTTGTGCACTCTCTGGCACTGGATTACTCTACTATTAGATCTTTCAGCTGACTGGGACAAGAACTTACGGCAGTGCAGAAATAGCCACACCCAGGGCAACACTGGTGTTTGACCATCTTCCCCCGGTGGTCTTCACACAACACCAAGTGCCGAACCTTGTTTGATGGTCTCATCACTTCGTGCTTCACCACCTCTCTCACACAGCGGCTCAGCTGCAAAACAAAGAGTGCATTTCCATTATAGGTGAGCAGTGAAAAAAGGGGATATTAATGCGCTACCCAAAAGGTGGAGAAAACAAAGCTGCTACAAAACATATGACAAAAATGTGAAACAATATAATAAATAAATTGTAGCGCTAAAAGGAAGAAAAAACACCATGTATAGTATAAAGTAAATGTCTCTGTAAACATAAGAATGTGCCCCAGTGGTGACGTGTTGTCAAATAGAAGTAATAGTGCACGACAAATTGGTGCAATCAGTGTGGAAGTTCCTTCAGCTTCTAAGCAGATATTTGGGAAGCTGAAGGAACTTCCACACTGATTGCACCAATTTGTCGTGCACTATTACTTCTATTTGACAACATGTCACCACTGGGACATATTATTATGTTTAGAGAGACATTTACTTTATACTATACATGGTGTTTTTTTCTTCCTTTTAGCACTACAATTTATTTATTACATTATAGGTGAGCACCCACTGATAACGGGTTCTTAAAAGAGTTCAGACTTTATCCGATTTCACCTGCTGCAAACATTTTTTACGCTGGGGGCACCCTATATAGTAAAGTCAGAGTTAGGAATGACCTAGGGTTACGATCTTTAAAAACAAGTCAGCAATAGTAATGTCCATATTTACTTAAAGGGTCAATAAAATAAAATTGAAAATTTTGCACACATTAGAGAGAACAGGTCACAACTGGTCTAACGTAATAATCTCAGCGAGGTCCTTTAACAGGTCACTGTTTACAAGTTTAAAAATTCAGTTTTCAGTTTGGGATAACTATGGAAGAATCCCCTGTTGTGTTGAGCTACAGACCAACTATAATCCAACAGAGGGTGGGTGACTATAATAATTCTATCAAAACCTTGAAAAATCTTGTGTATATAAGTGCATGAACTAATTCAATTTACCTCAACCTTAGGAAGACCAGGGCCTTGTGTACTTTTACAAGACCTTCCATACCCTATATCAGCAGATTGCTAAAACTTCTCAGTGTTTGGCTGGTTACAGGTTGTGTCTACATAATACACTCAGCGAACTGAGGAACTGAGGCTGTTTCATTCATTTCAGCTGTCATTTCTCACAGCTAAGACTTTGCCAATACGTGGCCTGGAAAGTGAGAAGCTAAAGCCTGGTGGTTAAGAACCATTAATCCAGTTCAACAATGTGAAGCAACATCATTGTTGGGGAATGCCAATTCTACCTGCTTCTCAATGAAGATCTTCTTGGATGATTAACATCAACGTGTGATTTGCTCATGCAGAACAAAGCAACAGGTTCACTTAAAGTACAAGTTTACTTTTAGGGAGCTTGTACTATACCTAAATACCAAACCCTTCTGTGTGCAGCCTGCTTTAATACTTGCCATTCTTCCTATTTCTGCTTGGTGCAGCACAGCCTGCCTACCAAAAGCATTCACTCTATAGCGTACACACACCACGGATGGCTGAATGCTGTTTAGACACAGGAATGGCACACTGCGGCAGGGGTGTGTACTTTGAAGACCAGCTGGCAGGGATAATTAGAAAGGTTGCGCGACGCTGAGTGGGACCATAGTGGAAATCCCTGAAACAGGGAGGAAGGTAGGCATTTAACATAGCAGGCTGCATAAAGGAGAGTGGGCAACTAAGTATGGTACTTCTTTACTAAAAGTCCACTTGAACTTTGTTCTTGGTTTATGCACACTTCATTATTACTGCTGTCTTCACCTGCCTGACCAAACTAATAAATCCAATGAATTCAAGCAATGTGGCACATGTTAGAGATTAAACACAGACTAAGGACAGTCTTCTTCCACACAGAATGGGTTGTCTGAGCAGTCAATTGCCAGGCCTGAGAGCCGTCATATGGGGTGAGGGAACAGACTTTAGCCCAGTCCAATTTCCAACAAGACCAACGTGAAGCTTATAGTGGACTTGCTGAGCCAACATATGGAGCGGCTTATGAGAAGTGAGTATAGGGAAGACAAGGTAAAAGGTTGAGCATTGAAGAGAAACCTCTGCTTTAGCCTACAAGGGAAAAACACAGGTTTACATTATCATTGAATGTCTTGGAAATGTTTGGCTTTCAGGTATGATTCTATCAAAAAAACAAAAAACCTAACCAAATGATAAAAGAACTCTACCCTTTTAAGTCCCAGATTTCTCACCTCCTGGTCAGAGCTCTCGACAGCCATGCATCGATCTCCGGCTTTTTCCATCAGTTCATCCTCTTTTGGGGTCTCCATCCGGCAGCTACAAAGTGGAATTCCTTGAAGCCCGTCCACCTCCATGTTGTCAGACCCATTGGGAAGACCTTCAAAAGGAAAAACAATAAAGATAACTTAGAATTAGTGCTAAGCAAATATAAATATGTGGAGAGTTTCCTGCATACATGCTTACAGCTTTGCTAGTGGTCCATTCATGAGAGCACTTCCAACAATCTCCTCTGGTTTAGCACCACTGTTTGTGGGGCCACTTTACACTAGTATTAGCTTAGAAACACTGGACTGAACAACTCTATACACATTAGGCATATGTAAAAGATTTCACAACTTTTTTGGGGGCCCATACAACATCCTTCAGTCTCCAGTCTGTTGAACATAGATTTGAATTGTAGTGCTGGCAGTAGCTTTAAAAAAGTTTTTAACAGACAGGCAACTGGAAAGGAGGATGGACTGGAACAAAGCCAGTAGCTATAGTGGGAAGTTTTTGCATGAGTGCTTTAGGCACTAAAGGAGCCAGTAAATAACCCCATATGACTCCACAGATAACAGAGCTATTAATTCTGGGTGTCTGAAACCTTTAACAGTTTATCAGGGTACATCAAACTGTGAAGCCTTCATCAAAGTGTTTGAAAGATCAATTGTGACTGTCAAATTTGACTGTCTGTTTTTCCCAACAGTTAAGAGAGTTTCTTCAGTTATCATACTGCAAAAGGAGTATAAAATTGACGCAGTTGGTTACTATGGTGACATCCAGATACTCTGAGGTAATTCTTCTCTAACTTATTAAGATAAATGCCGCAATCTGTAGTTTAAGTTAACTTTTATTGTGTTGACTATCCTTCGCATAGGAAAAAAGCAGATAGTTCTCTGAGATTTTTTTTATGAACATAACATATGACTGAGAGATCACCAATGCTGCTTCATGGGCATAGATCCTATGGTTGCAATTACAGTTTGGTGAATATAGGATTGTTCAGGGGTCAGATTGTGGGCTTATCTGACTGACAACTTTTTAGCCTGATCGCATGCCAATTTTGTATCAATCATTTCATTTTCAATCTGAATTTTCACTTGTGTACTGAAATACTTTCTTATTTGTCACACATGCATACATTTGCTTTTACTCCCATTAAAATTTTACTTCTGGATCCAACAGCTTTTTTTGGTATAACAAAGAAAAAAAGGACTTGGTTCCAGGGACCATACATGCATTAACCATCAAAAATGTTTCATCCTGTCCTATCATTGTCTTTTTGATCCAATTAAAAAAAACAATGAGAAGGTTGGGACAGCCATTTTGTAGTATGAGCCAACACACATCTGTTAGTGAACAGTGAGGCACAAAAAACTGCAAAGGTGTGCTGAGACCTGAAGTTCTGGAGCAACAAAGTTCTGCACTAAAGCATTACATGCAAGTACACATTGAGCTTGTCATTGTGTACATTCCCAGCAAACATCCCTGGGAACACTCCAAGAGAGTAGACCAAGTGGATTCCATTAAGAGGACAGGACAGAATGCCATGTAATACATGCAACACAACCATCAGTAACTCACAATGGAAGGAAATTATTTAGCAGCAATTAAAAGAGCGTTTAATTGAAGACAATCTGCAATACATTTTCATAATGTTGGATTAGGTCTACTTGGCATTTTTGCTCAAATGTAAGCTGCAGAATTCCATGTTTTGAAATTTATACTTGCAGCAGCATCATTTATTTGCCTTTACAACTCTCACTGCATTAGAGAGGGTCTACTTTTGGCTCAGATCACAGACTGCAATTTCAAGTAAGCTCCAGAATACAGCCTTGCCTTTGAGGTCAAAGTAGACCAATATCTGATTAGGATAATCAGTCTTGTCGCAGGAATTAAAGTGTTACTAAACCTAGTAAAATAAAATTAGTTCATCCACGCCCCCCGCAGTGTCCACAGCTTAAAAATCATCTTTTTACATTAAAATACTGCCACTATATACCTTTTTGGCTGATCTGTCTACCACGGTCACATGATAAACGGCAGGGTTTGCAGAGTCCTAAGTGTTCAGGTAGGCGGAGATTACCACTACAGCCTGTGCCCTTGCTGTTATGGGAGGCGGATCATCCATCAATCAAGATGTGAAATCCCACCCACTGTGGTCTCTTTTTAGTTGCTGGGCATGGAGGAGGGAGGGAGGGACTGGGCTGTCATTTAGGATCTGTATACACACCGAAATGTGTGATTGTCAATATCATGTGACCTGAAAAGCTCAGCTCAACAAGGAACTGTTCTCTCCAGCAACAGAGACCAAACTGAACATATGTGCAGCTTTACTACCCTTGCCAAGAGAGACCCTGCAGGAGCGGGAGGATCTGTGAATGGAGGATTAAAGAGCCTTTTTACACAATGCAGAGGATTAACCCCTTAAGTTCCACAGTGAGTAGAACAAGCATACTATTCTGCATATACAGACAGATTTTACGATTGTGGGTTTAGTAACACTTTAAGTGCCCGTTTTGTTAAAAAGTTGCTCCCTCCAACCTCAAAAAAAAAGTTAGGAAGGTGTGTAAAATCTATACAAACAAAATTACAAATAAACCCATATGTTATTCACAATAGAAAACATATCAAATGTTTCAAATGAAAAAAAAAAACAAACATTTTTTTTTAAAATAAGGTAATTTTGAAATTGGTGGCACTAATGTATCAAAAAAGTTGAAAAAGGGCCGTGTTTACCACGGTATAGCATCCCCTCTTCTTTTAACACCACTCTGTAAATGTCTGGGAACTGAGGAGACCAGTTGCTGGATTTTTGGGAGAGGAATGTTGTCCCATTCTTGCCTGATATAGGATTTGAATTGCTCAACAGTCCTGGGTCTTCTTTGTTGCACTTTTTTTTTTTTTTTTAGATTTGCCAAATATTTTCAGTTGGTAAAGGTCTGGAATGCAGTCAGGCCAATTAAGCACCCAAACTTTTCTACTACAAAGTCATGATGTTGTCATAAATGTGGTTAAGCATTGTGTTGCTAAAATATGCAAGTTTTTCTCTAAAAAACAGGTTGTCTGGATGGCAGCATATGCTGCTCTAAAAACTGGATATACATCTCTCAGCATTGATTGTGCCTTTCCAGATGTGCAAGCTCCCCTATACTGTCAGAGGTGCAGGCTTTTGAACTGAGCGCTTTTAAGCCTGAAGGTCCCTCTCCTCTTTAGTCGGGAGGACACGGCACCCATGGTTTCCAAAAAGAATCTCAAGTTTTAATTCTACTGACCACAGAACAGTTTTCCACCTTGCAACAGACCATTTTAAATGAGCTTTGGCATAGAGAAGATGGTGGCATTTTTGGATCATATCCAGATAGAGCTTTACCTTGCACTTCTGGATGGCATGGCGAACTGTATTCACAGACAGTGATTTTTGGGAATATTCCTGAGCCCATTCAGTGATGTCCATCACAGAATCATGCCATGTTTTTCATGCACTGATGTGTGAGGCCCCAAAGATCACGGGCATCCAATATTGGTTTCAACCTTGCCCCTTGCACACAGAGATTTCTTTTGCTATTATGTACTGTAGATGATATATAGTATTTGCAATTGTACACCAAGGAATATTATTTTGAAATTGTTTGACAATTTTTTGACACAGCTTTTCACAGATAGGTGAACCTCTGCTCAGCTTTACTTCTGAGACACTCTGATACTCCAAGATGCTCTTTTTCAATTAACCTAATTGCAAAATGTTCTTCCAGCTTTTCCGTACCACTTATTTTGCCAGCTTTTTGTTGCCCTGTCCCAACTTTGAGAGGTATTGCTACCATCTATTCCGAAATTCCCTTTGTTTTTTTAAGTAGTACATTTTCTCAGTTTAAATGTGTGATATGTTTACTATTGTGAACAAAATATGGGTTTATAAGATTTGCAAATCACATTCTGTTTTTATGTAGATTTTACAAATTTTTTGAAATTTTGGGTTGTACAACTACTACCAAAAGTAATTCATAAAAGGACTTTTTAAAAAAAAAAATTTGAAGCCAGCTAACGTGTATAAAAAAAAAACAAAAAAAAAACCCATAAAGACACAATTCGTAGATAGGATCTCCCAAAATTATTGTTCCCCTGCTCTGCAGTTCACTGCCTCTACCAGATGTCTGAGGTCCAATTACAGGGCTGCTTTTGCATGCAATATTTAACATCCCATGCACATTTCTCATGTGTTATACAGTTCTAGTTTGTTTCTGGTTTACATATGCAAATTAAGGGAATACCAAGAATAAAACGCTTCTTATAACGTTGGGACTGATCATATGGTTATGATAAAGGCAGAACATCCTAGTCCCAATTTACAAAGGATTTTAAACAGGTATACTGCAATGTCATTACATACCCTATGCCTACACCCACATATATCAACAGTACAGAAGCAGGTAATGATCTGCAATAAAGTTTCCTATACCCTTGCAAAGGAAATACAGTAGCTGACCTAGAGAGGATTGTTTTCTGTTCTCTTTTAACAATTTCAGGCTAGTTGTGTCAGTTTTGATGTCTTTGCATCAACACTTAAAGTGTTACTAAACCCAGGACCTTGCATTCACTATACCTGGTCTCCTACAGTACACAGAACATGGAAATGCAATTATTTTTAGCAAATATAAACTGCTGAATACCTTTTCTCATCAGCAGTTACAGCAATCTTGTGACTTCTATCAGTATCCAGCCGAGCACTGGTTAAAGCTTGTAGGAGGAGTTTTCTGACTGTCCTATGAGACTGCAAGACCCCAGACTCTCTCTGGACAGTGATGATTGGCCCTATGCTGATCACATGCATCCACCCAAGAACAAAAAAAAAAATCTCTCTAGCAGTACACACCAAATTGAGCATGTGCAGCCTGACTCCATAAACTCTGTGCATCAGTAAATCTAATCAGTAAACTATTAGGGGGCAGTGGAAGGAGGTGAGAATCAGAAGATAGGATCAAACAGCCTTTTTACACAATGTGGAGCATTAACCCCTTAGGTTCCAGAATGAGTATAACGAGCATGCTTTATTGCATATATAGACTGACTTTACTGTTGTGGGTTTAGTAACACTAAGTTTAGAGAAAAAGAAAAAAGCTTGAAGACTCTGTTATTTCCTCACCTTTTTGAGGTGATAAGATTTCTTTTACTCGTAGGTCCAGAGAATCCAATGACACCTCTGTATATTCAGCGCTGGTCTCTTGACTCTCACTATCACCCACTATATGGCAGAAAAATTAGAGTCAGTTAAGCACAGTTAAACAAATATACTGTAGTGAGGCTTATTAGATAGGACAAATTCCTAGCAGCCTACAGTCACCAAAATTTCATTTATTGCAGGGACAGAGAGACAATGTCTGTCCTACAATGTACACCGTCTTACTGCACAAGTCTATTCTACAGTACTGTACCAGCTAGTGGACGGTCATATCGCATAGGCTACAATAAAAAAAAAAAAATATTAAACAATGTATCAAATATAATAAATAAAACAAAAATAAAAACCTCACTGATGAATGGCTTTCTGTAAGTGAGAGTTGCACTGTTCAGAAGATGCCATATAAATATGACCCATCACTTCACCTTGAATGATATAATTTAAAGATGAATTCCAAGTATTGAGATTTTATACATAGTTTACATTGGACCACGTTGGATGCACCTGGAAAGCTGGAAATCACCAAATTATGTACGGCTACTTCAGTGATCTTCACTTCATCTGGGTTCTGAGCAACTAGCCTGCTGCATTCTAAACTCAGGATCTTGGCACTGGTGCCATTCAGGTAATGATTTGCATTTTCCAAATTAATGCAAAGTGCTTTCCGATTGGATGAGGTGGAGAGTGTGACACCATTGCCCCTTCAACGCTCAGCACAGGACCTGGAAGCAAGTAGAGATCACTGAAGTAGTGGTGTCTACATCAGTGATTTCCAGCTTCCAGAGGCATTAGCCAGGTATGGTGTATATATTGACAGTCTCTGTACCTGGGCAGCCACTATAATTTGAGTGCATCTTTAGTAAATGACAGTCACAGTGTTCAGGAAAGCCTATGTTATGGGGTGTGTGTGCGCTCCTACCCCGACATTGACATATTTGGAGTTCGAGCTGAGGGAAGAACCTTTTGTTTTTATACTCTGGCTTTCCAAATGTGTTTTGACACTCTTTGTATATTTATGGATACTCCAACCCCTGAAGATAATTACTGAAACTTACTGGGTCATCTCACATTGAAATGTGTGTTTACTACAACAGGAATTGATTTATCCCATGTGGGAATTGGCATGGATAGGTGATATTTATATCTAGACGAGTGTTGCAATGTGTAGACTATGTTAGCCATCTATTTTTCACTGTATGGTTTTTATATTGATTTTGTACAAGCTTTTTCTATACTTCAGTTATTTTTTTTGTGCCTTAAAAGTTCCAACTACTCTCTATGCATACAGGGTTGCGGGCATAATGCAACACATATAACTTCTAAAATATTAATGTAGTATACATAGTTACGTTAGTTCAAGCTGGACCAATGTAACTACCGTATGTATAAATTAACAATACCTGGAATTCATCTTAAGGCCTCATGCACACTGGATATTTTTGCAGCTGCTCCTAGGGGCGTCAGATGTTTTTTTTTTTGTTTTTTTTACCTGCCTCTAAGCTCCGCTACAGGTTAGCCTATGTGTTCATGCACACAGACTTTTAGCAGCGCTTAGTAGCAGGGGCTTTTAGTGGCAGAAAAAAGAAAAAAAAATGCCAGTGTACCCAGGAGCAGCTGTGTTTTGGCAGAAAACACATGATGCTTCTTAACGCGTGTTAAGGCATGTTAATGCAGGGCGCGTTTACCGATTGAGCATTGATTAATTTCAATGGCCAGAGTAAATGATTATTCTGTAAGATGAAATGAATTAACATCCAAACGCTAGATGCCTTTAAACATCCCTTAACGCATTTCACCCTTTTACAAATGTCAGGTGTTTTTTCTGCCAAAATGCTGTTGCCAGGGAGAAAGGCTTTTAGGAGCGTTTCCAAAACACCCTGCGTATATGAGGCCTTAAGGTACAGGCTTTTGATAAAGTATGGTGATGCAATGAAAAATCCAGCTATTAAAGCAATATATTTTGCAAACAATCTGTGAGCAAAAAAATAGGATTTTTAACTTGCTGTAAGATCATTTTCTTGGAGCTCAATAAGAGACACTGGGTCAGAAACCGTTCTGAGAAATATGTGTTGTACTGCTGCCTATATGAGCAATGGACACCAGCATACAAAAAAAAAAAAAAAAAAAATGTTGGTCAGCCAGGTATAACCCTCCCACTCCCATTATGCTTCAGTTTTGTGGAATATAGCAATAGGAGTGGATCACAAAAACAGAGGGGTGGGAACTGTATCATTTAAGGCAGGGGTAGGCAACCTTAGAGGTAGAGATCTACCTGAACAACATGGGAGAAGTCAACGATCACAGGGCACAGTGTCGCCCCCTCACACCTTATTTAAAACTCTAATTGGCGTACTACCGTGTCGCAATCATGTGCATTGTACGCCAATCATGGGTTTAAATCACCATCTGTCAAACACAATCAGATCACTTTTCAGGGGAGCAGCAGTGTCTTCTGCACTTGTGAATGAGCCCTTATTTACATTTGGCAGCGGCACCCTTAATGCTCATTCACACGTATAGTTGGGGGTGGTAAAACCCCCTTTAAGGTTGCTGTCACACTGATGTGTTGCAGTTTACCTGCACCGTGCATGCAGTGCAGGGCATCTGCGACCTTCCTGGGTTAGCTGCGCTTTGCCAGACTTCTATTATATCCTGCAGATGTAGTGATCTTTCAGAAATTGCACCAAATACACAAGAACCTAGCCGAGTAGGTTCGGATAGCTCCGCTCGGGACTACGAGTGGAGCCGAAAGTGAACGAGAGCCGCCGGAGAGAGCCGAGGACCAGCTCTGTGTATTTCGGCGCTGGCGGCACCATTTTCAAATCGCGGTTGGCGATTTTGAAAGTGTGACAGGTCGGGATCGCAGGGGATCGGCGTATAACACGCACCTGCGATTTCCCCCTGGTTTTAAGGGGAAAAAAGTGCGTGTTATATGCCGATAAATACGGTATATAAATATACAAAAGGTATGACCATCCAGTGTTGAGTTCAAAATTCATTCGTGTCTGTCAGCCAACATGTTTCGCAAAGAACTAATTGCTTCATCAGGGCATAAATCTACATCATTGATTCATTTGAACTACTGGTATAAGTCTAAAATCAAAGCACACACCACCATTGCCAGGCGTCATCCACTGTACCAACTGGTGCAAAAAATCCAGGGGTGCCAGATCCCAACCGGATAATACCAACAGAGGAACTGGACCACACAATAGCAGGGCAAGGGTCTGCAGAGGCCAGAGAGTTGTGGTTCCTCACTTTAAGGTGTCTCCTCCTGCCAGTAAAGACGGATCGGCGCCGAGTGTGTCTGTCAGACACACTTGGCGCCGACCTGCTGTAATTGTAATGTACTAGACATTCACAGTCTGCTCTCCTCTGGACGTGTGCGCCTGGCTGGCGGTCGGGGAACTCGGAAGTGGGACAGTCTCACCGGGACTCGGGAGGCCTGGCTGTCTAATAAACAGTGCTGCTCTGGTCTCTGGCAGTCGTGTTGCATACACAGTCGCTTGCTTGCTGGGAGCAGAAGCATGTGGAACTCAGTGAAAACCGGAAGTTAGTTCATGAGGGTAAATGTCCCTCCTTGCCATTTTCTTCCCGTTTTCGTTCGTTAACGAAAACGGATTTGATTTTTGTCAGTTGACAAAAAATGTCCTGTACTTGTCGTTTTCGTCACTGTAAAAATACCGCTGACGAAATATATGACGAAAACTTTGACGAAATTAACATAGCTTAGCATCTGCATTGATCAGAGAGATTGACCTGTAACAGGAACAATTTTCAGGATCCCTACCAGGCTTGGGCACTAAAGCAATAAGGGCTTTGGACATGGATTCGAATAAAGTGTCTAAAGCAGTGAATTTATCAAGTAGAGACGTTAGTCTAGGCACTAAGAGTTCTTTGTAACAGGAGTAAAATTTGATAGGGATACCATCCGGCCTGGGGGCCTTACCTGACTGCATGTGGCCAAGAGCAGTCTGAACTTCCTCTAGAGTGAGATCTTTGTCTAATTTGTCCTCATCTTTAACCTCTAGAACAGGAAATTCAATACAGTCTAAAAATTCATCCAGGGCAGGGATCTCGTAGATCACTTTAGAGGAATAAAGGGCTGTACTAAGTAATGATTTCTGGGTCTGTTCAATTCGAAAAATTGATAGTTCCTGAAGCGCATGCTGCCAGGACACATAAGTGGCACCGCTGGGGTCTACAGTATAGACAGCCTCCCTCTGACATAGGTCCTTTTCAAGTTGCTCCAGAGTACGCACAGAATCTTTAATAGCAGCAATACATGTGATATATTCCCCCCCTCAGCCATGCTTCGAAAGCATCCCAGACCACCAAGGGATTAGCCGAATCATCATTAGAAAGCCAGTAGCTGCACAATGCCTCTGGGAGCTCTTCCTGTATCTTAGGGTCCATAATCCAGAACCTGGACAGCTTCCACATCCCTACGCCAAAAGGCGTAGATAGTAATAAGGAGCGGAGCATGATCAGAGATTCCCCTGGAGAAAATGTCTGCAGACACCACCCACCTCAGGACCTCCGATGATGCAAATGCCAAATCAATGCATGAGAACGTTCTGTAAGTGACATGTACATTCTGTGTCAAATGGGTGAAAATGCCACCATACATCTGACAGGGCAAACGCACTTGCCCATTGAGAAAGGCCAGAGGTCCCCACAGAGGGAGAGTGAAGCCTATCCAGGTCCGGGGACAGGACCGAATTAAAGTCACCTGCAATCAACACATTAGAGACCCCATATCAGGTGACCATATGCATAACAGAGGAAAGCAAGGCCACATCAGTTGGGGGCGGTAAATATAAACCAACAATTATAAAATGGAATTCCTGTAACAAGTGCATGCATCAGTACATAGAGATCCTCAGGAACAATTCTCACTTCCAGGAGCTGTGGATGAGGACGCTGACCCCCCTAGCATAGTTTGAGTAGGTCGCATGGTAGTGAGCACCGACCCAAGCTTTTTTTTTTTTTTTAAACCAAGTTTGCGAGACCCCAGCAAGTGGGTCTCTTGAAGTATACAAATGTGAGGGGAGAATCTTTGTAGAAAAGTGAAAACCAAGGACCGTTTTACAGCAGAACTTAGGCCACGTACGTTCCATGAGACTACATTAATCTTACTCATTTAATAGGGAGAGCAGTATAAAAAGGCAAGAGGAAGGGTCCAAGTGTCTGAAATGCCAAATATTCTGGAGGGAAGCAGTCCCCATCCCAGATACCCACAGTTAACTTAATATGTAACACCACTGTATATCAACAGTATCAACTGAGGCATAAAGAGCAAAAACATAGTAGTAAAACTAGAAAAAAAAAAAAATTAAAACAGCACACACCGGAGCAGCAACGGCGTGCTTCCTAACCCCCCCCCCCCCTGCCAAATCCAGAGCCCTGGATAAAGCATAGTTTACCTGAACTTATCCCAACAGAACAGTGAACTGAGCGAGAGGCATGTACCCAGGAACAAGGGCACAATATCTCCAGGACATGGTATAGTTTAAAAAAAAAAAAAAACACATTATGTTGTAGACGAGAGTACTTAAGGTGTTTCCAAACGGAGAGGTCCTGCAGAGGGCAAGATAAGGCGCAATAAACACCTGGCCGGAGCTAGGGGCACAAACAAGAACAGGCAGACATCCAAGGATGTCATGAGTCTGGTGCTGTCAGCAGATGGCATTAGCTGATCCAGCAACTCCCAGCATACAAGTTGGTAGAAGACAAAAGATAGTGCGTGCATAACCAATACACACAGGTCCCATCAATAGACATGGCAGGCCGCTAGGCAGGACAATTGGCAACTAACAAAAAGCCAAAGCAGGTGGCCCGATTAGGCAGCATGGTGATCCCTTCTCAGTGGCACAGTGGAGACAGAGTTTGAGCTGGTGTAAACCTAAGACAGTGCAGTAAAAAATACTGTAGCTGGCTCAGTAATAAACGAAGTTAAAGCAGCAGCAGAGAAAGATGCGAAGCGTGCAATCCTTAGGTAGGGTAAACAACCTCAACCCCGTGACGGGAGTGATTCCAGCCAAGCAGATGCATCTTTTGGGGTGGTAAAGAACCGAACGGTTTCTCTATCAACCACTCTGAGTTTAGCTGGGAAAAGGATACTATAGGAGATATTCTTAGCCCTCACCTTGACAGAGTCAAACAATCGGCGCATCTTTTGCGTTTCCACAGGGTGGTTGTGGAAGATCAGTAACTTGGAATTCTGATACGCCAAGGGCCCCAAGGCTTACACAGCCTGCAGGACCTCATCCCGATAATTTAGCAGGCCTAGTATAAACATGCAAGGAGGAAAACCCTTCAGTCCGGGGGGGACTCAATGGGTACGTTGAACGGTGAAGTACGGGAAGTGCTGGGCTGTGGGCAATAGGGATCTCAGCAATTCTTCCATGAATACCATGGGGTTCTTACCCTCCACGCCCTCAGCAAGGCCCACAATTCGAAGAATGTTGCGCTGGCTCCTATTCTCAGAATCCTCCGCTCTATTATCAAGTGCCCTCATCTTAGTCTGAAGAGTTCAGACTGAGTTAGAGTGCATCCCCACAGTGTCCTCCACGTGGCCGACCCGCTGCTCCGATACAGCAAGCCGAGATCGGATCTTGTTCAGATCCTGGCGGAGTAAGCCAACATCCAGCTGCACCTCCTCTATTTTAGAGGTCAGTGCAGTTTGGCAAGTTGCAATCGCCGCCATAACCTCTAGAATGCCAGGTGCCTGTGTGGGAGAAGAGCACTCAGAATTAGTCTGGAAGGCCATGTTGGACACATGTGGCGACTTCTCTGGCGGGGAAGGTGTAGGAGTTGGATCCGAGAGTCGAGCAGCATCGGGTGGAAACCACAGCCTCTACCCCCTCTGAGAGCGCCCGGAGGATTTGGAGGGCCTGCAGGTGATGAGTGGGCTCAGCAGGGTTAGAAAGTCATCAGCAGGATAAATGTCAGAAAGTTCTCTAGCAGAGCTCCGGGAAGCACGTCAGCTCAAGTCGCCATCTTGGCCACGCCCCCCAAGAAAGAAAGAATTTTCTTGTTTGTTACGGGGTAGAAAAAAAAACGGAAAATTGTATACTCACCTTTCCGTAATTTTCCTTTCCTGACGCATCCCATGGCAGCACACACATGGGTTGTGACTCCGCCTCCACAACCTGATAGGACTGATTAGCTATAAGATTTAAAGAAGGAGTCCACCGTTGCATTCTCAGTAACGATCACCTTAGAAGGGTGGGTTTCTGTGTGCTGCCATGGGATGCGTCAGGAAAGGAAAATTACAGAAAGGTGAGTATACAATTTTCTGTTTTGCTGACGCATCATGGCAGCGCACACATTGGGAAATAACTGGCTACATGGGTGGGTGCTTTCAGAAGATTTTATTTACTCAAGTACAGGGTATGGAAGAATTAGTTTGAATGATTGATCTTCCAAACTCAACCATAGTTAATTGAGCCAGGTCTATTTTGTAGTGTGATATGAATGTGGTTCTGGAAGACCAAGTTGCTGCCTTGCAAATGGTTTCTGAGGACACTCTACAGTAAGCTGCCCAGAAGGGTCACCACTGCTCTAGTCGAGTGGGCCTTCAGTCCATCCGGTATTGTAAGCTGCTGAATTAGGTATGCTCTTTTGATGGTTTTAATTAGCCAAGAAGGTATTGTTCTTGAAGATGCTGCCTGACCTTTTTTTGCGCCATGCGGGATAGCTAGGTTTTCAGTCTTCCTGAACGGTCTGGTAGCTTCTAAGTAGGAGGAAATAATGGATTTAATGTCCAAGGAAAACTGGAAAATTGATTTCCGAGTTGAAGTGGAAGGTAGATGCTACCTTAGGTATAAACTGATTCGAGGGTCTGAGGACGACTATCCGGGTAAAAAAACAGATGCGGCTCTTTAATTAACAGAGCTTGTAACTCCGAAGCTCTTTTGGCAGATGTTATTGCTACCAGAAACGATAATTTGACAGTTAAATCCCATAAGGATACTGATTCTAGAGGGAAGAAGGGTTCCTTTGACAGAGCTTCTAGAACAATTGATAGGTCCCAAGTCGGGAAAGTTGGTTTCCTGGGTGGCCTTATTTTCAGTCATGCTTTCTGGAACTGAATTATGAAGGGATTCAAGGCCCATTTGACTCCCGTCATTGTGGACAGGGCCGAGACCTGGACTTTGAGAGTGCTTGAACCTAGTCCCCTCTCCAGACCTAGTTGCAGGAACTCTAGGACTTGAGAGACTGAAGGGGAAGTGGATCCCAGGACTGTTGCTGTGCAAATACAGTGAATCTCTCCCAGATTCTGTTATATGTGCTGTTCATTGACCCTTTCCTTGCCTGTTGGCAATGTGGTCAAGTGAACACCCTTGATCTAGTAACCTCTCCCTTTCAACTTCCAGGCCGTTAGGTGTAATCGTTCTGGTGATTGGTGTAGGAATCGGCCTTACGAGAGTAATTCCGGGATCACTGGAAGCGGGTCCTCTGTGTTTAGCTGCAAGACGGTCGCAAACCATGGCCTCCTCAGCCAGAACGGCAACACTGCTATGACTGTGGATGTTGAGTTCCTCAGCCTGGCCAGAAATCTGGCTATTAGGGGGAATCGGAGAAAAAATATATCCTAGGTGAAATTTCCATGGGTGGTGAAGACAGTCGATCCCTGCCGCCGTTGGACAGGCTGCTCTCGCTAAAAATTGGGGACATTTGTTGTTCTCTGGAGTTGCTGCCAGTTCTATATCGGGGATCCCCCATCTGTGAGTAAGAAGAGCAAAGGCTTGAGGACTGAGGAACCACTTGTTCGATATAAATATTCGGCTCATATCGTCCGCGAGTTGGTTCTATACTGTTGGAACGTATATTGTTTTCAAATCCGCCAGGTGAACTTGAGCCCATTCGAGTATAGGGCGAACTTCTTTCATGAGTGCTGCTCCGGGTAACTCCTTGTCTGTGAACGTAGTTCACGGCCACAGTGTTGTCCATGCGTAAGAGAACGCTTTTCCCTGCGAGAAATGGACCGAATGTTAAGAGGGTCTGCCAGGCGGCCCTGAGCTCCAGAATGTTTGAGACTATTCTCTGTGGGCGAAAGGACCAACGCCCCTGTGCCCCTTGTTGTTGATAATGTGCTCCCCATCCCTGGAGGCTGGCACCTGTTGTGATTAGTTCTGGTAGTGGGGGTACTACGGGACGACAGCGTGTTAGGTTGCTGACTCGAGTCCACCACCACGCAGATTTTTTCACCTCCTGGTTGATAAATATCCGCTGGTTCATTGATGACTCGTTCCATAGTCTTAGGAACAAATTTTGGAAGGTTCTTGAATTCCACTGGGACCACTGGACCATCAGAAAGGTGGAAGACATTGAGCCCAGGATGCTTAGACACATTCTAGCAGACAGGTACTCTGTCGCCAAGAGCTTCTTTATTTTGTGAACCAACAGTTCTATTTTCTCTGTTGGACCTGGTGTCCAATTCGGCACTTAAGAAAATCATTTTTTGTGCTGGGATCAGGCTGCTCTTTTTCCAGTTTATTATCCACCCAAACTGTTGAAGTGTAGAGATTAGTATCGTTCAATGTTGAAGCAGGGTTTGTTGGCTGTCAGCCAGGAGGAGGATGTTGTCGAGCTAGTGTAGGAGACTGTCCTTTCTCCCTCAGATGTGCTATTACCGGTAGTAAGACCTTTGTAAAGGTCCTGGAGGCCACTGAAATCCAGCACGGGAGGCTCTGAAACTGAAAATGTTGGTGACCTAATGCAAAGCGTAGGTATTTCTGGAAGGTTTGGTGCACGGGGATATGCAAAATAGGCGTCGGACAAATCGACCAAGAGCATCCAATCTTTTGTCCCTACTGCTAGTAATATGGATTGAAGACTCTCCATTTTGAAGGATTCGACTAGAACCGTTTAGTTAAGGTTTTTTAAATCTAGCACCGGTCTCAAGTCCCCCATCTTCTTTGTTACTAGAAAAAGGGGGGAATAAAATCCTGCGCCTCTCTGTTCCTGTGGGACCTCTACAATTGCCTGCTTTTGTAGTAGCTCCAGGATATACTTGATGAGTTGTTTCCGCTTCGGGAGAGAAGATGGTAGTCTGGTAACTCTGTAATGATCCTTGGGGGTCTGTGTTTGAATGTCCATCTGTGACCCTCTTGGGTGGTTATCGTCCAGGGGTCTTTTATATGGTCTATCCATACATGAGCAAATAGCCTCAACCTCGCTCCTACTATTACGGGTTGGGCATGCGTGCCATCAAAATGACTTTTGTTGATCTCCTGAATTGGGGGCTTAGGATTTCTGCACCCTCACAAATGACGGTTGGGGATTTCGCTAATTTCGTTTAAATTCCTTCCCTGGTCTATAAGATCTTGCTTCTCGGTATCTTTCAGGCAGAGGACGCTTGAAAGGTGGATTTCTCCGTTGTTTGGGTCTTTTGTCAGAAGAGATGAGACCCGATTTACCTCCCGTAACTTTCGAGATTGAAGAATCTAGTTTAGGACCGAACAGGTTGGTATCGACGTAGGGGATTCTACACCAGCTGGATTTGGAAGTCACATTTGCGACCCAGGGCTTTAGCCACAGCGATCTCCTGGACGTTACCGAGGCCAACATTGCTCTTGCTGAAGGTCTTATTATATCCACCGATGCTTCTGCCATAAAGTCTCCTGCTAGGCTGAGTTCTTGCAGAGCAGATATGATTTTTTTCTTGGTCCGCTGCTTCCAGCAACAATTTTTCAATGCTGAATGTCCAGCTGGTGATAGCTCTGCCGACTGCTGCCAGAGAGAATGCTGGCCTGCAGGCCCCTCTACGCGCTGAGTAGGCTTTTTTAAGATCGAGGTCTATTTTTCGATCCATTACGTCCCTGAAGGTCACAGCATCCTCGATTGGCAGAGTAACATGTCGCGCCAAGCGCATTTATGGGGAATCCACCACAGGAGCCAAGATGAGAGGGTTTACCATTGGTTCCCTTAGTGGGTAGAGCTTGGCTAGCCTATTGTTCAGACCGGATTTTTTTATCTGGCTTTGGCCACTCGTCCTTTATTAGCTCCTCGAGTTCTTCAATAAATGGGAAAGTTTCAGGATTTTTTTTCAGGTTAGGAAAGTATTTCCTTCTCTTCTTCCCAACTGATCACCTCTTTTACCGATTTCGCAAAATGATCTATTCGTGCAAAATCAAATGAGGTGGGCATTAGAACTTCATCCTCCTCTGGAGAATCCTCTTGGTTTTGAGGAGCATAAGAAGTTGAAGCAGATTGTCTAATCGGTTCGGATGCTGCCACCTGCAGAATAGATTCCTTTACTGACTCTAATTATGTTGGACGCTTCCCTTGCATCTGATTCTTTATCACGGGTTGCCTCGTCCAAGCAGGTTTGACACACTAATTTGCTAGGCAGGGCTTGCGCCCCGCAGACCCAGCAGGCATTAGCCGCAGGACGGGTATGGAGGTCACCTCGAGGCTGTGTCAAATCTTTGTGGTGATGGTAGGTTCTTGACCGGCTTCTCCGGGAATGAGTGTCTTGAAGGTGAACGTTCTTTGCGTTTAGAGTGCGATGACCTTGATGATCTTCCAGAACTACCAGGACAAGATGGTATTAGTGGTAAGGCTCTCTTTTCTCCTCTTCACTACTTACCCAACATACGCCCCCTTACCTTGTAGTCCGTGGATGGTCTGCTGGCGGAGGATAGAGTGTACCTGTGAAAGAGATAAACTTTAAAAGCTGCAGAGGATAGGCAGCCAGTGCTGGAAGAGGAAGAAAGTGCATAAAGCTTACCAATTAATAGAGTGCAGAGCTGGGGCAGCAAGGCAGCAATAAAAGTAGCAGAACCAGGGTGGAGGGTAGGTTTTTTTTGTCTCAGAGACAGGCTGAAGGGAAATCGCCGTTTTTAAATAAGCCATCGTCGCGGCGGAGCTGACGTCGCATGCGCCGTAGCAATCCGTGGCATCCGGCACCATCTTGGAGACTGGCAGAAGAGGACGCCGCCTGTGTCACTTCCGGTTGCGCCGAGAGTCCGAGCTGGCCAACATGATGGGAAGGGCAAGGAGGCCCAGGGACTACAGCGCTCAGTGAGCCCAGGGCGGAAAGAATAATAAAAATAGAGGATATGAGTAAACAGGGGAAAACCTGCCAGGTGAATGTGAAATAGAGAATATAGAAGGTAAGAGATGGAGACCGCTGCACATAGAATAACCTATTTAAGGCTTGTAAAAAGCAAATGATTTGAAACATACCCCTGAGACCATCAGAGTTGGGTTCCCTGCATAAAGCTCATTTAGAGACTGTACAGTCAGGGCTTCCAACTAGGAGAGGCTGAACCTAGCTGGGGCAAAGCGTTAAGGGGTTCTGAGTTTTAACCGGCCAGTCCACACAGGTGAGGAAAAAAAGGAGACTGCAACGGTGGACTCCTCTTCAAATCTTATAGCTAACCAGTCCTATCAGGTTGTGGAGGCGGAGTCACAACCCAGTGTGTGTGCTGCCATGATGTGTCAGGAAAGAATTCTGAGGTATACGAGATCTTTAAAAGCAGTCCAGCAGAGGAGTGAACACTGCAAATGAAACGCTAAAGGCCCACAAAAACAAACTAAGAGAAAAGAACTGGGAGCTGCCCTCACACCATGCAAAATATGTTGTCCAAATGCATTGGCAGGCCTTGTAAAAATAGGATTTTAACGTCATACTTACCTGTAAGATCCTTTTCTTCAAGTACATCATGGGACATAAAGTCAGGCTAATATTCATTACCTGCTGGGTTATACTCCATCATTAGGTGAATGGACACTGGTAGACCAAAGGTCTTCAGACAGGAAGTGATCCCCTATATAACCCCTCCCATACAGGAAGTACTTTAGTTATGTAGCAAGCACAAAATACTCAAATAAGAGGAGAGGGATCTCTGTGTCCCATGATGTACTCAAAAGGATTTTACAGTAAACGTAAAAGTAAACAGTATGACTTAAAATTTTATTTTATTTTTCATGCATCGTGGGACACAGTCAGGCTAAAATTCACCACCTGCTGGGATGTGCCAGAGCAATAGCCTTGAGGGGAGGGAGAAATCCTGCCAGACAATAGCCATCAGAACTTATACGGCAGCCTGCAGTACACTGCGGCCGAAAGCTGAATACTCGGCTGCTCGAATATCCACTTTGTGAACGTATGCAATGAAGACCAGGTAGCAGCCTTACAAATCTGAGCCACAGATAACTGATGGCGAAAATCCCAGGAGGTTCCTACAACCCTGGTAAAAATGAGCTCTAAACCCTAAAGGGAGGAGCTTTACGTTTTAGATCGTAGGCCTGAATGATCGATTGACGGACCCAATTGGCAATAGAAGCTGCCTGCCCCTTCTTGGGTCCTTTTGGGAAAAACAAAAAACAAAAAAAAAAAAGTCTGATCTTTGGATCTCCGCAGATCTAGACAGATAAACCTTGACTGCCCGGACAACGTCCAAAGAATGCAGTCGTCTCTCTTCCGCCGAATGAGGCTGAGAGAAAAAGAAGGCAAAATAATGTCCTGATTTAAATGAAAGGCCGACACCACTTTTGGCAAAAAGGATGGAACAGGTCGTAACACGACTCTGTCATGGTGAAGGATCAAGTGAGTTCCCTGCATGAAAGGGCCAACTCCAACACCCTTCTAGCCGAGGTGATAGCCATCAGGAAGGCTATCTTGCGTGACAGCAAGTCTAATGGAATATGCTTAATAGGTTCAAATGGTTGTTTCTGTAACAGACAGACAGCACCAAGTTCAAGTCCCAAGGACACATAGGTGACCTAATGGAGGGAAGCAAGTGAGTTGCCCCTTGCATAAAGGTCCAGATCAGTGAACGGGAGGCTAAAGGCCTTTGGAAGAATACTGATAGGGCCAAAACCTGACCTCGGTTTGTACTCAAAGCCAATTTGATTTCCACAGCTGACGGTAGAAAAGAGAATTCTCCCAAACACATATTTCCGAGGAAGCCATTTTCTGGCTTCACACCGAGCAATATAAGTCTTCCAGACCTTATGATAAATCTTCCTAGCGACAGCTTTTCTAGCATTCACTAGAGTAGACACCACTGGTCCCGAGATGCCACGGTTCTTTAACACCCTGGCTTCAATAGCCATGCCGTCAAATTTAGAGATTGTAAATTGGGGTGAAGATATAAAGTGTAGCGCTAAAAATGGAAAAAGCAAAAATGTGTAAAAAAAAAAAAAAAAGGGGAAACAAAAGGTGTAAAGAGAGGCTATCTAAAAAGACTAGTCTCTCTCTTGTAGGAACTTTTAACAAATAAATATTGTGTGTTTCACAACTGTAAGAGTGAAAAAGATATTGTGTCATGCGCACACACAAAAAAAAAAAAAAAGGATGTGTAGTGTCACGAGTGTTCGTAATATATTGCAGGCAGTTACGTTCTTATTTAAGGAAGAGACTGCTGCATCTATGGCTGGCATGCTCCATTTTTCAACAAACTTTTCATCCATAGGATATAAAAGGGAAAACCTTTTAGGAGGCAAAAAAAAGTCCTGTTAGGATGTTCCCAATCAGCATACACTGCCTGTTCCAACAGGGGGTTTAGCGGGGAAAGTCTGTGTGACCTGAAAAGGTCTCAGAAATCCTAAAGAGAAACAGGAGGGTTCAGTCACCTCTGCAAGAGGCAACTTGAAGGCAGAACGAACCATTTCAGGCAGAGTCAGGATCAAAAGTCTCTGTGACTGAGAGGCACACATCGAGTGGATATCTTCATGTCCAGATTGCTCGGAAGCAGACTCATCTGCCGGGCACGCTGCCGAATCCTGAGCTTTAAGCTCTTCCCCAACCTCAACCCATTCCTGCTCCAGACTAGGAGACTCAGGGGAGAGGGATCTGTCACGCTTCCTGCCACCCTGCGGGATGGAGGCAATCATGCCGGAAATCCTGTGCTCTAACCCGGCTAGGGCTACGGACAGTTCATCCTTAGTGATAAAGGATGAAGCAACAGCGTTGACTGTAGGCACAATACCAGATAGGCGCAGCAGCTCAGATTGCCCGGGAGCATCTGATCTTTCAGGGAATGCAACACTAGGGATACGACTAGGTTCACCAGGAACTACTGATGACATAGGTGTGCCCTTCCCTATGGTGTTAGTCCCACTCCTCTTTTTGGAAGACATTCAATGCCGTAAACAAAGAGTACTTGGGTGTAGTTAAAACACCTCAGAAGGCAGACCCCCTTAATAGGGCTCACCAAGCCCCTATGCAACAATCCTGCTAAGCACCTTTAGCCTGCCAAGCAACACCTGGTGACTCACGTGACCCGGGTAAGGAAAAATTAACCACTGCAAGTGTCTGTTCAGAGCCTGCTCTGCGTCCCACAGCTGCCTTCTGGAAGCACCACATGCTTTGCCTGCACAGCTTAAATAAGCTTGGTGTGCGTCAGAACGTTCTATGCGTGCACGCATGTGCGTGGTCCCGGCGAGCGGGCATACACCGCAAATCTTCGTGCGCTCAGATAAAGGCTATGGCGCATGTGCGGCGAAGCCATGTGCGCCATGGCCGCCAAACTGCTGAGCCCAACTGCGCTCTTTCGAACGCACGTGCACCACGGCGAACCAAGGCGAAAATGGTGCACTATTGTGTGCTATCATACAGGTAGAAAAACAGCCAGACACAAGCAAAAAAGGTACACTTTGCAAACACCCACAGCTAGCCCAGAACTCGCCCATATGTTCACCGCACACAGCTGTCCAGCCTTTAGCTAGCTTGACTGATTGTTACAATCACTGGGCCACCCCACAATAATAAAATAAAGGTGTTTCACTTACCTGTCCAGGCGCAGGGCCACTTAGAAACTAAGGGCCCAATCTTCACCCTTCACGGTGGGTTTTTGTCACTTGGACCTTTAAGGACTGGGTACTCATGTTTAGGGTTCACTCCCTTGGACCTGTACAGCACCCTGCAGGAAACGCCTTAACTCTGTAGTGTATAGGGTTTCCACTCCACCAGGTCCAGTGCCCAGAGGCCACATTACAGGCAAAACCTTGCAGAATCTTGAGTCTTCTTTGTAAAGTTCGGGTACCATTTATCTAAGCATAAAAGCCTGTGTCAAATGGATCCGATCGGTCAATCACTTGATTAATTTTGAAAATGTTTGTGGGACTAGAGACCTGGAGCTCCGAGAGCTCAAACAAACCATGCCATCCACCTTGCACTGGTAAAAAACTAAAGTACTTCCCGCATGGGAGAGGTTATGTAGGGGACCACTTCCTGCCTGAAGACCTTTGGTCTACCAGTGTCCATTCACCTAATGGAGTATAACCCAGCAGGTAATGAATATTAGCCTGACTCTGTGTCCCATGATGTATATAAAAGAAAGGTGGAATTCATAAAACATTCAAAGCATATGAATAACAGAATCGCATGGGCCCTTATTTCTTAGGACATGCGCTTAATACACATGCAGTTAACGCCTGATACTGTGAAGCAAGGTGGTAAACTGGTCCTTGGGACAAAGGATTTAGGCGATGTAGAATAGCCAAAGGGTAAGTATTGTCAGGAGTCTGAAGAAGTCAGAGTATTACATCTGCCGGGGCCAAATCGGTGCAATGAGAATCAGAAGGACTCATTCCATCTTGATCTGGCAGAGCAGGAAAGGTGTAGATCGGGTTGCAAAGATCCCATTAAGTCACCAGAGCATCCACTGATAAGGCTAGAGGATCCCTGGACGTGTTTGATGAATTTGGAGGCCAGGAGGTCAACAATATGTTCTCCATCAGAGACAAAGAGAGACCTTTGGTACCTCACTGATGGTTGATTGATGCCACTGCTGTGGCAATGCCTGACCAATGGAAGAAAGGATTTCCCCAAATGCAGGGCTGGATTAGTGAGCCACCTGGCGTGAGACAACATGGTCAGGGTGTCTGGTGACCGTGCGATTTCAAGACTGTACTCTTTTGTTCCACAAAGTCAGTGTTGGGGTGCAACGGTTTGAAGTGGAATTGGGCATATAGGACTGCCTTGAAGAAGGGCACTTTCAAAACCAGAATGCAAAAGCAGCGAGCTGGAAGGCTCCTAGATTGTAGAGTCCAAAAATGGGAGCAGAGTCAAGAGTTTACCTTGTGAAAGAAAAATTCTAACCTGACAAGTGCTCTAGAAGATGACCTAGATCCTGCAAGCAATAAGTCAGTTCCAGCACTGACTTCTGAAAGTTCATGATCCAACAAAACTTTTGAAGAATCTGAACAATTCTGCAGACGTTGGCCGATGAGGTCTGAGCTGATCGTTCTGTCAGCAGGGGGTTACACAAGTGTCCCACAATGGTAATGCCATGTGAACATAGCAGAACAAGCACAGGGGATAGCACCTTGGTGAAAGCTTTAGGTGCAGAGGACAGACCATAGGTAAGGGAAAAACAATGCATATTAGAATTTCTTTTGACCCTGTGCTCCATAAAAGATCAATCAAAAAATGGAAAGTCTGCATCATGAACCTGCATGTTTGTACCTACGAACAATGAAGCCAGTGCTACAGGCACTTGCTGCCTCAAGAGAAAATCGAGAAATAAAGTTTATCTGAAAACACCTACACCAGCCAATGAATTTCCCTCCAGCATCTTGAAAACAGTGGCAATGAGTGAACATTCTTTATGACTGTAGATACCTTAAAGGTATATCAGCTCAGTTCTGAGGTCAGCATTCCAGACTGTCTTCCACTGTGTACATTTAGTACTTTATGGCTGACATGCCTTGATACTCTATCCAACTTTTTTTTAATTGTTATTATTTTTACTTAGACCTCTACAAGGCTAAGTTTATGAAAAAGTGCTAAGGGGAAAGTGACCAATAAGAACCCTTTGTAATGATTTTAATTAAACACTAATCACTTGCTATGGGTTAGTGCACTTATCATACCTCCTGTTCCCCAGTAGACCATAAGCCCAAAAGGTAAAAAATCTCACAGACCACCTTTACTGTATACCCTGCTTTTAAATGAGCTACTGAACACGATGGTGTAAATACAATAATAGTAATAATCATAATGAACTGTCATAAAGCAAAAGAAAAAAGGTAAGTAACTGGCTTATGTGTGCCCTGTTGTGTAAGATAACACGCATGCCACATATGCTAGCACTGCAATTCTACCAGGTTTAGAACAGCTGGAACCACAGAAGGCTTCAGGGTGTGCGCTGAGTTCACTCATTCATCACTCATCCTCTGAAGCCTCTATATGACACACTCCACTGACATTGACACTTCTAAGGTCATCACCATTTTATCCCAGGGCACAATTTGGTTGAATGTTCTTCATTCCTCCTTCATTACATGAACACCACTAATACACAGTTGTCATGAGCGAAGCATCAAATTTAAGGGGAACTATCGCAACAGCCTGTCAGATTGCAGAGATTTGCCCACATTCTGACAACTGTTCAGCAACAATTCACCATTGTTGATATAAAAAAGAAACTGTTTCACCATTTGTGGGCTGGATTCCAACTTTACCAAGATAGTAATGTCCAGGGTTCTCAGCCACAACAGAGTGAAAATGGGATGTATTTGATTGAGTAACCTTTTAATCATTTTTCCTCCTGCTTTGGTACCTCGTCCTATTTGGTCAGCCTATTTTCAGGGTCCTATTATCTCAGTAGTTTTATAATGCCTACTTGGTTTAAACTTTGAACAGGACAGGGTTGGGTCCCCCTGCCTGGTCCTAACTGCAGTCTATAAACCTAGAAGGGTAAATCTTTAAAATTGCCAACCACCATGATGGTCAAGACCTTGCTGTCTGCAGAATTTGCCAATTGCCCTTTCAGAGTCAATGTGTGTAAATTATTCTGACATTACTCAATACCACAGACATGTTTACCTGGATTGGCCTTTGCTTTGATCCTCGCTCTCCTTGTCTTTGCAGCTTTCATCCATGGGTTCTCAGCACTCCCTTTGTGCTTTGCCTGGCTTTTCTTCCGAAGACTGGACGCTGAGCTCTGTAACAAAAGAGGCAGGATCAGCCTCCAGAGCCATCTTAAAGAAAACCTGTGCCAGGAGAAATTTGGAGGCTGACCTCTCCACCACATTCATGGTAATCCAGATGTTTTATTACTTTCTGAACAAGTACACAGATCAGAAAATTTGACTTACACTAGCTTCCATATTTACTCCAGGATAGAGACTCCAAATATATTTAAAGAAGTACAGCCAAAGCTCGTTTGGCTGTGTTTCTCCTATGGATCGCAAGAGTGCAGTTCGTTCTGCACTCCTGTGACCCGTTTTCAGCAGACAGCGGGCTGAAGTCCGCTGACGTTACAGAGCCTGTCCAGGCTCAGGCAAGATTGGGACAATGGAGTTGGGATCCGCCCACATGCCTGGACCTGAACCTGGCTCAGCCTTTCAGTGAGCTGCTGAGAGCCTGAGCCGGCCACTGCTGCCCCCTCCAAAGCCCAGCTGTGGAGGGGGTGGGACTGACAATCTGACAGTCACCAGCTCTCTGCTCGGGGAGCTCTGAGAACCAAGCGATTTGCGGTGTTGGATCGCTCGTTTCTCAGTGTTAGAGGCGCCGGGGGGACAGATGCAGAATGAGGCCAATGCTGCAGCCACCTAGGTAAGTATGATTATTAGAAAACCTATACTTCACTTTTAAGCCAGGAGGTGGCCAATATAAACAATCAACATACATCTCTCAGTACAAGTCTCATTTAGAGGTAAGCTATAGTGAATTGCCAGCAGGAACCCATTTTGAGTCATTCAAGGAATTTTTATCTGAAAGTCATTTTTGATGTGGAGATTTTCCTTGCTGTTCCATATTTTCATTATTTCTATAGGTCTGTAAAAGCTCCCATTAGCCATTATCTTTATACCAGAAAACACAATTGGCACCCTGCTGAGATAACCCCAGCTGAGCTAGTCATACGTTGATTGAATTTCGTGCAGTTTCTGATGAACGGGACAAAATTCAAGCAGTGGGTGGCCCTGTCGACACCCTACCACCCAGCATCCTATAATCAGATAATCCCCTGGAGCAGGGCAGAAAATTCTCTGCCAAATGTGACTGCAGCCAATCAGCTGCAGTCTCTGCCCACTGCATTTTGGCAGCCAGTAGCTTTCAGAATGTATTAGCCTCAGTAGGAGATTTGTTCATTCACACTTTTTAGTATGGATTGGGAATCTATATATTTTTTTTTTTCATTTAGCCCACAGGCTATTAGGGTATGTCAGATTGGGCTTTAAAGCATCCATTGTTTTCAGTAAGGTCAGATCCAACTACTATGAGAGGAGGCCAATGAGGCACAATCACTGTGCAGAACTACTAAAGAGGAAACAGAACACCTATGTGATGATCAGCTCTCAGGCCGCACAAACCATCGGTATCCATGCAACCACTGTGATAAACAAACACAGTGGGCACATGATCTCCACCCCCCCCCCCCCCCAACCAGGTGTACAGACCCTATTAAAGGAACACCAGGCCTTTGGGGGGGGGGGGGGGGGGGTTAAAAGCAGTACATGATTACATAGTTACATAGTAGGTGAGGTTGAAAAAAGACACAAGTCTATCAAGTCCAACCTATGTGTGTGATTATGTGTCAGTATTGCATTATATATCCCTGTATGTTGTGGTCATTCAGGTGCTTATCTAATAGTTTCTTGAAGCTATCAATGCTCCCTGCTGAGACCACCGCCTGTGGAAGGGAATTACACATCCTTGCCGCTCTTACAGTAAAGAACCCTCTACGTAGTTTAGGGTTAAACCTCTTTTCTTCTAATTTTAATGAGTGGCCACGAGTCTTGTTAAACTCTCTTCTGCGAAAAAGTTTTATCCCAATTATGGTGTCACCAGTCCGGTATTTGTAAATTGAAATCATATCTCCTCTCAAGCGTCTCTTCTCCAGAGAGAATAAGTTCAGTGCTCGCAACCTTTCCTCATAACTAAGATCCTCCAGACCCTTTATTAGCTTTGTTGCCCTTCTTTGTACTCGCTCCATTTCTAGTACATCCTTCCTGAGGACTGGTGCCCAGAACTGGACCGCATACTCTAGGTGCAGCCGGACCAGAGTCTTGTAGAGCGGGAGAATTATCGTTTTATCTCTGAAGTTGATCCCCCTTTTAATGCATGATGCATTTGTTTACCTTCATAACCAAAAAAAACACCATTACTATTCTGATACAGCATTATCTACAGCCATTTTTGTTTGATTTGAAAACATGAAGTTAGAATTAACCTTTAATGTGCTTCTATTATAATTGCAGGTTCTAGGTCTGCACAGTAAAAATTGCAAAGAAAATCTCTTGATTTCCTTTCATATATCAGTGCTTGCTTGTCTTATCATCAAGATTCATTATGAAACAACATTATATAGAGTGGCCATATAATACAATTATTCCCAGCCTAATTCCTCTTGATATTTAGTCAACAACTGGGGCACAGAAAGCCCAGTCCAGCACAAATGCACACTCAGATGATCGAATCTAAATAATGAACCACAATCAGAATATCACGCTCATTGTTTTTGTAAATAAACCGGGTAATTTCAGTGTTCAATCAAAAGGAAACTACAAGGGTTCATAATAGAGCCAACTAGAAACGGAGCAATATGATTACATTCCTGGGGAGGGGGTGGTCAACTTCAGTTTTTGGTGCGGGAATAAAAAATGATTACACGCCATACCTGAAGTGACTCGAGCCAAATTTTCTTTATAACACTTACTAAATCTGATTCATTCCCATCCTCCTCTTCTTGTGACTCCACAGATTCTGCCTCTTCATCACCATCCGATTCCAAATCATCCACCTGTATCATACACAGTTTAAAAACAATTAAGAAAAAGTATGTGAACAACCTTGGAATTAACTGGTTTTCTGCTTTAATTTGCCATAAAATGTGATCTGATCCTCACCCAAGGCTGGTCATAGACTGTACAAATCTTGGCCGGCTCAGCAGGAATCGGCCGAGATTCAAACCGTGTGTGGGCAGGCTAAATGTACCAAGTTGATCGATCAACCTGGGTACAACTAGCCTGCCGAATTTACTTGGGATTATCGCTAGCAGCTGCTATAGCCGCTACCAATAAACACTGATTTCTCCCAGCAGGGACGGCTTCCCCCGCCCACCCCCGCTGGGAGCAGCCAGTTGCTCGACAGGAGGGATTCCCCTGTCAGCACTGTCTCTGTTGATTAGGGAATCATGTGAATTAGAAATTTGCATCGTCTATGGCCTGCCCAAGGCTGGCCATACATTATACAATTTTCCTTTTGATTTACCAAAACCATATAATATGAGGTCAAACCTAAATACTTTCAATTTGTATGCAATCAGGCAGGCCCTTGCACTACAAAGTTAAAGGTAAATCTAAAATGAATGAGAAATTGAATGCGAAAATTGTATAATTTATGGTCAGCTTAAGTCACAATAGACAAAAACAATGTGCTTAAGCTGATAACACAAACAATTCTAAAAAGTGAACTACTTATTACTCATAAATCCCATGATTAAGTCCTTGTGACGAAACAGGTGGTGGTGAGACTCGATTACGCTACTGCACATCTTGGGTCCGCTGTGACCGCCATACATTGGTACAATACTGCATGGAAATTTGTCTGCTGTGGAAAGTTTGCTGCTGTGACACATTCGTTTTGCTTACTTTTGACTTCATAAATGTGAGTGTAATGGTTGAAGAGTTTTAAGTGTGGATTAAATTGATTTTACCTTATTACACTATTGGAGCACTTCTTATTTTACATGTGGAAAGATCCTTTGCATACACGGTTGGAGGTCGGAGAGTGTATTTAGCCCGATATATGTGGCTTAAAGCGTGTGTGCCAAGCACGAGAGTGTGAGGCATTTCCTATTGGTGAGTGCGGTATCTGAAGGGAGCGGGATCACGTTCATGGAGGCGTGGTGGATGAAATAAGAACTTTTCACAGAAATCATCACTGGTACTGTTTCCGATTTTTGATTTTTTCCTCTTTTTTTAGACTTATATTGTGCTTTTTTTCACTGAGTGGATAAAGGTTATATAAGGCAATTTTTTTTTCACGGGGGTCCACCTATCGTTTTTTTTTTTTTGAGTTCATTCACAAACTTTTCTTCTCAGCATTACATACTCACATATTGTGTGTAATATGTCCGCCTGTGTCAGATTTCGTCGGAAAGAATAACTTATATTATTCACTGCAGGCGGTTTCCATCTTCATTGTGGGCATTTGAAGCCCACAAGCATTTATTTCCTGGATGTGGTGAATGCTGTGCTCCCAGCATTCACCGCTCGTTCCCACACATGCTCAGTGGCATCCTTGGAAGCCTGAGACTAGCTCCCAGGAGTCTGGGAGAGGCTAGAAACACACCTACTCCCATGGGAGGAGAACCAGGAAGTGCAAAGAAGAATAGAAAAATAAAAGGTAATTACGGCAATTTAAATTTTTTTAAACAGCATGTCAGCATCTAGGCAAGGAAGAGAATACATACAGATATTGTTCAAATTTTGGGTGGAACCCCGCTTTAAGCAAGTTATGCTTAAGTTTATTTATTAGTTTTTGATATATCAAAAGGAGAAGGGGGACAAGAGGGTGGGACTTTAAATGAATCTCGTGGTTGCAAAGAGGTAATTGGTGAACATGTTGGTATTTTAATGGTTGCCATGGAGTACAAACAGAAATATATAAATACATAATAAAATATTGCATGGTTAATGCAGTACATCTTGGCTACAACAGGAGTATCATGAAAAACAATGGCAAGCAAACAATCTACCAAATTGCACCAGAATAAATTGAGTAAAAGCATAATACATGATAGTGCCTGCAAATCCTCGGGTCTCTCAGATCAATGAATGAAAATTGACAAATGGCCAATATAACAATGTAAATATTGATAGGTGGCCATATGAATGGCAGCTCAACACGTTTCATGGCTAGAAGGCCACTCGTCAGGAGCCAGCACTTGATATATCTAGAGGTAACATACGAACGGGGGGGGGGGGGGGGTACGAACGGGGGTAAAGGTAATACCCCCGTATCGATTGCAAATTAACTTACTCAAGTTCATATGATGGTGGCGTGGTGCCGAGCCTCACGTGCCATCCGACTGTTGTCGCATAAGGCGCCGTCACGTTCAAGGACGTGGGAGTTACACTCGCGAGCAGACAGAGGGCTGTGACGCAGACGGGCCGGACATTCCATGCCCGACACGCCTTGCTCCTCCCCCTGTCGTACTACACGATGTGACGCCGGTGGGCATTCCTGTGGTGGCTTCATCTATGGGGTTCCTCCGGGTGGCTCATGGCACACGAGGCTTCACTTTACTTCGGGTCATACACAGTCCAGTTTTCATTCCACTCTTCGCTCCTCACCACAGGTATCCAGTCATGTTCACCATTTCACTCCTTTCATCCCCACCTCTTCACCTCACTGGGGACACTCATCCTGTTCATCCTTCTACATCCTCTCCCCTCCTTTCCCTTTCCTCACGTCATTCCCTACTGTGAACCTTGGTTCACCCTCTTTTTCACTCAAACAGGTTACCTCAGTCCCATGCCCGGCCTGGTTGGGGCCCCTGGGGTGCCCCCGCTGTATAGCCCGCCGCAGCTCCCGGTGGGGACAACAATCGGATGGCATGTGAGGCTCGGCACCACGCCACCATCATATGAACTTGAGTAAGTTAACGTGCAATCGATACGGGGTATTACCTTTACCCCCGTTCGTATGTGCAATTATTATACCATCTAAATTTATACTATCATTTTTACCTCTAGATATATCAAGTGCTGGCTCCTGACGAGTGATCTTCTAGCTACGAAACGCGTTGAGCTGCCATTCATATTGCCACCTATCAATATTTACATTGTTATATTAGCCATTTGTCAATTTTCATTCATTGATTCGAGAGACCCGAGGCTTTGCAGGCACTATCATGTATTATGCTTTTACTCAATTTATTCTGGTGCATTTTGGAAGATTGTTTGCTTGCCATTGTTTTTCATGATACTCCTGTTGTAACCAAGATGTACTGCATTAACCCATGCAATATTTTATTATGTCTTTATATATTTCTGTTTGTACTCCATGGCAACCATTAAAATACCAACATGTTCACCAATTACCTCTTTGCAACCATGAGATTCATTTAAAGTCTCACCCTCTTGTCCCCGTTCTCCTTTTGATTTATACAGGGATGGAAATTTGTGGCCTTACCGGGCCACAATTTCAATTAAAGTCCCGAGGGATGGAAGAACTGATCTTACCAGGTCATACCTTCAATTAAAGTCCCTAAAACTACTCCCAATATAAGTTTTTGATATATGTTGACACATTGCATACTCTTAGAGAGTTTGTGTTTTTGATTAGTTTAATTTAGCGCCACTATTTTTTTCACCATTTTATGGTTTAATAGAGATTTAAATACTATTCACAGATCACATTAAGTGGCAGCTGTGCACATCAGAATGAGTTTTTCCTAGAGCGCAGTGGTAGGAGTTCAAGTGTGGGCGCAGTTTATCTTGAAAACCTTAAGGTTAATAAAATGGGTTTGGTTTTGAGCTACTTTGATTGGTAAAAGAAATTCAAACATTTTAAGATTGCTGTTCATAAGTAGTATCAGCTGATATGAACCATGCTTTGCAAAGAGGAGCTCTCTGAAGACATACAATCAAAAGTAGTTGATTTGCATAAGGCTGAAAAGGGATACAAAGCAATTTCAATCCACCAGTCGACAGACAGCTGGTCTATAAATAGAGACAGTTTAGTACTGTGACTACTGTTCCTAGAAGTGGGCAATGCACAAAGAAAAAAAAACACAAGTAACTGTTAAAGGCTTGAAGACATCACTGGAACTGGCCACATCCATATTCATGAGTGTACCACAGCAGGGTGTACATGGCAAAAACACCACAGAGCCGCTGCTCTCCGAAAAAAACACATTGCTGCATGCCTGAAGTTTGCCAAACAGCACCTTGGCAAAGCGCAATGCTACTGGGAAAATGTTTTGTAGACTGATGAAACAAACCTTAAATTGTCTGAGAAAAATACTCAGCACTATGTATGGTGCAAAAAGTGCACAGCATAATTCCAATGGTGAGGTATGGTGGAGGGATCATGATTTGAGCATGCTTCCCTGCCTCATGGCCTGAACCCATAATCAAGGGGAAAATGAATACTCAAGTTTAAAAATGTGTCTGAGCTGAAGCAGTTTTGTAAGGTCTGATTCAGAGCTACCGAAAGCGCTTGCTTAAAGTCATTGCTACTAAAAGAGGTTTGAGCAGCTATTAAAGAGGTTGTAAACCTCGGGGGGGAAATGCATGCGCGTGGGAGGCGCTGGGCATGGCACAGCTACTGAAGAAACTGCACCAGCAGCCCGTTTCTTCAGTGCGCATGCACAGATGACGTCTGCAGCAACGCATATACTGAATATCTCCTAAACAATGCAAGTTTTGAAGGTATTCAAGGTACCCACCGGTAAGTCCTGTTATAGGCTTAGCTGTAGGTAAAAGTGGTGTAACATGGTTTACAACCACTTTAATTCCAAGGGTTCACTTACCTTTTTCCTTCCGCACTGTGAATGTGTAATGGGTGTGTTCAATAAGGAAACGAGAAATTAAAATTGTGTGTTATCAGCCTTAGCACGTTGTGTTTGTCTATTGTTGTGAGTGACATTATTACACACACTTGCATCAGGTTTTTTTTTTTTCATACATTGGTACACATTAGAGAAAAAGCTAAATAAGTCAAAAAGTCTGTTAATGGTGACCGCAGAGCCCATTTATATAATAAAAAAAAAAAAAAAAAAAACACAATACAAGGAGAACAAACTGTTTTCAATAAAAACAGCAGGCTGTCTGAAGGATGATAGGAGGGGCACAAATATATCTCTTTCTCCTTTCCTGGGGCTTAAAAGGCTGAGCTTCATTCTAAACAGTGTATTTTGGCTGTGGATGGAGCGTCTGTAAATTTAACTCTGGCTTACCCTGGCCATACATTATACAATTTTCTTGTACAACTTTCCTTTAGATTTTCCAAAACTAACATATGAGATCACACTTAAACACTTTCAATTTGTATGCAATCAGGCAGGCCCCCTGCAATACATAGTTGAAGGTACATCTAAAGATAATCGAATGAAATTGTATAATGTATAGCCAGCTTTACACCGGTAACTTCTTTTAGAAGGCTAAATTCTTTTTATACAGCAATAACTGTAATGCAATGCTGACATGTTTTAAGACATTCCATAATTCCAGGCAACACTACATACTGTATAACTATATTATATTATAGGTAGCTGAAAAATACATAGTTAGCAACAGTTAAAAGCAAAATATTTGTTCTTTTAATTTTGACCAGACTTTATTTTAACAATAAAACACAGAACAAATTAAAGTACTTTAGCAGTAGAACTAAAGTGAAAACAGGCCCACAATGTGTCCTACTGTGCCCCTGTAGTCCTGCCACAAAATAAGGATTTTTTTTTTTTACTTACCTGTAAAATCCTTGACATGCAATACAGGACGCACGCTCCTTTAAATCTTGACTTTGGGTCATATGCTGCCACTTTTAGGTGAGGAATGTGGCTTCCAGCAACCCTCAATTTTTAGCAAGCAAACACACCAGAACAAAGGGGAGAAGGGTGTGCTGTACTATACGCCAAAGTACAGCTGCACAATTCTGGCTAAAATAAGAATCTATTTTTTTGCTTAGAATAAAGATCACGATTCACTCACGACTTAGCATCTTTCACATTATACAAAAAAATTGGGCCAAGTTTTTTTTTTTTTAAATTTATCGAAGGAGTATTTTTTCCCAAAAAAATGCATTTGAAATACAGTGTGACATAAAATATTACAACAACTGCCATTTTATTCTCTAGTCTAGGGTCTCTGCTAGAAAAAAATAAATACATATACACACACATACATATACATATATATATATATATATATATATATATATATATATATATATATATATATATATATATATATATATATATATATATATATATATATAATGTTTGGAGGTTCCAAGTCATTTTCTAGCAGAAAATACTGATTTTAGCTTGTAAACAAGTGTCAGAAAAAGGTTTGGTCTTTAAGAGGTTCAACTGACCTCCTTTATACAGAGAAGTTCATTCCTTTGATCTAAAAGAATGGAGAGGTATATTCTGAGGAATGTTAAGAAACCTTGCCGGCTTTTTTTTTTGACAGCTCTGAGCTGCTCTGCACTTGTCACATAGAATCGAGGAAATCTCAGGTTAAGATTGTGAGGGGGGTTAAATCAAGATCACGATCTTTTAACAGTTAATCGTGCAGCTCTACTCCAAAGAAAAGGATTTTATAGGCAACTACAAAATTATTATTTAATTGTACAGTACATGACAGGGACTCTTAAATGTGGACCACAGCACACTTCCAGCAAAACACCTGAGGGAAGGGCATCACAGCATGCAAAGCCATCAGGTCCAAAACAAGGGAACCAGGTTCCTAAGTCAAAGAACAGGATCTAGTACCTCAGCACAAGAGTTTAATAGGGAAACGAGGATTCCTATCCTTGAAAGCATAAGCCTTAGTGAAAACCTGTCCAATCCACCTAGGAATGGTGTTACATGATGCAGGACAGTCCATGCAAGAGGCTGTTGGCCTGTTGACAAGGAGTAGCCGAAGATAAACTCACACTGCATGTACTACATCGAAAGGATGCAGAGAGATCTCTTAGGGGAGAAACGAGGCCTTATGAAGAACAAGGAAGGGGTCTTTACAAGAAAAGGCTGCCAATTCTGAGAGCCACCTTGCTAATGTGATAGCCACAAAAGGAAACTACCTTACAAGTAAGGTTGGCTAAGGGAACATCCCAAATATGGGAGGCTTCTGTAAACAAACAAGACCAAATTAAGATCCAAAAACAAGTCAGATTTGCCAAGAGGGTGGAAGAATGGAGGAGGACAGGATATGCCCCAAGGAGTATCATCAATGGCAGTGGTCCTCAGAACCCACTAACAGGTCAGATTTTAAGTATTACCATGGGGAGATGCAGACTAGAATACTGCAATCAACTTGAGCAGCAAATTATATCACCTATTATGTATTTCAGTTATCTTACAATCACCTATTATGTATTTCAGTTATCTTACAAACCTGGCCTGTTAGTGGGTCCTGAGGACAGGAGTTGAGAACCACTGAACTAGGGCGATTCTTCCATGCCTTGTAAAGTAAGCTTACAAAAGTACGATAGACCTCGTGAGAGGTAGGTCAAAGAAATAAAAAGTAAAATTTTTGGGGTAGGGAGTCCACCAAACCACATACACACTTACACAGCAGCACAAAGCTACTGGCAGGAGCTTAAGTTTGTGCAATACTAAAGGATCCATCAGTACTGATTCAGGATTGCTCACTATGTGCTTGACCCAGACTGCCAGTGTATGGAAAACAGCCATAGACACCACCGTGGGTTGCATAGCCAAGCTCGACAGAGCAAAAGCCACTTGAAGGAGAATATCTAAGTTTGTCCACCAGGACTTGGAAGACTGGGACATCCTTAACTAGAATTGTAATGGATTTTTTGAGGCAAGAAATGCTGTTGGATAACCCAGTAAAGGCTGATGCGGAGACCTGGAGTCACAGCCTGGAGGAGAGTAGCAATAGTTGGAGCTGTAGTGTGCCAATCTGCAGTCTTTAAGAGCAAGGGGCTTACAATGGTGACTGAAGATAGGGGGGGTTAATGTACTTCCTGCAGGAAAAAAAACAGGTGCTAGAAGGTTGGAGGGGACCCTACAGGGGAAGGGGCACTTCCAAAGGGCATAACTTTTGTTCCATGGGGAGGGTCATCAGGGACTGAACTATCGATATTCAGATCACCTCTGCCTTGGACCTAGTGTTAGTGCCAAACAGTGTCGGAAGCAGCATTAAATGCCAGAGGGGTCCTTGTACAGTTCCCCAAAGCACAGCTGAGGGAATACCAGTACAAAAGCTACAATCCTATTGGCACACTGGCACTGACCAAGTGAAAAACTAAATGAAGCCTTCAATCTTACAATATAAATCGGAATCATAAGCCAGAAACCTGTTGCCAGTAATGAGAGGTCATCCATCAGCTACGAACAATAGGAAACAAAACAAGGATTGCAGGGAGTAAGAGGGATTCCATAGGCTGTCCCAAGAGCTTTGTTTGCCAGTGTCTTCAACTGATAGTTGCAGCATATAACGGTGTTAAAGAAAATAAAAACTCACTGGTCTCCAAACATGTATCTTCACTATTCAGTGCAGATCCTGGAGCTCTGGTACTCACTGCTTCTAGTACCAGATTTGTCAATCTGCTACACACTGGTACCAGTTAAAGCAATAACAGTGCTCTGCATCTGATTTATTATGCCTGAAGTAATTAATCTAGCACCATTGCACTCAAGACAAGGAGGTTTATAACAGAAAAGCCAGTTGAGCTGGAGGAGGCACCCTCTCACCACTCCACACCCCTCATGGCTTGTCTGCAATGTAGTAGCTGCACTCGTCTCTCAAAGCACAGAAAAGTCATGGTCCTGCAGGTGAAATGTACAGGCTGTCATTAAAATGTTACTAAACCCAGGACCTTGCATTCACTATATCTGGTCTCCCACAGTACACAGATCATGGAAATGCAATTATTTTAGTTAATTTAAGCCTGCTAAATACCTTTTCTCATCAGCAGTATATAGCAGTCTTGTGACTTCTATCAGTATCTACTTAAAGCTTGTAGGAGGAGTTTTCATTTTCATTTGACTGTCCTTCGAGGCTGCAGAACCCCTGACCCTCTGTCTTGACAGTGCTGATTGGACCTGTGCTGATCACATGCACCCTCCCAAGGAAAAAAAAAAAAAAAAACTATCTAGCAATACACACTAAAATGAGCATGTGCAGAGTGACTCCAAAGGCTGTGGATTAGGAGATGAATTAGGGACTGTGGAAGAAAACGATGATCAGAGAAGACAGGATCAAACAGACTTTTTACAATGCAGAGGATTAACCCCTTAGGTTCCACAGTGAGTATAACAAGCATGCTTTACTGCATATGCAGACTGATTTTACTGTTGTGGGTTTAGTAACACTTTAAGACCCGTACACACAATATAAAAATCGGAAGCAAAATTTCATGGTGCTTTCGACAACTGATTTGGATTTTTTGTCCAACAAAAGTTGGATGTGCAGACTATAAAATTTTTGTTGTACGTGAACTCAATGTCCGATTTTCATTAAATTAGTACGGTTTTCGCCCGAAAAATTTAATAAGAGCAAGACTAGGCGTGCTCATAAACGAAAGAGAACATACAAAACTATTCAACACATTACGTCACTTCTAAAGTTAAATTCGGTCTACCGAGAATTTTCGTATGGGGAGTAGCCTCTTCACTTTTGACATGAGACTAGCATGCAACAAAAAATAGACGAACGGTCGTCCGAAAATCTGATCGTATATTTAAGCTTAAATGTCGTAAGAACATAGCAGCTAATGTGAATGTATTTGACAGCTGGTATTGCAAGAGACAGACTGAGCTACGTTTGCCTCTCTCACACACCAGCAGGACTTGACCCAGTCTGTCTGGTGCAATACTGGCTGTCAATACAGTCACATTAGCCGCTAAAGTCTCACACAGTGCTGGTCTTACCCAGCAATAACCCTGGCATTTCAGCGCCTGCCTCTCCACCAGCAATCGCTTTCAATGATGCTGTTTGTAAGGTTTTGTTGAGTTGCTATGGCAACCAGAATTGTCCAGCCATGGTCCAGATACCTTGCTCATGGACCCAGGAACACAAGGACAGGTAGGAACCATGAATCCTTGTATATGAATAGAAAATAGCTTTCTGAACACAATGGCCACACACCAGAATGTAGAACTACTGAATTTATGGATGCCACACAATTTCCACCACAGATCAACTTTTCCCATGGAAATCAAGAAAGAAAAGACTTTACTGGATTGTGGCTACATTCTGTCCATCAACTTAGCTTGCTGCTGTGCCTAAAACGATAGATGGATGTTTAGGACTAATGGATGGGAGAGCAAATGTAAACCCGCAATACTGAACATTACATACAGTGGATGTAGCAAAAGACATCAGAAAGAACACTGAACAGAAAATTGGAGAATTGGTTTAACATTTTACAACAATGCATATTCGATAAAACAGTGAACATACTACTGGACACGTACAAAAAAAAAAAAAAAATGGAGAACAGAACATTACTGAACACTGTAGCTCTTGCCTCCCTCACCAGTCGGGTTTCAGATGAGTGGAGGGCATATCCCCGACAGAGGGGACGACTCCACCACCCTTGGCAGTCTTCTACATGCCTCAGGCTATCCCTGAGCAGAGTCTGTAGTGCTCAACTCTAAATGACGCGGTCACCAGACAGGTTTTCTTTTAGTAGTCATGGCGACTGAGAATTGTCTAGCCCTGCCCTAATAAAGGCCCGGGGCACCTTATAAGAGCTGTTCTCAGTTTAGTCATTCCCACATACTTATTAAGGTCGGTATATTTATAGATTAGATTAAAAAAGATACTTTAGAGGGACCCTGCCAGAGATGAGTTCATATGAACACATCTGCTTTTCCTAACGTTTAGGAGAAGTTTTAAAGAGGTCTCTTATGTTGCAAAGCAAGGCATAGTGCATAGGGATTCTGGGCAATGATTATAACATTAAATATGTTCTATTTGTAGTAAAAAATAATGTGGTACACTAATTTACCTGCAGATGTCACTATTACTACTATATTCTACAAAAATGATTTATTAAAAAAAAAAAAAAAATAGTCCTGTCCAAGGTTTAATCCACAGTAGACCAGTGGCAGTGTCTTATTAAATGTAATGCATACAACCTAGAAAGGTCTACTTGTGGCCTTTTTTGAGCAAAATAAAAGAACGACCCCCATTTAGTAGAGCTTTACCTTCTTTAGGGTGTCCGATTCTGGTGTGCCTTCAGATGGAGCTGGAAGATCATCCTGGTGCTCAGAGATGCTTGGCTCACCACTGTGGTAATCCTCCTCTTCAGGGTCCTCGGAGTCCTCCTCATCAGAATCCATCTCCATGTTCTCACCATTCATGTGTGGGATCTCTGACTCCTTGTCACTCTATAAGAGGATATACAAATTGTATTGTGAACAAATGAGCATGCAGATAGGGCAGATGAACAAGAAAATCACCTAATGGGAAGTCCTTAAAGCAGACCTCTCACTAAATGTGCAAGTTAGTCTCTGCCCCCTCCCTCCTAACTTGCTTACTTATTTAACTTTAGTTTTTAAATACCTGGTTTTAAAATGTTTACGATTTACCTTCCTAATATCTCACATATGTTCTACAATTACACAGTTGGTTAAGTTGAAGACATTGTGTGGATGCATTTAGCTCTCAAACATATTAGTTACACTAAAATGCCCATCTAAAGGTTTTTTTTTTAAATTGTTGCCACTACCTGCTGACATGACTGATTGTGAAAGTTCCACATCCTTACTTCTAACAGTAAAGGATCCCTTACACAGTTTAAATGTGAGCTCCACCCAAAAGGATACTCCGCTTGTCTGCCTCTCCCCCACCCCCCCGCTCCCACATTCAGCACCTTTGGGGGGGGGCAGGTATTTGGTTTTCACAGGTACCCGCTTACACTTCCGCGGTAAACTTGGCTCCCCTCCTCTTTCCCCTGCAGCCGGCCCATTCACAGAGTGCAGCTTGCTTCGAGCATGCACAGTAGGGAATCGGCTGTGAAGCCGCAATGTTTCACTTCTGGTATCACTTAGTGGAGATGGCGGCGGCAGCTCGCGATAGCCGACCGAAAAAAAAATCGGCTTGGGTGAGGATTCCTGGACAGGTAAGTGTCCTAATAATAAAAGTCAGCAGCTACAGTACTACAGTATTTGTAGCTGCTGACTTAAAAAAAAATTCTGAAGGAGCCCAGAGCTCCTCTTTAAAGCGGAGTTTCACACTTTTTTCAGTTTATTAAAAGTCAGCAGCTAAAAAAGTGTAGTTGCTGACTTTTAATAAACAGACACTCACCTGTCCCACTGTCCAGCGATGCGGCCTCCTGAAGCCCCGCCCCTCTCCGCTGCGCCATCATTGCAACTGTGGGCACCTGACTGTGACAGCACTGCACATTCACGAGTTGTGTTGCGCTCTCCTAGTGGCCAGGCAATCTTCTGGGACCTGCGACGTGTCCCAGAAGATTGCAGAGAGGGAGGGGCCACCTCCTAGGATGAGAGGAAGAGTTTCCTAGGCGGCGAGAAGGAAGTACCTGTCAAAACCAGGTACCCACCCCCACCCCCCCCCCCAAAAAAATGACATGCCAAATGTGACATGTTAGGTGGCGAGGAGTGCTTAAAGCGGAAGTTTCACTTTCGGGTGGAACTCCTCTTTAGGGTTAAACCGCTTCTTGTCCAATGTCATTAAGTGACCACGTATCCTTTTGAGCAACCCGAGACGGAACCGTTTTTTCTATATACTAGAATCACCATTTAGATATTGCAATCATCTCCACTTAAGTGTCTCTTCTCCAGGGAAAACAAGCCTAATGTGTGTAGCCTTTCCTAATAACGGAGGTCCTCCAGCCCCCTCGATAGTTTGGTTGTCCTTTTCTGGACCCTTTCAATTCCAGCACATCCTTCCTGGCCACCAGAGCTAGATGGCATACTCAAGATGTGGCTGAACCAGAGTTTTGTAAAGTAGTAGAACTATAGATTTATCTCTCAAGTATGACCCCTTTTTAATGCATGCCAACAGTCTGCTGGTCTTGCATAGTGCAGCTTGACAATACATGCTATTGCTCAGTTTGTCTAACTAGGACTGATCCTTTTCTTGTGGCTGCATTCACACCTGAGCGTTTCAATGTCGCGTGTTTTTACCGCGATTTTGCCGCTTTTTTTATAGCAATTTTGTTCAGGTCACCAATGTAAAAAGGCAGAAAACCGCCTGTAATCTAATTTTTTGAGCTTAGGGCGTTTTTCAGGTGCTTTGCTTCAGGTGACAAAACGCTCAGATGTGAACAGGTGCCATTGAAATGAATGGGATTTTGTTTGTTGGCGTGTTACAAGCTGAAAACACTCAGGTGTGAATGCAGCCTGTAAAGTTTCAATATCCTGTTGTGAAGTTATTGCCCAGCTTAGCTTCATATCATCAGCAAATACCAGGACTAAACTATTTATACCAACCTCTATATTGTTTATCAACAAGTTAAACAGAATTGGTCCCTCTCAACTCCAGACCATTCAGAAGATACACTGTTACCACCCTCTGGACACACTCCTGTAACCAATATTCTGTCCAGGTACACACACTATCGTTAATGACATCAATTGGTAAATTAGGCATTTATGGGGTAGCTCATCAAATGCTTTGTCAATGCACTACATCTGCAGGCCTTCCTCTACACAGATTACAGCTCACTTCCTCAAAGAATGTTAACAGGTTGGTCTGCCAATAACGATCTTTCATAAATCCATGCTGGTTACTACCAAAGATACCAATTTCTTTAGTAAATTCTTGGATATGGTCCCTTTTCCCCTCCAATCGTTTACAAATATTGATGTAAGGCTGACTGGCCTGTAGTTTCCAGGTATGTACAGTGCCTTGCAAAAGTGTTCACCCCCCTTGGCTTTTTACCTATTTTGTTACATTACAGCTTTTAGTTCAATGTTTTTTTTAATCTGAATTATATGTGATGGATCAGAACACAATAGTCTAAGTTGGTGAAGTTAAATTAGAAAAATATATACATAAAACTAATTTTTCAGAAATAAAAAAACTGATAATTGGCATGTGCGTATGTATTCACCCCCTTTGTTATGAAGCAAATAAAAAGCTCTGGTACAACCAATTTCCTTCAGAAGTCACATAATTAGTGAAATGATGTCCACCTGTGTGCAATCTAAGGGTCACATGATCTGTTATTACATATAAACACACCTTTTTGAAAGGCCCCAGAGGCTGCAACATCTAAGCAAGAGGCACCACTAACTAAACAACAAAATGGCACGTTTTGAGTTTGCGAAAAGGCATGTGGGAGACTCCCAAAATGTATGGAGGAAGGTGCCAAAATTGAAAATTTTGGCCATCAAACGTTATGTCTGGCGCAAACCCAACATCACATCACCCAAAGAACACCATCCCCCTCTTTTTTATATGCTTTTTGAAAAACAATAAAAAGAAAACAAAAAAAAAAAAAAAGGAAAAAAAAAAAAAGAAAAGAAAAGAACACCCACAGTGAAACATGGTGGTGGCAGCATCATGCTGTGGGGATGTTTTTCAGCAGTCGGGACTGGGAAACTGCTCAGAGTTGAGGGAAAGATGGATGGTGCTAAATACAGGGATATTCTTGAGCAAAACCTGTTACCACTCTGTGTGTGATTGAGGCTAGGACGGAGGTTCACCCTTCAGCAGGACAATGACCCCAAACACACTGCTAAAGCAACACTTGAGTGGTTTAAGGGGAAACATGTAAATGTGTTGGAATGGCCTAATCAAAGCCCAGACCTTAATCCAATAGAAAATCTGTGGTCAAACCTAAAGATTGCTGTTCACAAGCGCAAACCATCCAACTTGAAAGAGCTGGAGCAGTTTTGCAAGGAGGAATGGGCAAAAATCCAAGTGGTAAGATGTTGCAAGCTCTACAAAGTATTGACTTTAGGGGGTGAATAGTTATGCACATTGACTTTTTCTGTTATTTTGTCCTATTTGTTGTTTGCTTCACAATTAAAAAAAAAAAAAAAAAAATCTTCAAAGTTGTGGGCAGGTTCTGGAAATTAAATTATGCAAATCCTCAAACAATCCTTTATGGCTATCCTTTATGGGGCCAATATGCTCCAACTTTGCTTTTTTATTATTTATATAATTTTATAAAATACATTTTTATAAAACATGGACTATTGCAATTAAAATGTTCTTAAAGCTTTCCCACTTTTCCTCCTGTTTTTTGTTTTTAGCATATCTCCCCATTTAAAGCCAAGTGTGAAGTAGTTAGGTAAAGTTGGTTCTCTTACAATTCGATGTACGTGTCCTACCCTTGTGTCTGCTTTTCCTATTATTAAGGCTACCTTAACACTGAGGTGCTTTTCAAGCCTCTGAAAAGTGCCTGAAAACATCACGAAAAGACCTGCAAGCAGCATCTTTGGGGCTGTTTGGAAGCACTGTAAATAGTGCTCCCAAAACGCCCTGCCCACTGCAAAGAATAGGCAGCGCTTCCAAAGAGCCTGAAAAGCGATTTGAAAGCGCTGCAAAACGGGACATTTTAACTTTTTTTGTAAAAAAGCTCCCCGCTAGCGGCCGAAAAGCTTTAGCACTAACAACCGGGCGCTGCCAGTGTAAAAGGGGTCTTACAGTGAACGTAACTGCCCTATATTCACGAAGTTATCCCTTGCTTCCACATCTGCTATTGCTCTAAGGTTTTGGTAATTAGTAGTGCAAGAAGAGCCTTGTTCCTAGTTGGGGCATCCACCAACTGACACATAAAAGTGTCCCGCAAGACATTTAAGAAGTGCCGAGCCTTAGAGGATTGAGCAGCTCCATCTGCACAGTGAACATTTGGATAATTTAAGTCCCCCATGATGACAACATTGTCCTGCCTCACCACCAATTCTAACTGTGCAAGGATATCAGTCTCATCTTCATCCTTCAGGTTAGGGGGCCTGTAGCAAATACCCACTATTAATTATCCTTTTGTCTCTTCCCTTTGAAGCTCAATCCAAATCTATTCCACTCCCTCCTTTGCCCGATTAGTAATGTCAATCCTTTTGTTCATCGGTAAATCACTCTTGATATACATACCCCTCTCCCTTCTACATACTTTGGCCCTCTGAAACAGTATCCTTGGACAGTCGCAAGCCAGTCATGTGTACTGTCAAACCAGGTCTCTGATGCCCACAAGGTTGAAATCCTCCTCATGCAGCAGTAGGTCTAGTTCCTCCATTTTGATCACCAAGCTCCTAGCATTAGCGAACATGCCTTTTAGTTTTGTACAGCCGCATAATATTTTATCCCCGTTTGTTATTAGGCTGTGGTTGGATTTCGCCAGCCCACACGTATTGATCTTAAGTACTCCAGTTAAACTGACCACATTTGCACTTTCTGCCCTTTCATTTACTAGTCTGAAAAGCTTCCTCCGATACCCACCCGCCCATCACCTAGTTTAAAAGTACCTCCAACTTTTTGGCCATATGTGACATAGCCCTTTTCAGCAACCGGTAAACAATATGGCAGCTAGATCTTGTCCTGTGCATGAGCGAGATTTTTAGCAGTGTGTCAAAGGGCTGGCTGTGAAAACCAGAAGTAGCAGACATTTCCCAAATCACAGCTGGTGGTGCAGAATCTAAAAAAATGCTGGCAAAACTATGGCAGTAAGGAACACATTGCCCAAGGGCAATAATGGGATTAAAAAAAGAAAAAGAAAAATAGCAAGGGTAAGATAATATGTGTTGATTGTGTTATGGGATAATATATAAAGGAATGTTTGTATTTTTATATTGTTTATAATGAATAATGTATAACCTGAAAAACTAATAAAAAAAACTTGATCAAAAAAAAAAAAAAAAAAAAAAAAAAAAGGGGAGAACTGGTCTCATGGTGTCACCAGAGAATCCATCATTAATGATAGAGCAGTGATTCTCTACCTCTCTAGTGCTGTGACCCCTTGATAAACTACCCCAAGTTGTGGGAACCGCTAACATTAAAATTATTTTCGTAGTGTGGGTTGTCAGCATCTAAGGCAAGACAAGTAATGTGTTCCCCTAACCCACAGATATTTAGCACTCCCTGAGTCCCTTCCACTTGTACAGTATTAAAACCCCTTATGGTATATTTTAGGATGTACCACTCTTTGATCTCATTCCTTTCCCTTTTATCTCTCTCTATCCAAACTTCTTGTTATTTTTTTCCCCCATCCCTCTCGCTAACCGACTTTCTTGTTCTCTTATTCTTTTTCTCCCTTTTCCTTTGTTCCTCCCCCTCCTCTCCTTTCCCTTCCATGCATTCTCTATTTTTATTCATTCTCTTACTCCTTGGTGGGGGGGGGGGGGGGTGGGATGAGTGGCAGTGCTGGTGGGGGGTAGGATCAGTGGCAGTGCTGGGGAGAGTTCTGATTAGCCAACTTAGGTGCTCTTGATTAAGGTCATCTGCTGATCTTAGAACTGTAATGGGAACTTTTAATGGAAACTATAAATCACAGGTAGTGTTACTCACTGCGTCTCTGGCTTCACTGTGTCTCCGACTTTGTGGTGTCTCGCAGCAGTGACAACTATGCCGAAATCAGAAGATAGGGTCTCTTTCAGCCCCTCCCACTTCGCATGCCTCACCAGTCAGCTGACCTCCAGTCTCTGCCCCCCAGCCAAGCCGTGAACTGAATGGATGGCTGCGAAGAGGCTGAGTGGGCGGCTGCGGGCTCCAGGAACAGCCCAGCTGGGCAGCCACAGGCTCCAGGGTCAGCCCTGCTAGGCGGCCACAAAGGCTGGGAGAGCAGTGCTGGCTTCAGGAACAGCCCAGGATTCGGTGACTCATGGCAAATCGTCATTGAACCCCCGGTTGAGAACCACTGTGCTAGAGGATCCCTGGTCCTAGAGACAATCCTTTGCAGCTTTGCATTGAACCTGGAAGCCAGAAGATCACCATCTGAAGTTCCCAATGTTGGCAGAGCTCTATGAATGCCTTTGGCTCACGATACTTCTGGTGCCTTCACCACTGTGTCATTGTCTGGCCAAACCTTCACAAAAAGGCCCCTCAGCTGCACTGACTAATGTAGTAGGACGAGGCAAATTGTCCTCAATTCTAAGATGTAGATGGGCATCACCCTCTCCTGTGGTGACCAAGTGCCCTGAACCAAAATATAGTCCAGAACTCCACCCCAATGTTTCAAGCTGACATCTGTCATCACGACCTTTCAAAATAAGAGGAAAAAAACATTTACCCAGCTACATTTGTGTGGAGATCCATCAGTCAGCCCGATGATGGGGAGCAACAGCATCAGGGAATCCAACGACTATGTCCTCCTGTCCCATGCTGCCAAGATATTCTGTTGGAGGGGCCTTGAATAAAACTGGGCAAAGGGTACTGCCTCAAAAGGAGGCAACCATCTTTCTCAACCAGAACACTCATCTCTCTCAATCAGAACACTAATTTAAAGGTGAATCAAGTGATTTGTCAGCATCTTAAGCAAGTTGAGTCCTTAAAGAGTCAGGCCCAGATATTCTAACCTCTAGGCTGGGATTAAAGCAGACTTCTGTGAATACAAAACCCATCCAAATCTCTACAGAGTGTACACCTGGTCTCCAGAAGCAAAGCGGATTGCTTCCTCAGCAGTCATCCAGGTACTATAAAACAGGAATATCTCACCGGAGCCAGGACCTTGGTGAACACTCTTGGGAGCAGTAATTCTGCCACTTAATTGCCTACTTTACTAAAAAAATTGATTCTGAAAAAGTGTTTAATGACCTCAAATAAAGTTTTAGAGAAGTGGGAATGTGGCTAGCATTAACAAGGGTAAAGAAGTCCTTACCTTGGGACTGGAGGAGGCATTGGTCATGCTCCTAAACATCTCCAGAACTGTTCGTTGCTTCAGCACTTTGGCCTTTTTCTTGGGCACCAGGCTGTATGTTCCCATTCGTCGCTTCTTCTTTCGAGACACTGCAGCAGCTATAGCGCAAGAGAGACACAGTAAGCTCAAATGTATGTTACGTTATTCAGTACTTTTAAAACTCTGTAAATTGATTCGGCAACAGATACTTGGCGACGCTTACTGCACCTATTAGCTATTTTTTTATCCAAGTTCAGGCCTGATCATTTATGACATGTGGAGAAAGTGACCATGCACAGTAAAATACATTAACCTTTTTGCACACCTGGAAGACTGTTGGAAGTATAAAAACAGAATAAAAATATAAGCTCTTTCCCTGCTAAATCACCATACTATGCGCAAGCAGGAAACACAGGAAACCGCAAACCTGATATAAGAACTTAGTATCTTCCATGTAGACACGGGTATGTGAATCACAAGACTGGCTAAACAGAATAACAAAATGTTCGAGGGTCAAATAGTTGGTGTACATAATGTTCTCTACTCAACTGCAAAGCAAAGTTGCAAGAGCCAGAAGTAATTGTTTAAATCTATCTTTCACCTAAAAAAAAAAAAAAAAAAAAAAAATTGGTAGTGAAATAAAATGTTAAGGTGTTGTCATATCTACATAGCAGCCAAGCACAGGTGCAGGGATAGTCTTATAGCTGATGCATGCCAGCATTCTTGATAGAATGTCATCTGTACCACAATTCCATTGTGAAGCTGGAGCCTTGCTGGCCTGCTCTGGAAAGAATTCTGCTGTCAGTCAGCATGATGTCACTGAGTGGGTTAGGCATAGACATTGTTTATGAAGGTGATAGGATACTGTGCTTATTAACTTATCCTTTGCCTAACAGAAAGGAGAAAAAGCATTGTGTGTCTCTGAATTTAGGCCCAGTTCACACTTGAGCGATGCAACTGCATTATGTTTTTAGTGCTTATTTTGCACGTTTTTGGAGCTATACTATTCATTTGAATGGGTATCCCTTTGCTACAAAAACACACAAAAGAAGCTCATGTACCAACTTTTAAAAATGAACCAAGCATGTTTGGGCTTAAGAAAATCACTACGCCCAGGTTTCAACTCTAAATTGCAACTATGGTCAAATTAGGAATGTAAAGAGGAACTGCAGTCTACTCATATAATTTGTAAAAAAAACACATCTTTGCCATTCTGAAGCTTCCCTCCAACCACTTTGCATATTATTTTATATATACTGTGATTCTGTACTTTCCAAATATGCTGCAGAAATCTCCCTCCACTAAGTCTGGCTGCAACCATCTTAACTGTGGGCAGCTGAAGCTGCTGCCTGTTCACTTCCTGGATTTACACAGAGGCACACCTCCAGCTCTGAAGCTCTCATTGGCCCTCTTATGACTCATCCCCCCTCCCTTCCTGGCAAACTCTCACATAGAGTTTGAGAGAGAGTTGTCCATGATGTCATAAGCCTAGGCTTTTTACCAGACAAGAAACCGGAAGTGGGCTGTATAAGATATTTACTGGCAGAAAAAAATGTATTACTATCCAAAGTTAAAACAAGGGCAGAAGATTTGATAAATGGAAAGTTGAAAAAATGCCTGAAGGTCCACTTTGGGTTCTGTTTTAAAGAGAATGTTTAGTTTATAAAACATTTTATTATTGCTACCAAAAGTATTCCTGTAACAGGCATGGGGGATGCTGAGATGGGTAGGTGCGGCAGGTGGTGAAGGAAGAGATCTGCAGGGGCTGATAGAAGAAGGGTGCACATGTGGTGGGTGTTAATGAAAGGGGAAAGCAGGAGCATAAGTATACACAGACCCAATGGGCCACACACAAAAATAACTATTTACATTTCTTCAGCATTGACTCTCTCCTCCTCCTCCTTCCAGACCCTCACTCAGTGAAAGTATCAGAATAATAATAAGGCCACCTTTCCTAATAACAGTCCATAGTACGTTGCAATATGTCAAAAAATTACATACATGTTAAATCCCACAGCAGGTGCATTCCATTAGGTGCCACTCAATCCGCCACCGTAGTTTCACTATTCATCCACCTGCCCCACACTTTATCAAATTTCTGTGGTATGCCCCTGCTAATGTATATAGCCTTGTATAAAGGTGCAGCCCTATTAACCACACCCTTCCACACTGATACAGATGGAGGATTGGGCTTTTTCCACGATAACACTATCATTTTTCTAGCGTAATCGATTAGGATCATCAACAAAGTACGAGTTACTCTCTTTGGGGCTAGATTGTCTACCAGACCCAAAAGGCACACCTCTATCGTGGGCTGTATAGTAATGGCGGTTATTTCTGCTATACATTCTGTGACCCCTTCCAAAAAGCTTGGACGTTCAAGCAATTCCAAAAGATATGCATGAAATTGGCAGTGAGGGAACTGCACCACCAGCAACTAGGTGACTGGGTATGGAACATCTTAGGCCAATCTAGCTGGAGTAAGATATACAGTGGGGACGGAAAGTATTCAGACCCCCTTAAATTTTTCACTCTTTGTTATATTGCAGCCATTTGCTAAAATCATTTACCGTATATACTCGAGTATAAGTCGTTCCGAGTATAAGTCGAGGCCCTAATTTACCACAAAAAAATGGGAAAAACTTATTGACCCGAGTATAAGACGAGGGTGAGAAATGCACAGCTACTGTAAGTGGAAAAGAGGGTCAACAATGCCCATTTGCAGCCTCACTGTGCCCATTTGCAGCCTCACTGTGCCCATTTGCAGCCATAGGTCCAATGAACTTCAAACTTGGTAGTTAGGGGTTCCTAGATGCCCCCTAGCTGCAGCCAAAATTTGGGGTCTCTGAACCCAAAGGGTCCCGAAATGACATTGCAGCAGATGGACACAGTTGACTGAATTTGGGGCCCTGTATCTTAGGGCCACTTAGTGCTAAGAACCCCAAATTTGGTATGCAAACCAAATGGAACTAGCACCATAAAATTTCCAAAGCTGGGGTTTCTAGCACCAAGTGGCCCCGAGATACAGGGCCCCAAAAATCAGTTCAGAAAATGTCAAGCACTTTTCTACAGCAGAGAATGACATTTTCCGAACCGGTTTGGGGGCCCTGTATCTCAGGGCCACTTAGTGCTAGGAACTTCAGCTTTGGATATGTTATGGTACCAGGTCCACTGGGTTTGCACACCAAATTTGGAGTTCGTAGCACCAAGTGGCCCTGAGATATGGGGCCTCAAACTCGGTTCAGAAAATGTCAAGCACTTTTCTGCAGCAGAGAATGACATTTTCCGAACCGATTTTGGGGCCCCGTATCTCGGGGCCACTTAGTGCTAGGAACTTCAGCTTTGGATATGTTGTGGTACCAGGTCCAATGGGTTTGCACACCAAATTTGGAGTTCCTAGCACCAAGTGGCCCTGAGATACGGGGCCCCAAAGTCGGTTCGGAAAATGAAATTTTTTGATGCAGAAAAGTGCTTGACTCGAGTATAAGTCGAGGGGGGCACTTTCAGCACTAAATAATGTGCTGAAAAATTCGACTTATACTCGAGTATATACGGTAAGTTCATTTTTTTCCTCATTAATGTACACACAGCACCTCATATTGACAGAAAAACACAGAATTGTTGACATTTTTGCAGATTTATTAAAAAAGAAAAACTGAAATATCACATGGTCCTAAGTATTCAGACCCTTTGCTGTGACACTCATATATTTAACTCAGGTGCTGTCCATTTCTTCTGATCATCCTTGAGATGGTTCTACACCTTCATTTGAGTCTAACTGTGTTTGATTATACTGATTGGACTTTATTAGGAAAGCCCCACACCTGTCTATATAAGACCTTAGAGCTCACAGTGCATGTCAGAGCAAATGAGAATCATGAGGTCAAAAAGAACTGCCTGAAGAGCTCAGAGACAGAATTGCGGCAATGCACAGATCTGGCCAAAGTTACAAAAAAATTTCTGCGGCACTTATGGTTCCTAAAAGCACAGTGGCCTCCATAATCCTTAAATGGAAGACGTTTGGGATGACCAGAACCCTTCCTAGAGCTGGCCGTCCGGCCAAACTGAGCTATCGGGGGAGAAGAGCCTTGGTGAGAGAGGTAAAGAAGAACCCAAAGATCACTGTGGCTGAGCTCCAGAGATGCAGCCGGGAGATTGGAGAAAGTTGTAGAAAGTCAATCATCACTGTAGCCCTCCACCAGTCGGGGCATTATGGCAGAGTGGCCCGACGGAAGCCTCTCCTTAATGCAAGACACATGAAAGCCGGCGTGGAGTTTGCTAAAGAAAATCACCTGAAGGGCTCCAAGATGGTGAGAAATAAGATTCTTTGGTCTGATGAGACCAAGATAGAACTTTTTGGCCTTAATTCTAAGCGGTACGTGTGGAGAAAACCAGGCACTGATCATCACCTATCCAATACAGTCCCAACAGTGAAGCATGGTGGTGGCAGCATCATGCTGTGGGGGTGTTTTTCAGCTGCAGGGACAGGACCACTGGTTTCAATCGAAGGAAAGATGAATGCAGCCAAGTACAAGGATATCCTGGACGAAAACCTTCTCCCGAGTGCTCAGGACTTCAGACTGGGCCGAAGGTTTACCTTCCAACAAGACAATGACCCTAAGCACACAGATAAAATAAAGGAGTGGCTTAACAACAACTCCGTGACTGTTCTTTAATGGCCTAGCCAGAGCCCTAACTTAAATCCAATGGAGCATCTCTGGAGAGACCTAAAAATGGCTGTCCACCAACATTTACCATCCAACCTGACAGAACTGGAGAGGATCTGCAAGGAGGAATGGCAGAGGATCCCTAAATCCAGGTGTGAAAAACTTGTTGCACCTTTCCCAAAAAGACTCATGGCTGTATTAGATCAAAAGAGTGCTTCTACTAAATACTGAGCAAAGGGTCTGAATACTTAGGACCATGTGATATTTCAGTTTTTCTTTTTTAATAAATCTGCAAAAATGTCAACAATTCTGTGTTTTTCTGTCAATATGAGGTGCTGTGTGTACATTAATGAGGAAAAAAATGAACTTAAATTATTTTAGCAAATGGCTGCAATATAACAAAGAGTGAAAAATGTAAGGGGGTCTGAATACTTTCTGTCCCCACTGTATATATGATGCAGGAATTTAAATTGAATGAGTTGGTCCCTAGCAGAGACCAATCTAGTAAAATTAATGTCCCATACATCATCCCAGTCCATCTGGGGGAACACCTCACCCCACGCCACCCTACACTTTGCAAGGAGATCTCCTCCCTCAGCGAACAGTTGTTTATATATTGTAGACAAGGCCTTGTCCAAAGTGTCCTCCCTCAGTAAAGACTCCAAATTACTCATTTTCAGGGTAATACCAATATCTCCAAACTGGGCATTTTGTGCATGACTGAGCTGAAGATAACGGAACAAGTGAGCGTTGGGAAGATTAAACTTAGTTTTCAGGGCGTCAAACTGCAGAAGTTTCCCACCACCCACTATATCTTTCAGCGTCTTAGTACCAAATTTAGTCCAGATTATTGAATCAGGGTATTCACAAAAGTGTATTAATTTAGGATTCTTCCAAAGTGGTGTGTGAAGAGAAATCTCAGAAGTGCTACCCATCTTGGTCACTGCTACTATACAATTCCTACTTAACAAAATCTTACCAGACTGAGCTCTTGCCAGTGCCATGCTGCTCTGACCCTGAGGTAGAAGCTCTTGTAGTGCATTTGATTGTGGCTGCGATGAAGGATTTGGAACCTCCAAACTATTTTTGGGTGTGCTTTCTTCCTTGGCTTCCTCTTGTTCTGTCAATTCCTCGCAGTCTTTATGTTGAGGCTTGAACATAAAACAAAGTGAAGATTATTTAAAAGCAATAAAAAAAACAAAAAAACAAAAACATTATTTGCACCTATTCCAATTTTTTGCTGCTTGAGGCAGCATCACACAAAAAACAAATATTTAATTGGACATCATTTTTACTCACACAGTGATTTTACACAGACAATGAAAGGGTACTAATCTTGTTTTATCAGAGCTATGCACCAATGAGTCTGGATTGAAATTATAGTTAGGCAATATCTGGGCTATCAACCAGCAACTATAGACATTTTTGCGTTAAGTACTCATTGTTTCTTGATGGGCAGTTGAATAAATGGAATCAGGCTGTATTGGTGCAAAACAGAGGCTTTGGATGTATAGTTAGACAAATGGTTCTGTATTTTGGCTGTATCTGGACTATAAACCAGCAGTTCTGGATAGACCATTGGACAAAATCACTGTAATATCAGGGCTGTACCCAAACCTATAAATCATTAGTCCAAAACGTACAGTTGGATAAATTGCTCTATATCGGGGGTCAGCAAAGCCGTCGGCTGCAGGCAGTAGACAGCAGACAGGTAGACCGCGAACATGTGCCGCTTTGTTGATCCTTCCCCTCTGCCTCCACCACTCGTTTTCATTGCAGAGCAGAGAATGGGAGGCAGCACAAACTGGGAGGAACAGGAGCTGGAGCTTCCTCAGTAAAGACTTCAAGTTAACCAGCACGTGATTGGCTGCTAAGACATCGAGTTGTCCTAGCAACCAATCACCGTCTTGTTATGAAAAGTTCATTCCGACAGCTCCCTCTCCCACCCTTCATCCAGTACTGTACTGCCTCCTGCTCTCAGCTCTGCTGTACATTCACTGTAAAGTAGGAAAGTACTAAGTGCACACTGCAGTGTGTTTGTGAGGGGGCAAAGGACAGTGTTGGGGAGGGGGGCAGAGGACACTACAATGGGTTGGGCTGGGGAGAAAGGGTGATGTGAAGAGAGGCAGGAGGACAGGCACTGCTATAGAGGCTGAGGACACTAGTGAAAGGAGATGATGTGAAGGAGGGCAGAGGAACTACTCTGGGGGGCAGAGTACATTACTGTGGGGGGAAGTGATGTGAAGGGGGACAGAGGACTCTACTGTGGGGAGAGAGGGCAGAGGACACTAATGTGTGTGTGGGGGGGGGGGGTACTACTGTGGGGGTGATGTGAAGGGGGGGGGGATACTACTGTGGGGGTGGTGTGAAGGGGCAGAGGAAACTACTGTGGGGGTGGGGTGATGTGAAGGGGGTAACAAGCTATGTGTTCTTCATGGCGTCTTTATATTGGGTGGAGAAATTCCCAAAAGGATGTGTACCTGAGAATAGGGCGACGCTGTAGGTACATCTAATAAGTGTGCCAACGTCCCGATAATGGAACAATAAGACTAAAATAGCTAGAAAAATGGACTTTAGAGGCACACGGGTATATTAACTATAAAAGATAAAAATAATTTTATTGGATTACAGTCTACATAAATAGAAACAATTAATATAAATAACACAGTCCATAAAGGAGAATTATTTTTGTATGTCCTTAGTATTTTCTACCCTGCATACAACCGAGACACCACTTATTGTAACATATAAATAATCAAGCATTTATAGACAGAAAGGGAACAATTTCCCAAGTCAATGTTACGATTGTAGATGTAAGCTGGTGGATTGTGGGTCAGGTTGTAGGTCCGGGTAGGTTTTTCTTAGTAGCTCAACATGTTGCGCGTATAGACAATGCTTCTTCAGTAGATAGGAAATTTGCTGCATACAAAAGTCAGGTACGATGAAAATTGTACAGCGTGTCATTGACTTAAAGGAAGTAAATGTGTGAGATTCTGCAAAAAGTAGGCTTACACGCTTAGAAATCATTCTAATTAAAAAGGAGTAGGCTAGAACTAATCAAAATTCAATGTGGAAATGAAAATATGATTAAGCATTTTGACCACAGATACACTTAAGCTCTCTCTATTCTGTTTATTTGCCATAATGGTCATCGTTGTCAGCTCTCATTGCAATTGTGGTAAATGACAGGTATTATAAATCAGTGAATTGATGCTACAGAACCAAGCATCCCACAGTTTACAAAGACAAAATCCTGTTTAGCAATATAAAAATGTGGCCAATTTCAAGAGCTGCTCTACTATGAAGATATTTTTTACCCAATAAGCCCAAAACTATCTGGATATCTGATCGTCCATCATCACCGACGCAAACCAAGGCTAATAATATGAAGCTGTGCGTCTCCCTCTCTTCCTGCTTCACTAGTTTTCACTTTACTGGGAAAGCATTGCAGTGGAGTCAGAACATTGTGGTTGGGTTTCCTTCCATTCAGTTACTAACAGGGTGGATTTGATTTAAATCACTAGTAAAAAGGCTTGATTTAAATCAACTCGGTTTAAATTATAATTTTTAAAGAGCAACTGTCATCTCTGTCCTGCAGGGGCTCCTTCTCTGACCCGCAGTTGACTCACCGACAGTCCCATTCACTTTAAAGAGACAGCTGGTGATGCGGCAGTGACACAACAAGATGAGGGATGTGGCGGCAGCAGGTGAGTGGATGCCCGTTAACAGGCGCTGCCATGCTTTTTAAATGTAAGGACTTATTCTCGTTGGTAGTTAGAATCTTTAATATTTGCAAACAAAATTAAGTTTTCCTATTTAGAATAATAAGCTGTCAGGTTACTAAAACAGCAATATCAGAACCGATCCAATCATACAGTTTGTAGTGTACATAGATTTGTAAACCAATAGGATAAAGGAATATTCCTGAACTTTGGTTTATCTCATGGTTACTGTGAAATTGTGTGAATGCATCAATGCAGTGCATGTTCTCAGCTTGCATTCATTGAATGAGTTTACCAAAAATGTAAATATTGCAGTAATTACAGCCTCATGCTATATAACTAAGCTCCATTTAATGCCGAATAAACTAAATTATTAAGGTATCTTAAAATAGCAAACTATCTTTAGATAGATTTTTACTCCAAAAGCATTTTATTATTATTATACAAGATTTATATAGCGCCAACAGTTTACGTAGCACTTTATTTTATTATTAAAATAAATTTGCTAAAGATAAAAATAAGATTTAAATAAAAAAATCTGATTTAAAAAATAAAAATTATTGATTGATATCCACCCTGGTTACTAAAGAAATAGTGATGTTGAGCCCACTTTCTGAGCATGTGTCTGCTGTATTATTTAGAATATTCTAAAGGTGAGGAGGGATGCAGCATGTGTTTGACCTTTATTAATACTTTCTGTTAAATTTTGAGACTTCCTGCCTCAGTACACATGTGGGTGTATGGCAGGCATGGTGTTGCAGGAACCTGAAATGTAAATGCAATACTTGGTTTATAGCTAGCTGTTAATATGCATCTGATAGTCTTGCAGTGAGATAAAATGATTGGCTGGGGCTGAAGAAAAAGTGGGTAGTTCTATTTCCTGCGTACAATGAAAAGACGTAGCAATCTTCGGAAGGAACTCCGGATCTGTTCTAAGGACCACCCGATCAGGGAAAATCACTAAGGAGGGTTCCATGACCACCAAAGCCTGAAGATCGCTTATTCTTCGGGCTGACGTAATAGCCACCAAAAAAATTGTCTTTAGAAATAAATTCCTTAGAGACGCCTCTTCTAGGGGTTCGAAAGGAGCCTCCACAAACCTTTGCAACACAACAGATAAATCCCATTTGTGAAAAATTTTAAGGGCCACCAGCCTGTTTCGCGCCAGGGCCCTGAAAAACCTAGTAATCAAAACATCTTGCGATAAAGTTTTTTTTTTTTTTTTAAATGGGTTTTTAGGGTGCTGGCTGCCAGCCCCTTCTCCATTCCATCATGGAGGAACTCCAAAACTGAAATTGTATTTTTGACCTGGAGACCCTTAGTAGAACACCAGGAATTTAAATTTCTTCCACACTTTAGATAGCGCGCGTCACCTCCTTCCTACTAGGGAGAAGGGTGGCCACAAGCCTCTCTGACAGACCTTCGGCCCTTAGGAGATCCTCCTCAGAAACCAGGCTGTCAACTGCAGACCATTTGTTTCCTGATGGCTCAGTGCCCCTTGTGTTAACAAGTCCATCCTGCGTGGTAATTTCCAGGAGGGCTACGCAGCTAGATTTAGGAGTGTCGCAAACCATCATCTTTTTGGCCAGAAGGGGGTGATCAGGATCAAAACTGTGCTCTCTTCCCTGAATTTCCTGAGGACCAGTGGAATCAGTTGGAATGGGGGGAAAGCGTAGCACAAAGGGTAGTCCCAAGGATGGGCGAAAGCTTCTAGCCCTATGGCTTGATCTTCCCTGTGAAGCAAAAAGAAATGTGACACTTTCACGTTCTGCTGGTTTGCAAATAGGTCTACCTGAGGCTGACCCGAGGCCTCGGTGACCATCAGGAAGACTTCCTGGTTCAGACATCTCCACTATCTTCCTTCCGCTTAGGAGATCTGCTAGGTTTTGGGACCCCTTTAGGTGGATTGCCGTTAGCGAAGCTACGTTCCGTTCTGCCCAGGTAAGTAACTGCATGGCCAATTCTAAGAGGCCCTTGCTCCTTGTTCCGTCTTGTTTTGACACATAGGCCATCGCCGTCGTATTGTTGGACAAGACCTGTACATGTTGTCCTGCGACTGCTTGCTGGAAGTAAAAGAGACCTAGAAAAAAGGCCTTCAGTTCCCAGCAGTTTGATGACTTCCGGGCCTCCATCTTGGACCAGGTCCCTTGTGCGGTCTGGCCATCTAGGTGGGCTCCCCAGCCCCAAGCGCTCGCATCTGTTGTCAACAGTTTTCCCAGAGGGAAAGCCCAGGAGAGGCCCTCTGTCAGATTGGTTGGATCTCGACACCACCAGAGAGCCCTCCTCACGTTCGAGGCGATATTGACCAGCTTCTCTAAAGGTTCCTGGTGTGACCATTTTTGAAGGATGTCCATTTGGAGAGGGCGAGAATGTAGCCTGGTCCATTGAATGGCAGATATAGATGCGGTAAACAGCCCCAAGACTGCCATCGCTGTCCGCACTGTCACTGAGTGGTTGGATATGCTTTACAGCAGACTGAACTTTTTCTACCTTCTCCTGTGAGAGAAAACTCTTCTGAATTACTAAGTTTATTGTGTACCCCAAAAAACGCACTTCCTGTGCTGGAAGCAAATTGGACTTCTCCAAATGTAGGAGCCACCCCAAGATTCTTAGGTGAGCCCGAGTCTCCTGTAGGTTTGCTCACCTGACCCTTGGAATCCCCCAAAGAGTAACAGATCGTCTAGGTAAGGCACGATCGAAATCCCCCTTAATTTCAGCAGCTCAAGAGCTTCTGACATCACTTTTGTGAATACCCTGGGGAGGTTGACATTCCGAAGGGTAGAGCTCTGAATTGAAGATGCCAGACAGAATTTCCCAGGTTGACATTGAGTCAGAGAAATTTCTGAGAAGCCTGGGCTATTGGGACGTGTAGATATGTGTCCCTCAGATCCAGAGACGCCATAAAACACCTTGGGGACAACAGCTTTGTTACTGAATAAATTGTGTCGAATCGAAAGTTTTTGTACTGTATTGACTTGTTAAAAATCTTTAGATTTAGGATCAGCCGATATTTTCCAGAAGGCTTCTTCACCAGGAAGATGCACGAGTAGAAACTCCACCCTTCCTGATCCCTGGGGACTTGGATAATGACTTCCTGCTGTATCAAATCCTGAAGGAGGTTTGCCATTGTGGAAGCTTCATCTTTGTCCCTTGGAAGACTGGTGAAGCAATAGCTGCTTAAAGGGGTCTCCGAGAACTCCAGGCTGTAACCATGGGTGATGAGGTTTTTGATGAAAGGGCTTGAGGTTGTTCTTTCCCATGGTGGGAAGAAAGAAAATAACCTTCCTCCCACTGGGATGAGATTGTCACTTACTTTTGGCGGGCTGATACAGGGGCCTGAATAGTACCCCGCCCCTTCATTGCCCCTGTGAGAGGACCACCTGTTCTTCTGGTCCTGGTCTCTACCTCTCTGGGACTAGGGGACAGCAGGAAAATATTTCTTAGGAGGCTGTTTTTTCTTAGAGGGGAAGGCTTTCTTTCTGTCGGCAGTTCTATCCAAAACTGGCTCCAGGTCTGGGCCAAAAAGAAAGGTCGCCCAAAAAGGGTATCCCGCACAACTTAATCTTGGATGCCGAATCCCCTGTCCAAGTTTTTAGCCAAATAGCCCGCCTAGCTTAATTGACTAATGCTGAGGATCTCGGACATTTTGACTGATTCTGCAGATGCGTCAGGCATATATTTCACAGGTTTCAGGATGAGTGGAAAGCACTCTAATAAGTCTATTCTCATAGTGCCAGCCTCCACGTGCCCTTTATGCTTTTCTAACCAGCATTCCAAGTTTCTGGCCACCACCGTGGATGCCAAAGCGGGCTTGAGGCTGGACGAGGTGGAACCCCATGCTTTTTTTCAGGAGGGAATCTTCCTTTTTGTCCAGTGTATCTTTTAACTCTGGGCTTTTTGTTCCATACCTCGGTCTCATTTTCTTCGAAAGGGAACCTTCTTTTGAGGGTTTCAGAAAAAAAAAAAAAAAAAAAAAAAGGACCTCTCTTCGGGTCTTTTCACTCCTTTTCGACCGTATCGGAAAGAACCTGGTGGACTGGAATTCATCCAGACCCTGGTACATCTTGTGTACAGATAGTTGTACCTTCTCCTCCTGGATTTCGAGGGTCGTATAGATAGCTTTGAAGAGATCATCTACCTCCTCTAATGATAGTTTGTATCTGGATGTTTTACTATCTTCTTCCTTATCTGAATCCTTGAGGGAAAGAAGAGTACTTGCTCCCTCTTCCTCTGAGTCACTAACCTCTGCCGCCTTAGAGGTGGATGGCAGGGGACTGGACAGTGTGCTTTGCTGGGAGTCTGTCTGGGCTGCTAGGTTTTTGACTAACGAGGACCTGACTGCACTCAAAGTGTTCGTAAGTTCTCTCACAGAGGAGAACAGATCTTTACATTGTTGCAACCTTTCTTCCTCTATGAGATCTGCTATGCAGGTTCTGCACATAGGCTTTGGCCAAGAATCTCTGAGGGGATTTTTGCACGAAGGGCACTTCCTTTGAACCGGGGGGGGGGGGGGGGGGGGGGCATTTAGCTTTTGATGCTATAACCTAAAAAATAAAACATACAGAAACACAAGAGCTCACATTACCCAATCTGCAGGGAGATCTACATATATAACCTCAAGTGAGACAATCCCCACCTAAGACAACCAGGGAAAAAAAATAGGGACCCCCAAAAGTGCACTAGACCAGCCACCCCCGACAGACCCCCTGTCAAGACTGCAAGGCCCGAGCACCGTCACCTCTGGGCCTGTGCAGTCGCAGGCTCCCCCCTAAGGGAAGGACAGCTGATACACAAATATACAGCCTAATTAGGGAAGATAGGGGCACCACTGTACATCTCTTACCTGGGCCTGGCCGATGCTTGCAGCGACCTTCTTCCGCTGATCTCACCTCCATCTGGTAGAGAGTGTAGCAGAGTACTAGAGAACCGCCTGTTTTTAAACTTGCAGGTTCCAGCATCCTCACGCTCAGAGTGCTGAAAGACCTGCCCCCTGACCTTTGCCTTCCAGGTGGCCAGAACCACTGCCGGCATGCCCTCACAGGAAGTCCCGCCTATGGGGTCCCTGCCTGGCCACCAGCGAGCCAAAACCCTCGCCCCCCGGGCACATAGACCTGGCCCTTTCTGCAGGCCGCTGCTCCCCTGAGCTGTAAAGGCCGGAGGCTCCGGGGGAGGGGGGTTGCTGGGATGATCACCTAACAAAAACACCTAGGGGGTAAGCCCCCCACTTAGTTCCCTGCAGCGCTTCCACCATGGCCGAGGAAACACAATAACTAGGGCCATGGTGGAAGAGGGGGGATTTTAAAGTAGAAAGAGCTGCGTTCTCTACAGGTGCTGTCCTGAAAGGCGATTTGGGAAATATGTGTAGGGAGCTGCAGGTTTGAGTTACCAAACATCAGTCTCAAAACCTTAATGACCTGAAGAGTATCTGCAAAGAGGAGTGGGACAAAATCCTTCCTGAGATATGTGCACACCTGGTGGCCAACTACAAGAAACGTCTGACTTCTAATTGCCCACAAGGGTTTTGCTACCAAGTACCAAGTCATATTTTGCAAAGGGGTCAAATACTGACTTTGCGCATTAAAATGCAACTCAAATTATAACTTTTTAGAAATGCGTTTTTCTGGATGTTTTTGTTATTCTGTCTCTCATTGTTTAAATAAACCTACTATTAAAATTATAGACTCATCATTTCTTTGTCAGTGGGCAAACGTACAAAATCAGCAGGGGATCAAATACCCTTTTCCTCTCACTGTAGCTATACCTGCAAAAGGGGCCAGCCTGAAGTGATCTAGCAAAGACTTAGTTTTCTGACTAAAGTCCACTTTAATAGCTTAATTGGTTTCATTCTTTAGAGACTCCACTGGCAAGCTTTCCATGCAGCAGTTTACATCTCCTATCCACCCACAATGGTGCAATTTCCCCATATTAGTGTCTCTGCTCCTTCCATAATGGTGCGATTTCACCATATTAGCCACTTAAGTTCCAGAAGGTTTTACCCCCTTCATGACCAGGCCATTTTTGCTATTCTGCACTGCCCTACTTCGATTGGTAATTGCGGGGTTATGCAACACTGTACGCAAATGAACTTTATATCTTTTTTTTTCACACAAATAGAGCTATATTTTGGTGGTATTTGATCACCACTGGGTTTTTTTATTTAACAAAAAAAAGCGATATTTTTTACTTTTTGTTCTAAAACATATCCAATAATTTTTTTTATTTTTCTTTTAAATTTAATTTCTTAATAAATTTAGGCCAAAATATATTATTGGGCTTTTTCAGCTTTTTTTTTTTGTGTGTGAAAGTTACTACAATAAATCTTAGTCTTAATAATCTTAATATACATATCACATACAGAGAGACTGGAGATCAGCTGTGTAGGAAAGAGGGAGTTGAAAGGGTAATGGAAATGAATGAATGGATCTGCAGCATTAATTTCTCATTCAAATTCAAAAATTACTATGATTTCTCTCCTTTCTCTGTTTTAAGGAGAAAGGGAGAGATCAACCATGTAAACACTAGCATGTGGTCACTGTGTGTAGTCATCACAGCGATTAGCAGGACTGGCAGCTATTTGATCAGTCAAAGGTATAAATGACAAATGGGTAAATAACCATCCACCCATCCCCTGCTTAAAGGCATACTGCAGTAGTAAAGCGTTAAGTCCCAAAAAAGACTCTAGCCTGAGATTCAACTTAGCTGGAACTACAAAAAAATTAAAGATACATTTTGGTGGCATTGACAATTTAGGCCTCATGCACACGGACATTTTTACAGCCCCTTTTTATGAGCGTTTTTTGCAGCTTAAAAACACCTGTCTATGTTAATCTATGGCTTCATGCCCACTTAGGCGTTTTTGAGCTGCAAATGGCATAGGCGTTTTTAAGTTGTAAAAAAAACCCCAGGACCAATGGGTTCTGACAGACGTTTTTCAGCTGTAAAAACGCTCTAACGCTGATAAACGCTCAAAAACGTCGCTCACCAATGTTTAACGTTTTTGATCCATTGAGAAAAAAAAAAAATTGGGGGGGGGAGACGCTAAAAAACGCTATTGCAAAAACGTTGAAAAAAGCTGAAAAAAGTTTTAAAAAAATCACTGCAAAGCTACAGGCATTTTCAGAACGTTATTTTAACATCACCGTGTGCATAAGGCCTTAAAGTGTCATTGCACCCAAATGATTCAAAACGGTCATTACAAGCTGTATAATATAGAATGCATACTCACTTAGCCAATAAAGCATTTGCTTTATGTGCAGTGCAAAAATCCTGCCCCCGCTGCAGTCTGTGATTGTACAGCTTAGCCGCTGCCAGATCTATTGCGAATGCTACCCATTTAGCTAAGTAAGCCATTTATTACCATACACAGCTGACCTAGTTGGTCATACCGTGTGTATGTATAGAAAAGAATCTTTAAAATAATCACATTTTGTTGCTTTGCAGCCTAAAATGAAGACCGGCAGTTTTTTTTTATCCAGCTGTATTTACTCAGAGCAACTTAAAATATCCAAGTGAAAGATATAACACCAACATGTCAGAGAAAAAAATGTAAAGTTAAAAAAACAGAATCACTGAGTTGGAAAAAGGATCACTCCCCTGTGTCAGTATTTTGTTTGACCACATTTTGCTTACAGCCTTTAGTCTGTTGGGATATGTCTCTACTAAGTTTGCTCATCTAGACTTTGCAATATTTGCCCACTCTTCTTTGCAGAACTACCCATTGTCATGTTGTAAGGGAAACCTTCTTCCCATTGACAACTTTCTGGCAGAGGGCAGCAGATTTCCCTCAAGAATTTGACAGTATTTTGCCCCATATATTTTTCCTTCTATCCTGACAAGTGCTCCAGTCCCTGATGTACAGAAAAAAAACCCATAACAGGATATTATCACCTCAATGCTTTACTGTAGGAATGGTGTTTATTGGATGGTGAGCTGTATTGGAATTCCGCCAGACATACCATAAGGCGTTGAAGCCAAATAATTCAATTTTAGTCTCATCTGACCATAACATCCTTTTCCATGTGGCCTCAGAATCTTCAAGTTATGTTTTGGCAAAGCTCAGTTGTAACTGCATGTAGGCTTTTTTGAGGAAAGGCTTATTTTATTTTTTGCAACCCTCCCATACAAGCCCCAGTTGTGGAGAATTTGTGATATTGTTGTCACATGCACACAATGACCACTCTTTATCATAAATTCCTGCAACTGCTTCGGAGTTGCTGTAGGCCTCTTGGTAGGCCCTCTGGCCAGTTTCCTCCTGGCTCTTCCATTCAGTTTGGAGCAACGTCCTGAACCAGAGAGGGTGAGTGTTGTATCAAATACCTTCCACTTCTTAATAATAGGCTTCACTGTGCTTCTATGCATTGATAAAACCTTTGGAATTTCTTTTGTATCCATCTCTTGACTTGTGCCTATCCCAGAGATCTTTTGACGGTGCCTTGCCACCCGTAGTTGAATGTTTGCTTCAGTTGCACTACCAGGGACTGAAATGCACCAGGAAAGCTCTTTTCGTGCCAAACCAAAATGACCACAGCTGATCACAATTGAAAGTCAAATGGCATTGTGTGCCATTGATAAGGTGATTAGCAACACCCGATAAAGTTTACTAGTCATTTTTAGGAGGGGGGATACTTTTCCCAACTCAGGGATTCTGTTTTTGATTTTGATTTTTTGTTGGCGTTTTATCTTTCACGTGGATGGTAAGTTGCAAGAGTAAATGCAGCTGGATAAAACAAAGTGAGCCTCTCTATTTCAGGCTGCAAAGCAACACAATACGATTAAAGGTATTAAACACTGAAACACTGTATGATCGCAGCTTTCATCCTAGCAGCATGGACAAAGTTGGGGGTGGAGCTAAATCTACAGCACATCACGTGACATCCCCTTTAGATGTTACATTATGTATAAGCCCTGCCTTCCTTGTCATTTAAGATGAAGTCCAGCATGTGCCCCATCCCCTAGGCGGATCGGATGCATCACAGGACATGCAATGCCCTGTGCCTCAGCTCTGCCTACTCCCAGGCTGTGCTTCAGAGAGAATCACATGTTTAAAGGAGAAAAGGTAGAAACACCATTTAAAGAAATATGTGATCACATTTGTGGCTGTCTGTGTGTGTCTTATAAGGATATAAGGAGGGGCAGATAATTAAAGTTTAGTAAAACTAACTTTTATACACATATAAAATGGTGAATTTGGAAAACTAGCTTTAACAGTGTAACACTTTTTACTTATACCTCATTTGATATTTTAGTGGTATTAAAGTGGCACTCCAGCCAAATGTACAGTTGAAATACATATATGTGAACAGCTTCACCTTCTAAATGATTTCTAGCTTTGCCCAGCCAAAGTTGTCTTGTGACAACTATTTTCTAATTTAGGTGTGCAGCTTCCCGTTTCACCTCTCGACAATGCAGCAGCATCACACTGTCCAACAAGGAGATAAATCACACTGTCCAATGAGGAGATAAGACAGAAAACTGTAAAGCTGAAACATGTAATAGTGGCATCATTCTGCGACTGTGCAGTGTGACAGAACGTATGAATTTCTAATTTGTCTGAATTACAAATCCTTTGACACGTAAAAAAAAAAAATAATAATTCAAATGCCTATTAAGTTATAACCCAACATTCTATGTTGATGCAATTATGCAAAAATGACTCCAACTCTTCTAAGTCTTACCGAACTGCAGCCAGTCTTCGGTAGGGTTTTCCGTGCTCTGTGTATTTTCAAGTCTGGGGCAGGCGAGTCTGTTGAGCTTGGGCTGTCATCTCGGACCTGATCACCCGCTTGTGGTGGTGTTGGAGAAAGGGATGGGGGTACATGTGCACTGGCGGCTGCCTTAGCTTTGTTAGATGCTCCGGGCAAAGTCTTTGCGGCATGCCCGCTCAGCGGGGAACCAGAAGTCCGTAAAGGCTGCTGAAGGCCAACAGATTTGTTTAATATGTACCCATTGCTCCCTACTACTGAAGTCTGTGTGGGGTTAACTTTCAAAGGGTGCTGTTGCCGGATGTCTCCTGTGTCCCGTTCACAGATCCCGTTTTCTGCCACCCAACACGTTTTGTAATTTGAGTCCAGATGTGGATTATTGGTGTTATCTTGTGTGTGCTCCTTTGAGTCACTCTTGTCGCAAGAGCCTTTTGAATCAATGACTCGCTCCGGCGAATTTTCATCTCCGGCCATGGCATCAGCTACTGGAAAACAATCAATGTTATTCACACATCAGGGAAGACTGGCCTGCAAGCAGTTAATACTTTCTAAAACAATACTTAGCAAGTTTGACACTGGTCAAAAGGGACTTTTAAAGTGTATGGTCTAATTGCAGCTCCAGTTGGAACTTCAGCCCCAATCTATTTCATTAGTATAGTGCCCCTCCAATCAAAACTTTTGGGGAGAGTATCCTTTGGGGAGATTTCACTTCCTGTCCTGGTGACCACATTTCCCAAAAGGAACAAAAGCTTAGAGACAGAGCCTATAACCCTTCTCTACCATTCAAAATAAATATATTTATTGTTGTATAGGTTTTGATTGACAAGATCTACTGCTTGTACAAGCACTGGGAAGGGGAATCTTTCCAATGGCGATAACACCTGACAGAGGTTCCAACTCTTTCCCACTACATCCAAATCAAAAGTATAACAATGTGGTTAGATTTCTTCTTCTGGCATGTTGTTATACAAACATTACTGTTTCACAAAGCCAATTTTGATTCTGTACTAAAAGATAAGGTAACATGCTTAATACAGAACTCCAGGCTGATAAGTCATTTAAACACATAGAAATGAATGTGCTTTACTGCAGGCAAATTCAACTTGTGTTTAGGAAGCCATTGTTTTTTAATGCAGTCTGTTCGCAATGCAATGGTTTTGTAACATAATGTGCAATAAACAGGAACAAAGTTTACTGAAATAAGCAATCATTGTGATGCACAAATATATATATGCTTTAAAAGCTAAGTTCACTTAGTAAATAATAAATGCGCATATTTTTGCAAGGAAAAAAATGTGCATGTAGTATTTTTTTTTTTTTACAAGCCTGAAAACTTAGAATCCACGAGCAAAAGGTAATGGTTGCAATGCCAGGCTCCTGCAGACTCTTCCTTGCTCCCTGCCTGTATCAAGGTATGGGCTTTCTGCTAGAGAAGTGGCAATGGACTACAATTATTCCATTGAGAACTAAAAGTCTATCTGCTGCTGTGACAGACAGAACTTGTAGTTCAATAATTCACAGATCTTTGTGAATCACAAAAGATAGAGGTTTAGGTATTCTTAAACACACAGAAAACTGATAACCAGCCCAAAATGTTAAAGCTTAACTCCAGCTTTGATACACTTTAAATCATTCATTTGTCCCTCACTAATATGCGAGGCCGCTGGATGTGCTGTGCTGTATAAACTGTATGTAGCTGAGGCTACATACAGCATACCGCACTGTGTTCTGGCTTCCAGCAGAGACCTTAAAGGTTGTGACATCAGCCTGTGCCTCTGACTCAGCCAGAGGCTTTAAGTCAAAGACTCATGGGGCTTTTTAGTTTAACCTTGAAATACAAAAACAAGTTGTATTCTTGCACATTTTTATCTCCAAGACCTGGAAACCACATACTATAAATTTGTAACTGGAAATCTTTTTCTGCTTTTTCCTGTCCTCACACTGCAGAGCGACACCCACACCCCTTACTACAAGTACTTATGCTGGCCATAGACCGTTCGAATCTCCAGCAGGAACCGGCTGAGATTTGAACTGCGTATGGACAGGCTGAATGTACCAATTTGATCAATCGATCAACTTTGGTACAACCAGCCTGCCGAATTTCACTTGCGATTATTGCCGGGAGAAGACAATGGCTCTGCAGGAGGTTGCAGGAGAGAAATTTGCATAATGTATGGTCTTGCCTTAAACTTGTATGGCAGACGAAGAGAGGGGGCCATTACCAGGTCTGTTACCACCAATTACCGTTACGCTAAGTGCACTGGTTCTAACTTTGATGTCTATTGGACTGCATATTCCCTTTCAGGCACACTGCACAACTGCTGTAACAGGAAAATGAAGGTTGTTAGCTCAATCTGACTACATATCTATTTCTGCGATTTCAATGGGCCATAAGAACTAATGAGATGGATGACCACCTACCGTCTTCCTTATTGTTGGTAATATCTTTCAGCAAATCCTTCCGGGACTCCGCCTTGCCTGCGTTTACACGCTGCAAATGAAAAAGAAAAAAAATAATATTAAAATAATAAATAAAAAAAAACAAACAAAAGCTTGGATTAGAGGTGCTGGAAGTTTGCTCATACATTTAAAATTAGGTTCGAATCTGCTTGGTTTTCACCTGCCCTTTTCACGTATAGTAACTTCCTTTGGAATTAATAACGTGTTCTGAATCTGTATAGGAATGTCCCTCTAATTTAGCTATACCAACACTTCTACAGTCATGGATTTGTGAACCATTAAAGATGCACAATAAATTTTACTCTGCAGGTTATAGTTCCCTAAAACTGTATAAAAAATAGCACTGTTCTTTTTCATACCAACCCGTTTCATGTTTCTAATGCAGTTAAGCAGCAAGCTTGCAGTAAAAGTAAGATGAAGGTTAACCGGTTGCAACGGGCAACCCAATTTTTTTTCTCATAATCAATCGTCTGGACCTATCAAGTCTAGTTTTTCAGGTAGCTTCTAGATAGTATCATAGCTGTGTTTACTAATGTAAGTCAGAAAAGCAACATAAAGTAATTTTTAATTGTGTTCATAGGCGCTGACATTTTTTCCAGTAGAATGAGAATATTAAAAAAATATCTATCTTTAAAATGCCCAGGCAAAATATTAGTGCCTGATATAATGTTGAGCTATTTCATGTTAAGCCAAAGATCTCTTTATAGAACTTGTTTTTGGAATGGATACCTGTCATGATAAGGTACAGAAGCTGCCATTGCTGGAGTCCATCTTAAACTCCTAGTAGCCTCCATGTGAGTCACTGACCTGATAGAAGCATGCAGCAGGGCATGACTTACACTAAAGGAAATTGTAATAAGGACATATGAAGGCTTCCACTGCTGACCTCCCTATGACCATGTCTGATCCTTGGCCAGAGAAGCATGGCTTTGGAAATAAAAGTGAACATTAATACTCACCTAGGTTGATCCAGCATCAGATCGATACTGCATCTGTCCCCCACCAGTTCAGTAGTGAGAACTGACACCGCTGATCACTCCATTCTCCCCCTCCATTCTGAGCAGAGAGTGGTGACTGTCAGCCAGTGGCCCTCTGCTTTCCCCTCCAGCACTCACTGGAGCGATTGGCTGTGGAGGGGGTGGCTCAGGCTCTCCACAAGGCGCCGAGCGCGCTGCTGCTGTGTCTCAGCCAATCAGGAAGGATAATCTCGGACAGCTGAGACACTCGTGGACATCGCTAGACAAAGAGGGACCTCAGGTAAGTGTTGGGGGGGCTGCTGCACACAGAAGTGTTTTTCATCTTAATGCATAGAAGGCATTAAGATAAAAAAAAAACTGCCTTTACAACCCCTTTAATTGTTTTAGGTCAGTGAATCAGGTACTGAAGCCACACACAATCAGACAACTAGCATTTTTAGAGGAAGCCAGAATAAAACATTTCCTATAAATAATTTAAATTAAATATATACATGGGGGTAGCCATATTTACTTATAAGATATGGATACTCTGCTTGGCCCAACGCATTTCTTGGAATTCACTGATTATCTGAAAACAATACACTGGGGAAGGAGAGAGCTCTCCCTACAATAGCTAATCTACAAATCTCTTAATTTACAAACCAACTGAAGTCATAGATCATTGTTATGCAGTCCAACACAGAACAAAGAATATGTCTGTTTTTTGTTTTTTTTAAACTATTATCAGGGCTTGTCCATATAACACCAGGGCACATAAAAACGGTTGCAATAAAGTTTAGTCAATAGTGCCATGCATTTTATCACCAGGCACTCCCCTGACACAGTAGTCACAAGCCTGCACACTAAAAACAGCCTGTTTAGTGCAGGCAGGTGAGACCGAGCCCTGGGTTTTACAATTGTATTAAAATGTGCGTTACCCCAACATTTCATATACCTAATATGCGCCTGTTGTACCATGTACTTATGTTAAACAGTATCCTGTTCTCTTTGCATTGATTTCTGTTCACAAATACTTTAAAGTGGTTGTAAAGGGTGAAGGTTTTTCTGCATTAAGGAAAAAAAACAAACAAAACAAAAACAAACAAAAAAAAACACAAAACTGTTTATTGGACATATCCCCACATAAAAAATATATAAAAACCCTCTAACCTAACCAATCAATACTGAGTGCCTTAAGCCTTGTCCCAAATGAGCAGAGCTCTCTTATACTTCTGTGACTTAAAATTACAAATAAAAAAAAGACCCAACAACCATATGTTATACATGGATGCATACAGGAGAAAACCTGGCCATTTATCAAAAGAAGGATGAAAATTACCATCACCTGCATTGTACAAAACATGAAACAAGTTCATAAGTCTACCCTCCAAGCCTGAACACTACATACATATTCAAATGTCATAGTCTGTACACAAATTACCTAGCCTTCCTCAACATACTGCTGCAGCTGACAGCAACAAATAAAAATAGCTCATCTCAACTTTATTTTGTAAAGCAAGACTTTTATTCACCCCCCCAAAAGCAAAAATCCTACACTAATTCCTTTCCAAAGGGCCAGTATAAGCTGCTTTTGTGGGTCAGCCCAACCCCCACCCAGCAAATATGTCTGCTGACAGCTCAGACCCAACAAAAGCCAACTGCAGAACACCGTCTGCTTTCACAATAAGAGTCCTCACTACCTTCCTCCCACTGAACGAAGCGTTAGCAGACCTTCTGTACTTGCTGGCTACAGCTCAAGGCTCACAACGGGCTTCCATGGTCAAAGAACAGCTCAGAGGTGGCCTGCCGTTCTAAATCTTGAAGTGGAGGCAATCAGGGACACAAAATGCAAGCTGTAAGCATGGAGCCTTTCCTTCAGTGCTGCCTCGTGCTCTGACACAATGTGTAGAGGAAGTCACATTAAGACAATGCTAGACAGAGTAGGCTGCTAGCTTGTATCACATAATTCAGCGACATGCTGACACAATTTAACCCAAAGTATCCTACAACTAAACCAAGAAGCCAGAACAAATACAAAGAGTAAAATCTAAAGTCCACTAGGGTCATTAGCACAGACAACAAAACCAGAGCAGACAGTACTGATCAGGAAACTAAATGGGCTGAAGACTTCAGAGAAAATAGAAACAGGATGGAGCAATAATCTGATTCTCATCAAAGTGTTTCATCAAGATAATTGAAGAAAAAACTTTATAATTGCAACATGCCCATCACTATCATCAATTATACCAATGTTGTTATCCCTAAAAAGGTACCCACAATTGTAATTACTGCGGATAGTTTTTTTTCTTCCCTGAAAATGTATATAGTATTAACTGGTGGGTTTTATTTTTACCCTATGAGGCAAATTTGGCCCCAGTTTCTTAGAAGACTGTTTTGGCTTCTAAACTATTGGAAGTTATAAGAGGATGAAGTTAAGAGATATGGTTCTTTCTCAGCCTCCTTAGCTTTACAACAATATGGCAACGCTCATATAGGAAAATCAAAGGGTTATTTACAGACCTAATCCTAATCCAAGGGTCAGGTACCGAACTGTTCTGACAGGTCGAAAAAATTGAAAGATCAATTACAGCACTTATCTGACAAGAAACGGAAGGGTCAATTATAGAACTTTCTGACAACACTCGTACCAGGAAATCGAAGTGTCCTTTACAGACCAGATCTGACAATAATCATACTGAGATATTAAAGGATCGCTTATGGCCCTGATCTGATAACAATCATATCAAGGAATCGAAGGGTTAGGTACAGAGCTGATCTGACAATATTCGTACTGAGAAGTCAAGGGGCCCGGGTCCGGTATAGAACTGAGAAACTCCCTAATTACACATTCACATATTTTCAGTGGCTGCTTATTCAAAGATATTTAATTCAGATTGAGAAGTTGACCATACACACATATTATATAGATTTATATAGCGCCAACAGTTTACGCAGAACTTTACAATATAAAAAGGAAACAATACAGTTACAATACAATAAAATACAAGAGAATTAAGAGGGCCCTGCTCAGAAGAGCTTACAATCTAATAGGGTGGGGCAGGTGGTACAAAAGGTTGTAACTGTGGGGAATGAGCTGATGGAAGTGGTAGGAGATTAGTTGGAGACGTGATAGGCTTTCCTGAAGAGGTGAGTTTTCAGGGATCGCCTGAAGGTAGCAAGAGTAGATTATAGAGATATATATATATATATATATATATATAATCTATATATATAATCATATATATATATATATATATATATATATATATATATATATATATATATATATATATATATATATATATATATATATATATATATATATATATATATATATATATGTGTGTCTCTCTGGATTAAATTTCAGCACCATTAGCGGTAACCCCGAGCCACACTCGGGATTGCATTGCAGGATCCTAGTGCGGTATACTTACTTTGTCCCCAGTATCCTGCAATGTCCCCCCGCTGTGTCTGCGGGCTCTGTCCTCCACCTGAAGCCTCTGTGTGCCGGGCTCCGTTCCCTGAGAGCGTCGCAACGCACGGGGGCAAGTTCAAAAAAGTGAAAAATCATAATACATACAGTACACTGTAATCTTACAGATTACATTACTGTTTGAAATTATTTCACATCCCTTTTGTCCCTAGTGCTTTGTCCAATGCCCTGCATGCAGTTTTATATTCTATATACTGTTCTTTCTGCCTAGAAACTTGAGATTGTCAATAGCAACCAAAAAGTGTCCCTTTACGTCAAAAGTGGTTTTAGACTAGCTAGAAAACAGTGATAGTAAATTAGAACACTTGCAGAATTGAGAGATAGTGAATCGTGGGGAAATTTATTATATTATTTTTTATAATTACTTATTTTATTATAATTTATGATTTTGTTTCAAACTTCATCACACCCGGGATATCTACTAGACTCTTGGTGGACAGATACAAGTGTGTTATTGTTAAGAATTACAGGCCTACAATATAAAACGCCAAATTTCTATGCAAAATAATTATACCGCTTTGAGATGCAAAAATCTGACATAATCATACTGCCAGGGAGGCTACGGGCCTTTTCACAACGCATCTTTGTGCTAATGAATCATGATTACATTGCAGTGTTGTTAATTTTGAATATCACCCTAACACAGCGCAGGGCGTTGGCAAGTGAATGAACCCCAAGGCATTGGCTATAATTGCCCAAGGATACTCAAGATAAGTAATCACATTTGTATCCCCAATGCACCACAATAGTTCTGTGTTGTTGGGCACTAGAGAAAGGTGCATATCCATTAATAGATTGATTGTGGGTCACCTACCACAATCAATCAAGTCTTAACACAGTGGATGTTTGTGTTCAACACATCAAATGCCAAGACCTTAGTTATGGAATACAGGGGCATTACCCCTTTACCATTAACCTGCTGATTAGATGAGGACAGTCAACTAAGGTCATCTTTGTGCTTCTACCCCTATTGGGATGTTCACAGTGTTAGACTGTTTGTATTCTGCATTACTTAAAGAGGAGTTCTGCCTGGGGGAAAAAAAAAGTCAGCAGCTACAAATACTGCAACTGCTGACTTTTAATATATGGACACTTACCTGTCCAGGGAGCCCGCGATGTCAGCACCCCAGCCGATTTTCGGTTCGCCTGTCGGGTGCTGCCGCTGCCATTCATCGCTAGGAAAACCGGCAGTGAAGCCTTTCGGAAGCTTCCACTTTTGGGTCTAACTCCACTTTAATATGAGTGCTGTAGCACAGGGAATGATAGAAAGTTGTCAACACCATAAATTCAGGCATTTGTTTCAGTTTTACCCAAAATACATGCTCTTCAAAGAATGATAATTGCATGAAAGCTCAACATTGGATTTCTTTTGAACTTTTGAATAGAGTAGGGTAATCTTAAAACCTCTGTAAGGTTTCTACTGCTGTCTGTGAACCTCAGACAACTGGACAAGGAAGGACAGAAAGTGTGTCACAAGGACACTGTCAAAAAAATAAATACATAAATAAGTTTGGTTGCAGCTGGACTATACAGTTTGTGGTTTTTACATCTACATCAAGTTCACAATAGATCAGCATACAAAACTGGAGGAGAAGTTGATGTGATGAGATGTTTCTCTCCACGCATAAGATAGATACCCCAATATAACAGGATAACAAAAAAAAAATTTGAGATGGATTAAAAAATGGTTGTATATATAAGCTTGTAAAAAAAACAATAACATGAGAGTGATTTTTGTTGCCAACTGTGCAATACACCTCACCTCCTTTTTAGACCCCCTTTACACTGAAGCGTTTTTCAGGAGCTTTTGGGCTAAAAACAGCACCTGAAAAACATCTCCCCTTCAGTCTCAGTGTGAAAGTGCTTTGAGATTGAGGCGATGCGCTGGCAGGACGGTAAAAAAAACTCCTGCAAGCAGCATCTTCGAAACGCTCCGGCCCATTGAAATAAATGGAGCTTTGCGGGTCGTTTTAATCCTTTTTCGGCCGCTAGCGGGGGTTAAAAGCGACCCGCTAGCGGCCCAAATCCTCTGCAAAAATTACGGTAAAGCGATGCTAAAAATAGTGGCGCTTTACAGTCAACGCCCCAGTGTGAAAGCAGCCTTAGGGTCCCTGCATACTGGGAGAAAAAAATCGGAGTTACTTACCGGTAACGTCCTTTTCCAGGAGTCTTTCAGGACAGCACCATAGAGAGACCTTGGCTCCTCCCCTTCTGAGGAAACACCGCCTTCAACTTTTAGATTTAAACCTCACCGCTCCCCCCGGCCCCTCAGTTCTTCAAGAGGACCTCCGGTTGGCTGGGGAGACACAAGAACACGTCATAATAACTCTGATCTTACCTGACGTTCTTCTGCGATGAACTCTTCACGAATGTCCCTGAAATAGGGTGGGTAACTGTGCTGTCCTGAAAGACTCCTGGAAAAGGACGTTACCGGTAAGTAACTCCGATTTTCCCATTTACGTCTTTCAGGACAGCACCATAGAGAGGATAAGCGAGCACCTTACCTTAGGGTGGGACTACTGCCTGCAGAACCTTACGCCCAAAAGCCTGGTCTTTTGCTGACAGAAGGTCCAGTCTGTAGCGTCTCACGAACGTGTCGAATCTGGACCACGTTGCCGCTCTACAGATCTGCTCCGGAGACGCACCAGCCCACTCGGCCTGAGAGGTCGTCACTGCCCTGGTGGAATGTGCCCTGATACCCTTAGGGGCTTCCAACCCACTAACTATATAAGCCTGGCTGATGGCTAACCTTAACCACCTGGCTATAGTGCGCCTAGAGGCTCTGCCTCCCTTCCTGGTTCCTGAAAATAACACAAAAAAGGAATCAGATTTTCTAAATAGTTTTGTATCCTCCAAGTACTGCACGACACACCTTCTTACATCTAGTTTATGAAACTTATGTTCCTGTTCCCTCACAGGATTAAAAACAGAAGGTGGGCAAAACAATTTCCTGGCCTCTATGAAAAACCGAGGCCACCTTTGGCAAAAAGGCCGGATCGGTTTTAAAAATGACCCGGTCCGGAAATATCTGAAAAAAGGGTGCCCTAATGGAGAGGGCCTCGAGTTCACTCACTCTTCTTGCCATAGTGATTGCCACCAAAAACACCGTTTTGAGGCTAATCCATTTTAGCGTACACGTCTCCAACGGCTCAAAAGGTTCCCCTGTAAGCGCTTGTAATACCAAAGAAAGATCCCACATTGGGAAGGGGGGGACCCTCAAAGGTCTCTGCCTACTCAATGCTTTAAAAAAATCTAACGATCCAAGGATCGGAAGCTAGTTGTTTCTCCAGAAACACACTCAAAGCGGAAACTTGTCCTTTCAGGGTGCCAAGGGCTAACCCCTTGTCCGCCCCTGCTTGCAGGAACTCTAAGACCGCTATAGAGCTGTGAACATCAAAGGAAGCTCCTGTGCACCAGCTATTAAACCGCTTCCACGTTTTTGGGTAGATAACCTGCGTTTCTTTTTTCCCTGCAATTTAGGAGGGTTTTCACTAAGCTATCTGAGAAACCCCTGCTCTTCAGCAATTCCTCCTCAGTAGCCAAGCCGCGAGATTCCATCTCCCCACCTGGGGACAACAGATTGGTCCCTGGGAAAGAAGATTCTCCTGAACTGGCAAAAGCCAAGGGGGTTCTGTTGCCAGACTTCTTAGGATGGAGAACCAAGGCCTCCTGGGCCAATGTGGCGCAATAAGAATGAGGGTTGCCACCACCATAGGGATCTCTTGACCTGGCCTGGTATAGTTATCAGGGAGTCCAAAGACCCCTGACTGTGGTCCCATATACTCAGGATGAAGAGTTGTAAAGGGTGAAAGTGTAACCCTGCCCATTGAACTGCTGGAAGTGCTGCCGTCAGTAACCCCAAGGCTGACATAGCCTTTCTTACTGATATTTGTTGGCTGCCCTGGAGTAACAACATTGCCTTGTCTACCTTCTGGATTTTCTCCATTGGTAGGAAGACTTTCTGTTTTGTTGAACCCAACAGGTAACCTAGAAAGATTACCTTTTGCGATGGAGTCAAATTGGACTTTTCCAGGTTCAAGAGCCAACCTAGACCCTCTAGAATGTTCCTTGTAAACTGCAGGTCCCGCGACAGTTGTTCCGGGGAAGAGGCAAAAAGTAGTAGATCGTCTAAATATGCGATCACTGAGATGCCCTTGACCCGTAGGAAAGCTAAGACTTCTACCATGACTTTGGTGAAGATGCGGGGGGAAGAGGATAGCCCGAAGGGAAGGGCCTTGAACTGCCAATGAAACGTCCCTTCTCTGGTATTTACCGCCAGCCTGAGGAACTTCTGACACCGTTCTGCAATGGGAATGTGCAGGTAGGCATCCCTCAAGTCTACCGATGCCATGAAGCAGTTCGGAGGAAGGAGCGTTTTTACCGAATAGATCGAGTCCATTCGGAACCTCCTGTAGGTGAGCGAGACGTTCAGAGGCTTCAGGTTCAGGATGAGCCTGAACTTCCCCGAGGGTTTGCGCACCACAAAAATGTGGGAGTAAAAGCCTCTGCCCGTCTCTCCTTCTGGGACTCGAACTACCACCTCCTGTTCCTCCAACTCCTGGAGGGATGAAAGGAGAGCCGCTAACCTCTCTGCGCATTTCGGTAGCGTGGTTACCAGGAGTCTGCATACTCTAACCTGTACCCTCTCCTTATGACTTCCAGAATAAGATGATTGGAGGTGATCCTCTCCCACTGTGGAAGGAAGGCCCCCAATCTTCCTCCCACCGTTATTCTGTCACTTTGTCTTTTTGGGCTGTTCAGGAGGGCGAAAAATAGCCCCCCCACGCCCTTTCCCTTTTTGTCCCCACCCCTTTTTCTGTTGATCAGATTTTGGGGGGTCCAATTTCTTCCAGGGCCGAGACTTTCTTTTAGTCTCTGCTGTTTTCCTTTTAAAAGGGAATGCCTTTTTCCTGTCGGCCGTTCGATCTAACACGGCTTCCAGACCTGGTCCAAAAAGCAAGTCCCCCGTGAGAGGAATGGCGCAAAGTTTAACCTTGGATGCGGTATCCCCCTGCCACGTCTTAAGCCATAAGGCTCTTCTTGCTGAATTGGACAATGCGGCTGATCTTGCAGACATACGCACCGATTCAGCCGAAGCATCTGCCAGATAAGCTATTCCTTTAAGGAGCATGGGAAAAGACGACAGGATTGTTTCCTTAGGCGTTCCTGCCTCTATGTGTGCTTTAATTTGCGTCAGCCAGTACTCCATGTTTCGTGCCACCACTGTGGACGCCATGGCTGGTTTGAGGTTCCCTAAGGAAGAGTCCCATGATTTTTTCAAGAGGGAATCTATCCTTTTGTCCATGGGATCTGGGAGTGCCCCCATGTCCTCAAAGGCCAAGTCAGTGTGTCTGGAGACCTGCGAAAAGGCTGCGTCTAGTTTAGGGGATTTGTTCCATACCAGCGCCTCCTCTTCTGCAAAGGGAAACCTATGCTTAAGTGCTCTTGAAAGAAAAGGTTTCCTTTCGGGGTCTTGCCACTCTTTTTTGATGGCGTCGACCAAGACCTCATGGACCGGGAACACCCTCCTTTTATGTTCCCCTAGTCCCCTATACATCTGGTCATGGAGTGATAGCTTCTTCCTTTCCTCCTGGATTCCTAGGGTGGTATGAATGGCTCCTAGGAGCTCCTCCACCTCTTCCAGGGAAAGTTTGTAGCGAGAGGATCTTGTGGATTCCCCTTCCACCTCCTCTCCCTCCGATTCCCCCTGGGGATCTGAAGACCGCTATCAGGCTCCTCCTCAACCTCGAGTCTGGCACCTCCTGGATTCTCTCCACTTCCCGAGGGAGCATCCATTAAGGACTGAGGAACACTCTGCTGTGCTGGTGGAGAAATAACCTGAGGCTGTGGCAACTGAAGACTGGAAAAAAGTGCCTTAAAAGTTTGCACAGTATTAGAAAGCTCCTTAACGGAAGCTGCTAAATCTGAAGACTGTTCTCCAGACTGCTCCCTTACTAACCCTTCTATACATTCCCTGCAGAGGGGCTTAGACCAAGATTCCCCCATTGTGATTCTGCATGAGGGGCATTTTTTCTTGGTATTGTGGGGCGACTTGCTTTTCTCTGTAGCTTTGCCCTGTGAAAAAAATTAAAAAGAGGGAGCAATCAGCAAACTTATCCACCAGCACTACCACGTAGGGCCACCAGGGGTGCGCTTCCCAGGACCGACCACCACCAGGGACCCAGTCACAACCCTTTCCCCCCCCACCACCAAGGGGAGTTCTACACCTGTGGAGCTTACAGGAAGCAGTAAGGGAACACCACCCCAGGGTTCCTCTTACCTTGGAGTGGCTGGTGCAGGATTCTCCTGGAGCGGTTCTTGAAGCCTCTGCTTCCGACATCTCCTTAGAGTACAGTGGTGTTCCAAGCCCCTGTGTGCTGTCCCCACAGCAGGTCAGAGGCAGCACCAGCCGAACGCGCGGTCCGTTTTCATCACCGCGACTGGAACCGGAAGTCACGGGTCAGACGGAAGCACTGACCTCCGCCGGAAATGGCGTCACCCGCCCTCCGACCCAGCGCTCAGAGCTCCCACGCTGGCTGCTAGTGCAGGGCGGTCTCCTGTGCCTCCGCCTATGCCACTGCTAGGCAAAAAGAAAAACGGACCCCTCCAGCTTACAGCTTCACTAAGAGAAGCTGGAGGAGCGTGATGTGCAGTCTTCTAAAGGTACCCAGCCACACTAGCCCCTTAGACTGCAGTGCTTTTTAAGAAATGAGCAGGAGAGACAGTGAGAGAGAGACTGATCCACCCCCCTCTGCTCAGCCTGCAATTAGCCCCAGCCTCCCTGGCTGTTTAGCCCTGGTTCCTTGCGATGTCTCCCCACCGGAGGAAACACCAGAACTGAGGGGCCGGGGGGAGCGGTGAGGTTTAAATCTAAAAGTTGAAGGCGGTGTTTCCTCAGAAGGGGAGGAGCCAAGGTCTCTCTATGGTGCTGTCCTGAAAGACGTAAATGGGAAAAACTTATTTTTTGTACTAGCGTTTAGGAGCCTTTAGCATTTTTTTTTCAGCCATAAAAAAAAAACTCAAAAATACAAAAACCAAAAGGTTTTTTTTTCTGCCTCTAAACATTAAAAAATGCCTTTAAACGACCTAATGTGCATGGAAACATAAGATAACGTTAGTTGCTTCTACAGGTAAAACACTTCTCTAGAAGCAACGTTTTCTTAAACCAGTGACCATGTGTTGCACCAAGTAATTATTTTATATTGATGAAGAACGTAAACTGCTGGAAAACGTGTATAATTTTATCCTGATCGGTTAAAGTTGCTTATGGCGCTTTGAATAGCAGCAGACACCTTTTAGGCTTTAGTTAAAAAAAAATATATATATATATATATATATATATATATATATATATATATATATATATTCTGTATTACTACAATTCCCTGAGAACATCCGAAGGCAGACAATTTTGGAAAATTAGATTTGACCATTATTTCCAAATCCAAGAAGCAATCAGTGTTTTATACAGAGTATGTTGCATTTGTTCATTTAGTTGAACTCTTCTGAAACACTAGCTCATCTATGGCCACTCTCAATCTGTAGGCATGGGCTTTTAAAAACAGTTATTTAAACCATCAAAATTCCACAAGGATTTCTACTTAATCGCTTGTGTCTTTCAGATGTAGACAAAGCAGGTTTAATCAATGCAACACAAGCACTGAATGACAAAAATAAAATACCTTCATATAAAAACTACTAGGTAAGTAATGAAAAGCAGGTTCTTAAAACAGATGTGTCAAAGACAGTTGGGGGCAAGGCTCTGATCAATCTATAAGGCTCCATGTACAAAATGAAATTCAGATTATGCTACAGAACTTGGTCTCCTTTCCAGTCTTCACAGCCAACTGCAAGCAAGTCTAGGCACATTAAATGCAGATGATTATGATAATTTCTCGATTCCACAGAGGTATCACACAAAAAACGCACGCACCACACTTACATATGTTGGCTCCTAAGAATCAGGAGCTGTGATCAAATCAACAGTCTTGGCCTAACAAAACTGTTTCCAGCCAGGCCTTGAAGCCTTGTACAAAAGGATACAGCACAAGAGAGAGCACCAGTGTCCCCAGGTGTGAAAACACAGGCTTCGGCCTAGTCAAGCAGTCCCTGAAGTCTTCTGCTCTGTCATTAAAATCATGCCTGGCCTTTTTTTCCCTTTATTCCTTAGGATTGCAATGAATTAGATCATCAACCACCTCCCCCTACAGGCCTCTCCTGAGCATGCTCAAATAACACACTGCCATTTCTCCTGTGCAATGTTTACAGACTTGATGACCAGCCATACTCACACAACCAGCTTCTAACCTTAACCATACATTCTCAAAACAGCAACTACTCTCACAGACAGCTTTACAGATTGACAAACTTCCTTAATCCAAAGCCAAGCTTTATAGAATGAATATTATATTTAGCCTACATTTTAGGTCTGTGCATATTTATTACCATGTCCATCTCTAGCTCCAGCAGCACAACCCCTAAAAAACAGAGCTATACTTAGAACTACTGCAAACTAAGTTAATCTATGTAGTATATTGTTCAAAATAACGTGTAAAAAAAAAAATGCACAACTGCTGGTTTAGGATACAATGATGCAGCCGATTTAAATACCTTGCAAAGCGATCGGGTGGAACTGGAAATCTTTAATACTAAAGAAGTGCATCTAAATGTGTCACTTTCCCCAACCTAAGGCCCTTTTCTATCAATGGAACCCAAGTGTCCGGACCTAGCATAAGATTTGTATTATCTTCTTTCAAAATGATAGTGGGCCTCCCTCTCATAAACCTGATATGTATTGCTTGTGACCACCGATCACATCCCAGCTGTCATTTTCCAGTTAAGTCACAAATACAAGGCACAGTTATTTCCAAAACTTGCATAAATGAACCCCGCTGGGCGATTGCACGATATTGACATGGATATTTGTGAAGTTTTATTACTAATTCTTCTATGAAGTGAAACAAACCCTCAATTAGCACGACGCCAAAAGGTGAAGCAGTCTAGGAATATTTTTAAAATAGCTTTAAAATAATAAAAATTAAAAATCGCTTCCAGCGTTCAAGATGTTTTATATAAAAAAAAAAAAAAAAAAAAAATCAAGAATCTTATAAAGCCTACATGTGTAGATTAATGCAGGTAATCCTGCCTTACAGCAAACTAAGGAAGAAAGGGGTATTATGCAGTGTGAATAGGAAAAGACCTCCTAGGGGAAATTTCATTCTTTGCCTTAAAACCCGTGGGGAGTAGACCCCCTTGTGAACACACAAGAGAAACGCTAAAGAAGCTATAAAAAATGATTTTTGATAATGCCTATGGGGGGAACATTAAGTTTAAACAGAAAAAAATAAAAAATAGAAATATCAATGTGGTACTTTTGTGTAAAATATAAACTAGAGTGGTTTTCCTGCTCATTCTATTTTTCTATATTTGCATATATCCCGGGACAAACAAGTTTATTACAAACTCAAATAGGATTAATATAAAAAGCTAAATAAAAATGTTTAAAATGTTTACTTTTTAACTTGTTTGACCGGCTTACAATTTTTTCCCCTGTTTACAGTTTAAAAAAAAATAAAAATGCAAAACCTCATGCAGAAGATAAAATATGAAATTACAGTGCCCTACCGGCCAACATGCCTGTATTGGTAGCCACTTTGTCCAGTATATTACGAGCAGGCTTCAGCAAGCTTAGAACATCTTTATATCTGGAGACCAAAATACATTTTACTCTGTTAAAAAGAAAGACCAAAGAACATTCAATAAGAAATAAATACGGAGCACACGGTCTTCAAAATTCCAACAGCCTTCCAGAAAAGGCTTCAAATAGGTCGGAAGAGGAGATCTGTGACCTTTTTTTCGGCAGCAGGTTCATTTTTAACATTGATCGCGTAGTCTAGAACTACCACATCTACTGGAATCTTTGCACAACAAAGCAGGATTTAGTGTAAACATGTGTCACATTCATGTCAGAGCTCTCAGAGTAAACTAGAATAAGTACAGTACAGACTTGGCATCCAGGCCTGTTACAGCTTCCATGTTTTCTAGCCCCCTCCTACTCCTTTGTGCTAGAGCTTATAAGAGAAGATTGTGATGAACACAAAGAGACAGGAGCAAGATGGCAGACAGACAGACTGTACCTGTATGTAGAAGTGCTATGGCCTGGTAGACAGATCAGACATTTTGAGCTGACAGTCTGCAATGTCTGAATGACGGAGCTCCCTCTACTGATCAGACATGGGGCATGGAAACCATTTAACAGAGCTCATATCGGCAGCCATCTCACAGCCTGAAATCACCTCATGGTCTTCAAGAGGCACCTTCATCTGACAATTACTGCAGCCCTAAGCTCTTCTACATAGCAACTTGTGCTCATCTCAGCAGCCTCTCCTGGAAATATCTGGATAATAATCTGTGCTACAAAAAGGTATAAAGCAAGTCAGTCATTTCCAGGCAAAACAAAGCACTAAAGTAAAAAAAAAAAAAAATCTTACCGAGCTGAATCATACAGGAGACGGCACTGTCATGTACTTCATTGCTGGTCCCAATATTTAACATAACCAGTTCCACCATAAATACAGCAAGCAATACCTGCTGTTTAAATTTACACCTTCACACACAGGAGCTTGGCATACATGAACAGACCAGTGATTGAAATGAAAAGTATGCACAATGTGGTACTGATCTAAGATCTATGATCATTTAGAAGCAACCAGTATTCAAAAGCTTGTAACTAAATCTAGCAACAGTTAAAAGTACAAAATTTAACTCTTCCTAATTTGTATCTGTGGCCAAGATTTAATGGTCTCAACTCCCAATAACCCATAAGGACTGTAAATAAAATACAACAGCTGACATCAATTTGAAAGCACCAACTCAGAAGAAACAATGTATTAAACGAAAGGATGATACTGGACATCACCACCAATGTTTGCATGTAGTTGGTCAGCATGCACTAGCCGAAAAGGCCGACAAGGCTCAGCAAGTCACAACAAAAATAACAGTACAACTTAAATGTCAAAGTCAGGAGCAGGTCATTTTAACCTACAAGCAAGCATGCATGTTATTAGGAGAGATAACATGAATATTTTGGCAAACTACTTAAAAAAAAATAAAAAAAATCCAAAAGCAGCTGTATCTCTTCTACATGCTTAGAATAGCTGACTCTAGGGACTTTATATATACTATTGTAGTTTAACGATTCACTTCCATAAAGTCTTCGTGGGAATTGGCATAAGGATAAGTCTATAGATTAGTCAGGTTATAAAAATTAGTTTTGCTTACGCTAAAAAAAAAAAAAAAAATAACCGAGTTCTTTAAACTGGAGTCTAAGCAGCCAGTAGTGTACTTGATTGGCCTTCATCTATAAGCTTTATCAATAATCCTAAAAAGACCAATGCTCTCCCAACAAAAAGGTAACATTTTAAACTATATACTCCTAAATGATGAGCCAACATATAGATCTAAAAATTCAAGGTAGTAAATAATATTCTATGCTGCAGAAAGCAACCAAATCATTTTTTTTTCTAAATCATCTGTTCAAACTGGATGAGAGACGTCCTTTTAAGACTGACACACGAGGCAGAAGCACAGGTGAAGGACATTCTTTTGCAATAAAAGCAGAAAAATAAAGAAATTTGTTGGATGCAGTTCTGTGAGGGTAAGATTTGATATTCCCCTTATGCACCATTAAAGAAGGTCCCCCCCCCCATTTGGGCATTAGGCAAATCTTTGCTATAATGCCAAATGAAGGTTCCCTAGCTACAAACTGCACTCCTGGCTATATCTCTCTCACACACACAATATGTCTGCTTCTTCATCGCACCCAGTAAAAAAGCAGAGCTCACTGTTGAGCCTCATCAGCAGTTTAGGCTGCTCCTGCTCCAATGACAGTTCTTAAACACTTGTTATTACAGAAGGTATGGAAAGGGGGGAGGTTGAGGGATGCAATGAAATGCCATGGAAACTGCTAGCACAAGACTTATGCCCTACTTTTGCTAATATAAAAAAACATACAATTAAATCAGACCGGTGTCTACAGTTCTGTAGAATGCAGCAACTATCTGCAAGTGAGAACATTTTTATACAATGGTTAATCTCAATCTGTAACCACAATCATGCAATCTCTGACGAGCCTCAGCTCAGACACTGGCTCTTATATGTTCCATTTAACGTAGCTTAACTTTTCAAAAGGTACCCATAGCAACTGGATGAAAATCGGGAATATAAAAGATTTAGTTTCCCTTTGTCCATGAATATGTGCATTGCTAGTCACATAGCCTATACGTCTACATTGATCAAGTGGTGGTCTATGTCAAGTGAAAAAAATGAGTTTTCATGTAGAGGTTCCGATTGGCTGAATTGACCACACTGTGACCAATGCCATGGCACCAGTAGAGTTAAACATTCCAAGCATTCTAGTAGAAAACATTTATCTTTGTCTTTTTGACCATTAGTTTATATTCAGGAAGTTGATATAAATGAATGTCAGGGTGAAGTTATAGGATCAACCCAAATTGGTCATAATGTACACATTCAAGTTGAAGTCATGCTTAAAGCTTACCACGTACACACACATTACAATCTGACTGTACAATCTTTTTATGATCAACTTAAGGACTCTTGCACACAATACTCTTGTTTGAACATCTACTTTTCCAGCCTTCTTTTTCTATGTATTTGCGCGTATTTTCGTGCATATGCATTTGCGCAAATTCACACAATCTTGCAAGCATTTTCGTGCAAACTTATTCTCGCGTTCTTATTCTGCAATATTTAAATGATCATTTGTGTGCAATCACGGGTACTTGTGCGCATGAGGCGTAAATTACTGACCAAAAATGCAGATTTTTCTATTTCATTATTACTAAAGAATACGCGGCGCTTGTTTACGTGCCTGTGTGCATAGGCACATTACAATTATTGGGCTGTATTTTAGCTCAGTAAAAAAAAAAGCTGTACTGAGCTTTTTCAAGCTGCAGTGTGCAAGAGGCCTAAGATTCCCTAAAACAGTTACAACAAATTAAAAAAAAAATGCTTTCTTTGAAGGCACATGCACTGAAACAATATTAAAGATTTTTTAAACTCTGAAATAGGGAGTGATTGACACACCAGAAATAAAGATTAAAGAACACAAGTTCTAAATTAATAAAAAAAAAAATTAATGAAAGGCAATCAATGAGTTACTGACAAAATTTGCTTGCGACATATAGAGATGCCATAGTGGGAGGATAAAAGCTCTTGTCACCCAAAAGATAAAGCACAATTAAATGGCCATTTTTACTATAACTAGAGAAATATGGGTCAGAAACCTTGTCATTGAAAACCTGTAATTAAAGAAGAAAAACATTGTCTATGGCATGGTTGTCCAATAGCACAGGTTGCATGTTAGCCAGAACAAATGACATCCCAATTTACAGCAAAAAAGTGTCTGAGGATAACAAAGACCTCTTCATTATGGGTCTCTTTGGGATTAAAGACAAAACCATACTAATCATGTGACCAAATGGATCCAAACTATTTTGGCTTTGTCAATGTAACAGCTAAATGTATAATTAACTATTGTTTGCCAAACTACTAAACTACTTTGGACTTCTGGCTGATAAAGTCCAAGCTGTTAGCCTGCCCAAGTATAAACACTGAAGAACATTTTCCAAAGATCCCAGCATAGTACATCACTGTGTATAAACTGACATTTGTCAGCACAGTCAACATTCTTCCCCTATATATGCTTATACAGCAAAGCTGTGAATATTAAACTGCTGTGTAAGTTCTGACCTAGTCTAGATCTCGGCAAATATGGAAACGAGATGCATGCGAAAAAATAAAATCAGAAATAAATTTCCTGCATAAAAACCTCAAAACAATATCACCACTCAATCTGACCCTTAAACAATCTGCCTTCACCTAGATACAAAGAGACTAGTCTCTGAACACCACAGAACATGATTCAGAAACTGAAAATGCTACAAAATGCAGTGTCCATGGATTTCAACTAGGACACCTCTGCAGAGCGTTAATGATGAGGGATCTATCTGAATAGTAACCCCTGTTAAACATAACAGCAATGTATGGACACTACAACTTGAACAAGGATTTCCTGTGTTACTTGGCATTGGTTTCAAACATTCACAGGGCCAACGAGACCTGTGAAGCCTGGTGACCTCAGACAAAGAAGACTCAGCTCTAGAGAGACACAGGACAACTCAGAGAAGTGACTGCACCTATCCAAGGACAACCTGTGGTGCTTAGCACCCAGCAAAGTGTAAAGCTCCCCCCTGGTCTGCACCAGAAGCCATTATACACAGAGTGAGACATACAGGCCTGAGAGAGTCAGCAAACGTCTCTGCCTTTTCTCTTCTTCCTTGGTCCAAAAGCTTCTAAACAGTCACATGACCTAGCTCCCTCTATAGGTAAAATGAAAATCACACACACAAAGCATGCTTGGGGCACCATTTCATACAGGCAGCCATCCCAGAGTGCAAACAAGGAAAGCCATGAGACATAGCTTTGTTCTGGTCTTTTCTGGGCCCAAATAATCTGCCAGGCGGCACAGATCTGAGATGACACAAAAACACTGACTGCATGCAGCAACTGGCTAAAACATTCCCCACTAAGAAAAAAGCGGTTATCTTAGCACATCATGCAAAGGTAGAAACTTGTTTCCAGCATTTGTCTATTTACATTATTGTTCCATCTTAACCTTTTTTTTTTTTTTTTTTTAATTACTGGAACTAAAAGAAATGCTGACATGTATCTTGGTACATGAGAAAGGCATCATTGTTTAAAGATTCAGTCAACCCCCCCCTAGTCAGGAGCCTATCATATCATAAATTTTACAGCCCTTTGCACAGAAAACAAGAAGGGCGGTGAGATCAAAATTCAGTTCTCAGCGACATAAATAGTGGAATCCTTCTCTGATGCAAAAGTTCTTGAGTTTGAGGCTGATCCTAATTATGGGTCTCTTTTCAATTTACCTAACGATGTACCTACAAGTATGGAAATAGCCTGGAATATTTCCTGATTTATAGTCAAGTAACTGCTCTGGTATAACAGGCACAACATTATGCACATCTAGTATTGAGGTTTTACACTGGGAAGAAAAAAAAAAAGCACCCAATTACCCAACAATATATTAACAAATACAAACAAAACTATCAGGAAACAAAAATTCTTCAGAAATTAGCTGTGTGTTTTCTGAATCACATAGAACAAAAAATAATAATCTCATGGTTTAGGTGTCTTTGTGTGACATCATCCTAAAACAGAAGAGTCCTTTAGTATCTACAATGACTAAAAAAAGTAATCAACGTTTAGGATTCTAGAGCCTAACCTGGGGCCTGAAAAGGGGGCTGTCCATTTTGGTTTCTCTTTTTATGGGTTTTCTTTCTCAGATCTTTTAGAATAGATTTTGTAGACGGAATAATTAAATTGTGCTACATTTGATATTTAAGGAGGCTATATTGCAAACTGATTTGTAGAGCGGCAATAATAGTAGCGAGCTCTAGAGGTCTTATGTAATGTGTCTCCAATGTATGATAGTCTCCTGAAGCATGCCCAGTCTCCAACAACTCTCATAGTATGTCTCTGACCATCTTCTGTAGCATGTTCAGAGTCTATCTCTGGTCTGAATTGTAACACATGAGCAGAACCAGCAGACATCAACCTTTAGAAGAGAAAAGTAAAATGTGCCAGCACTCAGACCCCCAAAGATTTAGACACTGGCTTTGATGAAAATGTGACCAGCCAGGTATAACCTCTCCCCCCCCCCGCACTCCGATTTCTGACCGGCGCCATCTGTGTGCGGGGGTGGTTTCAGTACAAGGGGTTGGTGTGCTGTGATTATTCTGGGTGTTCACACCTTCGAAATTTTTTTCGCTTGATTGTATAAAAGCAATACCAAGAGCAAGATCATATACACAGATGGGATCAAATCCAAGAAATAGATTTTACAGCATAAAAACACTTTTTTTTTTTTTTAAATGGTTTTTCGAGAAACAGAATTCAGAGACAATTTGAGACACTCAAAAGCAATCTAATAAGGGATGGGCAATAGCAACAAACCACTAACAGGCCTACACAACAACAAAACTTGAGGCTGGCCTGCAGCTCCAAAAAGTTTCCTGAAGTTGGCATCAGACGAAGCCTGAACATCTACCTGGTAAAACGTTTGAATAGAAGACCAGGTGGTAGCCTTGCAAATCTGGGAAACCGTTGACTGATGCCAAAAAGTCTAGGATGCACTCATGGACCTAGTAGTGTGTGCTTCAACAGGAAAGTGCAGAACCTTACGCCTAAGATTATAAACTTGGAAGATATTAGCTATTGAGAAATGGCGAAGCCAGAAGTTAATTCCCCTTCATGGAGACCATCAGTGTTGATAAAATGGGAGTCATTCTCTCATAAAACGCATTGACTGTGAGGTAGGCAAGCACAACACAAACGAAATCTAGACAATGAGGGGAGATGATCTTCCGAATCACTAAAGCCGAACAGAACAACAATGTCCTAGTTGAGGTGAAAATAGGAAAACAACTTCAGAAAGGAAGGATGCTATAAGCCTCAACACGACCTTGCGTAAGAGCAAAAAAGTTTATTTTTTGTGCTGTTTTTAAACAGAAAAGAATCTGCCAGCTCAGACACATACTTTACACGGTTGTGCTCCTTGTCGCCATTTGCGAGTAGGTCCCGGGGGGCCTTTATTCCTGGTTCATGGGGCTCCAGCGTTTAGCTCCGGGCGAAGGCACAGGTGTCTGACAGCTGCTGGGGGTAGACCATGCACCTGGCTCTATGAATGTTTAGGGCACTATGCACCCAGAGACAAATGCCCAGAATACAATCGGTCTACATTCTGGGCATTCATTCCTGGGTGCATATTGCCCTAAACATTCTTACAGCTAAGTGCACCATGACAGGTAGGCGCACAGGGTTGCTACAAGACAGCCACCCAGTACAAAAGTCTTAAAGAATGGGAGGCTAGCAGCCTTTGGAACAAGATCCAAAGTGCTGAGATTTGCCCCTTGATGGCACTCAGGGTCGAATGCTGATCCAGGCCTAACTGCAAAAAAGTTAACATTTCATTCTTTGAAAATACTCTGTGGGATGAATCTTATTTCCTCACACCAACCAAAGAATGTCTTCCATGTGCTATACTAGACCTTTAGGGAAGTGCCCCCCCCTCCCCCCATCCCTTAAGTCCCGGGTTTCAACAGCCATGCCATTAAAGCCAGAGGCAGGATGGCAAACCGGTCCATGGAACAGAAGTTTCTTCCAATCTAGAAGAGCCTACGGAGAGCACCCGCCAGACCAGAATGAAGACAGTGCTTTGAGATGCAAGATGAGACAGGTGCCCCCTTTCGGTTTGTGTGAAAAGGTTTGAGTAGAACCTCTGAAATCTTTCCACTGCAGGCATTTGACTCCTTACACAGGTATAGGGCTGCCAAACATTTTGGAGGTGTAAACAGTTTATCAGGACCCTCCTAATCATAAAGGATGTCTGGGATAACACCTGAATTGGAAAAGTCCTGGTAGACTTAAGGTCTCTAAAGCCCCGCACACACGGGCCGAATGTTGGACGCTATCGGCTGGTTCTATAAAAAACTGCTTTCTGTCAGACGTGCATATTGGAAAACCAGCACCCAGAATATTGCGGGCGGGGGGGCACCCCCTGTCAGAACTCAACAGCTCAGCGGGGGAGATCACTGAACATCGGATTGATGTTACAGCGGCTCCAACCGGAGCCGTCACTCATGGTGTGTACCAGGCTTAAGGCAGTGTTTTTCAGCCTCTCTTTCAGCCGTAGCACCGTGCAAAATTCTGCACATTCACGAGGCACCCCATTCTAAAATGGAAATAACTAAACTAATAGTTGTATATAACATATGAACATTCACACACATAGGACACCCACACAGGTACAGAAACAGATTCCAGCCCCTCTTCTCTCCCAGTTTCTCTAGCTAACATGACCCCAGCGCAGATGGAGAGGAGCAGATAAAGCACATGAAGTGTGCTCCTTATGAACTGATGTCATTGACGTCAAATATATATATATATTTATTTTGTAGGGTGAAGAGCGGCTTGAAGGATTTCTGAGAGTCAGCCTCTGTGACAGAGGACTCAGAGGCTACAGGCAGATCAGATAACAATTCTGCAGGGGAAGGTGAAGAGGTATTTTTACGACCTCTGCAGTCACAGGCTGGCCATACATTAAACAACTTTCTTGTACAATTTTCTTTTAGATTTACCAAAACCATATAATAAGGAGGTAAAACCTAAACCTTTTCATTTTGTGTGCAATCGCTGCATAGTTGAAGGTAAATCTAAAGGAAACTGAATAAACTAAATCGGCTATAGTCAGGAATTAAGATTACAATTTGGCCCATTAAATCCATGCCTGAGATAGTGAAGACACTTCAGAAAGTTAAGGGAGACTCCAAGGAGTCAAATTTCCAGGGTGTCAATGTCAAGCCCTCAAGTGGGTACTCTGCTGGTAGCACTGGAGCAGTTAGTGGATCGCAAGCTGGAGGAACTCATTACAAAAGGGACTATTCCCCATGTAATGGGTCGTGACATGTTGCGCTGCAATGCAGGCATAATATAGAGCATGCCAAGCACGACATTCCACATAAAGAATTACATTGGCCCTAAATTTCTCAGCATTAACCCTTTCCGACAGAATATATAAGGCTATTAAAGGCACAAATGGTTCCATTAATAAGGCAGCTTCTGGTGTTCAGCTCCACAGCCTACACACAAAGTGAGTCTTCAGAGATTGGGTCACAGCTCTGGACCCAGTAAGCCCTCCTTGAAGTTGGGGTAGTTCTAAAGGGAAGGTTCCTGTTTATCAGCATGCCAATCATCCTATGGACAGCAGTTTCTCCTAATTGTCTCAGAGTCCTTCAATGAACAAGAAAGAAATGTTTTGTGAGCCCAAAGTATATTCAAAAGCAGTCACATAAGCCCTTCGCATAGTACATACAGTGCGACCTAGATCAGTGTTGGAGACAGTAAGTGGCACATACAATCATTCTATTTTCTGCATAAAGATTTCAAAACACATCAAGATCCCAATAACCAACTCATAAGCTTACGATTAGAAAGTCTGTTTTTACAATGCTACATAAGGACTTAAGCTGGTCATACATTATACGATTTTCTTGTTCAATTTCCTTTAGATTTACTTTCAACTATGTAGTGCAAGGACCTGCTTGATAATTTGAGGTGTTTAGGTCTGACCTCAAATTATATGGTTTTGGTAAATCTAAAAGGAACATTGTACAAGAAAATTGTATAATGTATGGCTAGTGTTAGAAAGAGGTCTTAGAAAAATCAAAGAACAGGTTTAGGAAACTGAAAATACTAAAAATGCAGAGTGTGCATGGCTTTCACCCTCTACAGACAACTAATAAAGAGGGAGCTGTCTGCCTTGTAATGACAGTGCAGAAAAGACCATCAATAAACAAATGCATTTAAACAGCAATGTATGGACACTAGAACTTGAGCAAGGATATCCTGGTGTCAAAACACTGAAAGAGCTAATGATATCTGTGAAGACTTATAGTCTCTAAATCCAGGGACACACAAGACATCTCAAGTAATAGTAGCTCTTTTGGTACAACATGTGGTTCTTAGCACCCAGAAAACTGTAAAGCTCCCCCTGGTCTGCACCAGAAGCCAATATACACAAAATGAGACATACAGGCCTGAGAGAGTCAGCAAACGTCTCTGCCTTTTCTCTTCTTCCTTGGTCCAAAAGCTTCTAAACAGAGTCACATGACCTAGCTCCCTCTATAGGTAAAATGAAAATCACACACACAAAGCATGCTTGGGGCACCATTTCATACAGGCAGCCATCCCAGAGTGCTCACAAGGACAGCCATGAGACTCCCGCTTTGTTCTGGTCTCTTCTGGGCCCAAATGATCTGAAGGAAGACACAGATCTGAGATGACATGTCAAAAACTGCATGTTTTACTGTACTTCAGGCTGAGGCACAAACTACTATCCTTCAAAACATGCATTGTAATAAAAAAAAAAAAAAAACACAACACACTTTCAATGCATAACTGACCTACTGTACAAAATGATTGCACACAACCTTTGCCACTAATAATAACTACTTTTAAAATTCCAACATTAAAGAGCAACTTAAAACACACCATCTATTCCAAGGCACCTGCAGGCAATGTGTGTCATGAGCTGGTTTGAATCCCGACCATGACTCCATCTGCCTGGAGTTTGCATGTTCTCTCTGTGCCTGCGTAGGTTTCCTCCGGATACTCCGGTCTCCTCCCACACTCCAAAGACACGCTGGTAGGTTAAATCGGATCCTGTCTAAACTGGCCCTAGAACATGAATGTGTGTTGGGGACCTTAGGTTGTAAGCTCCTTGAGGGCAGGGACTGATGTGAATGTACAATGTATATGTAAAGCGCTGTGTAAAATTGACAGAGCTATACAAGTACCTGAAATAAATAAAATGAATAAATGAATTACTACACATGCTAAATATCAACATCAGCCAACTATACAGGAATACCAAGTTTTCTTTCTTTAGAAAGGCAAGGGTCAGGTGTAATAGTCTAAAAAACAAAAGTTTATCATAAAAAAAAGATACATAGAAACTAGGTCATAACATTAACAGCAATGGAGCACGATCAAACGGTTATTGGTGTCTCTTCCAAGAAGGGGGAAATCATTTTAGTATTAAGAAGAGAGTTAGCTTTCTAGTTGCCCAATATTAACTGCCCCTTTCTCATTTCAAAGTGTATATTCTTTAACATAGATGTAAACCATAAATGAATAGTTTGACAAAACACTGTTTTTTTTTTTTTAATTAAAAAAAAACTTTTTTTTAATCATTTATTGCATACCAGTACTGCAAATCTGCTTCAGCCACTTCCTGTCTACATGCACTCCAGTGATGGATGCATGGCATAACTCAGGTTGTTTCCCGATAGTGACAGCAACTGACCATGCCTGTGTAATGTGTGTTGAAATGACCACTTGTAATCTTAACTGAAAGCCCATATGGCAGAATGACAACACCTGAGAAACCTGGGCAGAGCACTGTCACCCTATAACAAAACATATTGAAAATTACTTTTAAAATTAAGATGTTAAAGATTATAGAGATTCAGTTACATATGATTCAAGACTGGTGTTTTAAACATTTAAAAAAAAAAAAAAAATGAGGCACAGCTTTCTCAGTTTATAGAAAAGCCATGTTAATACAAAACAGTAAATTTCATTCAAACAATGTAATGTATTTCCATGAGTTACATGAAAAACAAGCTTAGATTCACTAGAAAAGACCAAGAAAACTGCCACAGAAAGAGCCACAAAAAATAGATTCTCGGTCTGCAATTAGATCTGGTTTAAGGAGAACTCCAAAAACTGTACAACTTTTACTAATAAATATTAATAACATAATTTGAAGGGTGACACTAAAAACCGACACATACGTTAATCTGATCATTTTTTACCTTCCAAAATAGTTTAAGAAATTTAAAAAAAATACATCCCATTTTCAGCTTGCACACTTTTTATAAATCCACGCTTATGATTTCAGTGTACTATAACCCCACGTTCCTATTTGGGGCAGAGAGGTTTGGTGTGTTTAGGACATCTCTTTAGCTATTGCAGACTGTGTTCCCCAAAAAAGTGTATAGTCAATAATGATAATCCATGCAGATGCTTGAAAATAATTTTAAACTTCAATACAGGGGTTTTTAAAAGCTATAAAATAGAAACCCCACACCCCATAACTTGGTATTTTAATGCACCAATGGTTTTCTTTTGCATTGAAACAAGTTCTCCTCATCTAAACAAAACTGAATATAAATTGAAAGGGTTACTATGAAAATATATAATGTAGGAAGATAAAACACAGGCTACAGTGATCAGAAAATACTAGTCTTAATAATCAATTAGTCAACTAACAGATAACTTCAACCAAGTTTTACAACTATAAAGGAAATGGAAAAGTTAGATTAAATCTGTAAAATCTGATGTGGTCATGGCAACCAAGCTAATAAATGTAAGAAAGAAAAATGCCTACCCCAATTAGATTCAAATTAGACTTTTAAATTAAATCAACATCAAGGCATCTCAAGACTGAAAAAAAAGACCACCTGTGTTGCCCAAAAAACAATCAGATTCCTGCTTAATTATTAATAGACAGAACAAGTGCAAAGTGTAGTAACCTATAACAACCAGGCTTCAGTTTACCATGACTAAACCCATAAAACATGAATTCTGAATACACACAATAATTATTGCATGCTGTCACTGCTTTTCGCAAACGTCTTTTTTTTCTATTGCAGGTTTTAAATGAAAGGAAAAAAAAAATAGTGGAAAATAGGCAATACTTTTTTCAGACACCGTAAACTGTGACCCAAAGTTGCCCAATGTTGTGCTGCTACCCTTCAGTGTTAATAGCTATATTCCCAGCAGCTGTTTGAGACAGCAGCAAGTTCAACCTCAATCTATTACTCTTCTTGCCTGACAAAAAAGCAAATGATGACAATTTAAAGCAATTTTCTTCCAAAACAGTGAGGAATCAGTATGGTGGTCAACAGCAGTCACAGCACATCCATACAAAAAGGAGAAAAAAATGCACACATGTTCTTGCATGGCCCTTGCATCTTACATACATTGCACTAGCCTGTGTACTCAGCTTTAGTTCCATTTCAGAAGTGGCTTCTGTCTGGATTGCATTGTCCTAGGTCCTTCCTGTAGACTTCAGGGCCTACTCCACAGCTCCACACACACACACACGTTCCAGACACAGTGTGGGTGCAGCCAGACTTGGGGCATGCTCAGTGCAGTCTACAGCTCAGAGCCATTGCATAGCATTCAACAGAAAAAAAAAAAGAGGAAGTGAAAAGCAGACTAGCTAATTTACCAGCTCTACCACAGCATCAACCTTCATCCTAATTACCTAGCAAGCAACTATGGATGAAGGTGAAAACCATAGACAGATGAATGGAATAGAATAAAAAAAAAAACACACAAAAAAAAAAAAAACAGAAAAAACCCCCCCCCCCACACTACAGTTTTACAAACCTACTTTGACGACCCAGACCAAAAACCTACGGAATGCAGCAGCTGTACACAAAATGGATTGAATATCTACATTTCCAAAAGTAATTGCTAAGTAATTGTTAAACAGTTAAGCTGCAGGTTTTTGCAAATATAAAAGATAAAATATCAAGTTACCCCTTATGTAAATGACAGATGCCTGCCACCAATATGTCCCTTAGTGGCATAAACATGGATATATAAAAAGTGTGCAGCCTGCTCTTCTAAGCTTTCAGCTTAAGCTAAAATAAACCTGTCGTTAGAGAAAGATGGGATCTGCCATTGCTGGTCTCATGAAAATGCTAGTTGCCTGGCTGTGTTTGGCTTTGATAATTTGAGTCTAATGCCGCGTACACACGAGCGGACTTTACGGCAGACTTTGCCCGGCGGACGGGATTTCGTCGGACAATTCAATCGTGTGTGTGGGCTCCAGCGGACTTTGTTTTCTCAAAAGTTGGACGGACTTAAATTTGAAACATGTTTTAAATCTATCCGTCGAACTCGAGTCCGGTCGAAAAGTCCGCTCATCTGTATGCTAGTTCGACGGACAAAAAGCCACGCTAGGGCAGCTATTGGCTATAAACTTCCTTGGTTTAGTCCAGTCGTACGTCATCACGTACGAATGCGACGGACTTTGGTGGATTGTGTGTAGGCAAGTCCGTTCATTCGGAAAGTCTGTCATAAAGTCCGTTGAAAAGTCCACCGAATGTCAAACTCTTGTCTTTATTTGTCCAAGGCCAGCGACCGAGAACGCATTGAAACCGAAGCATCCACCTGACCGCCAGCGATCCAACATTCTCATAAAGGAGAGGTCAGTAATGACAGCCTATATAATTCTCTCAGGACAGGTGTACTTTAAAATTAAATCTCCAGATTGCATAAAATTATGGGAATCAACATTGCATTGGTTTTAAGGTAATCAGGACATAAATATGGAAGTTGCTCTTAGTCAATTGTTTTAAGTTGGCATGCTTCCTCCAGGGTTGTTATACCTATGCTTGGTTCACTATTGAGTCATTGACCTGGAACAAACATGCTTATCAGATTTTAGGAAAAATTATATGTACACACTTGTTCTAAAACAATGAATCCCCAAATAGCGAACCAAGCATTCGAATGACAGGTCCTGTGAAGCATGCAACTTCAAAACAAGTTAGCAATATTTCATGGCATATTTCATGTTTGACGGGTTCCCTTTAACCCTTTCACTGCCAGGCCTCGTGCTCAGCTTTAAACCTCTGGTGACCAGACCGCTTTTGCAATTTTTCACTTTTTTTTTCCTCTTACACTTTTCAGAGTTTGTAAAAGATCCCACAAATCATCAATTTTCCGAAAACATAGGACCAGCTGGATTAAAAGAGATGGTGCTGTTGATTCACATTTTTTAATGAATATCAGTGATCAGTGGCTTGTCAGCAGCCGATCACAGCTATTTGTTTTTGTTTTTTTTAACAAGCAGAATCTGAGGGACAATTTTGCTATAAATTCATGGTCACTGAGGAGACCATGCGCTTCTAAGCAGAGGGGGGAAAGCAGCCATCATAAGGCAATCTGACCAGGTGAACTGGAAACCGTTTGGTGCCACCATACGCCTTATGTCAGTGGCAGAGAAAAGTTTAAAGATGAAAAACTCATCATCATCATCTTCGATTTATCACTTTGTGAATCTGTCACTTGGAACAAGCATGCAGCCAGTGAACTCAGAGCTACCCTGCATACTTATTCATTCCTTTGACTAGTGATCCAAGTTTTTTTTGCAGCTTGTTCCCTTTTGAGGAAGCGTACAAGTGTCAGCCAGCAGCATTGTTAAATCGAAAGATAGAGAGGAATTCTGTGCAAAATTCCTTTGCCTACATCACCACACGTATTTAAAAAATTAATTAAAAAATACTCAAAGTAACAACATGTTCATCTACTCATCCATGAATGTTGTTACAAAAAGAAAAAAAAAAAAAAGTCTCATTTAGGCTCGGTTAACACTGGGGCGACTTGTCAGGCGACCTAGTCGCCTGACAAGTCGCCTCCCGTTCTGTGCTATGGAACCGTTCTAATCGGAGCGACGCAAGTCGCTCCGACTTAGAAAAAGGTTCCTGTATTACTTTGGGGGCGACTTGGGGCGACTTGCATAGACTTCTATACAGGGGGCCTGCAAGTCGTGCCGCCCCTGTGTGAACCGGGCTTTAACCCAACGTGTAATAATGGCAATTTTGTATTTACTGTAAAATACATTTCTTTGCATTCAGAAAATGTTGGGTCATGCTGCTGCCTTCAGGAGAATTTGGACACTAGCAAACAAAACAAAATTGCCAGCCAGTATAATCACTCCAAATACCAGCACGTCTCAGTTTTTGTAAACAGCAGAACCAATAGCATGACAATAGACACACGGGGATGGTAACTGTGCTCATCAATAGACTACAGAAATTAGTTACACTGCAAGTATAATCCATTTTCTTTGTTTATTAAGGGACACAGGAATTCAGACACCGCCGGAAAGCAGTCCAACTGAGGGATGGGTGACACTGAGCACATTCAAGGGGCCACCTTAAAAACCTTGCATACAAAAGCTAGCATCAGAAAAACCCGAAACATCCACCTGGTAAAAATTGGAGAATGTATGAACAGAAGACAACTGCTTGATGCCAAAAACCCCAAGAGGCTGATCCTTGAAACCAAGTTTGGATGATGATCTGTTTGAGACATCAAGAAATGCCCTAACCACATCCAAACAATGGATTAGAACTAGACAGACATGGAACAACAATGTCCTGTATGAGGTGAAAGAAAAACTAGTTGGGCAATAAAGTAGTCCTGGGCCTCCATTTCAAATTGTCTCTATGCAAACCCAGAAAGGTTTCTATGTGGAAAAGGATTGTCAGTTTGGACATGAGCCTCGTCAAGAGCTCCCTTTACACAGGGACCATCAGGAATGACAGAGAGAGTCAGTCTTTCTAATGGAACCTGTGACTGCGAAGTAGACATGTACAGCTCAAATTACATCCAGACAATGGAGGGAGATCTTGCGATGAACTGGAGCTGGGCGTCAAAACTATATCCTGGTTGAGTGGAAGTAGACAAAATATGTCCTTGTGTAATACCAGAAAGGGTTCTTTGCAGCAAAGGCTGCCAGTTTAGACACTTGGCCAGAGGTGATGCCAACAAGAAATGCAACCTTGTCAGCAAAAGTGGAAAGGGGTATATCCCTATTAGGTTCAAAGGGCAGTTTTTGAAGGGCCCAAATTCAGATTTCACAAAGTCATGGGGAAGCAACATGGAATGGGAACTTAGCGGTCTTTGGAACAAAATCCCAAACACTGAAATCTGACTCTTAATAGTACTCTGAGCCAAGTGTTGATCCAGGCCCACCTACTGTACTGAAAGGCCAGGATGCATCCCACAAAGAATTTTGCTGGGACGGAAATCTTACATCTCACACCAAGCAAAAGCTTTCCATGTACTATGGCAGAACTTTCTGGGAGGTAGACTTCCTAGCCCTTAACATCATGGGGATCACCAATGCCTTTGCCTTGTCGAACCTAGGCTTCAGGACGAATTAGGTGCTTCAAGAGTCACTGGGATATCCTCCTTCTCATTCCTGCAGAGCAGACAAGAAAGGGGTTTTAGGGGAGGAAAGACATAGATCCGGCAGTACTGTTCCCATGGAGCCACCAGAGGGATCCCTGAACCTGTCTAGTCGGATGAACCTGGAGGTCAGGAAACCCGCCATCCGATGCCCCCTGCCTGTAACAGGTTCTGAAAAACCTCCAGGTGAAGAAACCATTCATCAATGTCCAGGCACTGCTGACTGAGGTCTGCCTGACTGCCAATAATCAACATCTGGGATGTAAATAGCAGGCAGGGCTACAATGCGTAGTTCTGCCCAGTACAGAATTCTTTGTATACCTTTTGCGGTGGAAAGACTTTGCTGATGGTTATGTATCCCACTGCTGTGGCACTGTCTAACTTAATATGGATCAGGTGGTGCTCCAGTTGAGCGACGAGATTTTCATTGACCACGTTCCCTGCATCAACAAGGTGCCCGAGACTCCTTTCCAGCCAACAGACGGACTGAAAAGACTAGACTGACTGTCTCATGATGATGAGGTTTTGTTGAAAGCGTCTGGAGTGAAAAAGGGCAAATGGTAGCAGCCTTAAGGGAGGCTTCAATCAGACCAAAATGGGAGCCCCCCTTCACGCAGAAGATATACCTGTGGGTTTCTGCAATATGGAAGCTGCATAATCCATTCTCCTGGTGTAACGGAAGTGAAGGGGACAGACACATGGTTTGTGAAGGTGTCAGGCACTGGAATGCATGTCAGATTTCTTACTTTTAGAAGGAATAAAGTAAAAGTGAAAGTTGGTCACATTTCATCAAATCCTCATTTTCTTTAAAGCACCTTTAAAAAGAAGGTGCAGTGTTTAGGTTTATGACAACCATTATTATTCAAATATTTCAGTTCAAGTTATAAAATGAAGGCCCGCTACATTGGCCGATTTTTAAATCTTGGCATGTGAACACTGGTCTGAACAGCGTCATGTTAATTTTCAAAGCCATTAAAGTGTTAATAAACCCACAACCGTAAAAGTCTGTATATGCAGTAAAGCATGCTTGTTATACTCACTGTGGAATTTAAGGGGTTAATCCTCCGCATTGTGTAAAAAAGGCTGCTTGATCCTGTCTGCTCTGATCCTCCCCTTCTTCCACTGTCCCCAATCCATCTCCTGATAATACAGAGCCTTGTGGCACTCTGCACATGCTCAGTTTGGTGTGTATTGCTAGAGAGTTTTTTCGTCTTAGGAGGGTGCATATGATCTGCACAGGGCAAATCACCACTCTCCAGACAGAGGGTCAGGGGTCCTGCAGCCTCATAGGACAGTCATAGGATAATGATAGAGGTCACATTTCCATGTTCTGTGTACTGTGGGAGACCAGATATAGTAAATGCAGGGTCCTGGGTTTAGTAACACTTTAAGGAGGGGTAAGCCATCTTGAAGCCCTTAAGCAGCACTCTGTTCCAGTCTAGAAATTTTGAGACTAAGTTTGGATGATGATCTGTTTGAGGCATCAAGATATCTTGCATATCTTAATGAGAGTCCAGCCTGTAGCTTTAAGATGCTTTTTTTTGTAAACCTGTCACACCAGTGCGGCTTTGAAATCATGCTACTTCTGTGCAATTTCAAAGCTACCAATCAAGGTGACTTTGATGTGCCATTTTATTGTGGCTTGCAACTTCATTTAACAAAAGTCAATGCAAGTCACAACGAAATTGCAAAAAAAAAAAAAGGAGTTGAAGAAACAGTTTTCAGAGTCGCAACGATTTGAACCAGCAATGGGGTGCGCCTTGTCATGCAATTTCGAACTGTACAAATCTCCTGGAAAGTGTTTGTCTCTGCTACTCTCTCCTTCCAAGCTTGCCTGTTGGTCAACTAATAGGATGCATTGGCTGACCAATAGGTAAACCTAGGGGATGGGACCAAGCATGAGTTTTACATAAAGTGAAATCTTTCATCCTTGTTATTTTCAAGTTAATAACCACTTTCATCCTCATTCTTAGCAACCAAAGACTGTCGCTTTCTCTTCTGCATATACAATGTAATGCCTTACCAGAAACAATATTACCACAGCATGATAACCTTGACAAGACACATGGATGCTACACCAAAGAATAAAAAGGACAACTTTAAGCATAGTCATCTATATGCAAAATAAAGTTGCTCGTTTGCACTGTAAGGAAAAATTCCAAAAGTCTAATCTTCATTCAAGATAACTATTACACATAATGCAGCTCCATTCGACAGGAGCTCAACCACCCAGGAAGCCTGCACATTTGCTGGCATATACGAGAGGGTGCTGATAAATATTGAGTCTTACCCAGACAAAAATTAGCTAGGAAGCTGTAAATTGCAGGGTGTATTGCCCAATTTGTCTATATTCAATGGTGCAAAAATCAACTATGATTTTAACTTTTCTTTTTCAGGTCCAAAGTGAACATGGCAGCAACTCCAGAAAAATTCAACGTGGAAGAGCATAGGACCATAATTAAGTTCCTGTTTCTCCAAGGGAAAGGTGCGAACCAGATCCATGATGTAATGTCACAAACTTTGGGTGACAGTGGCCCTTCATATGCAACATTGGGTTGTCAATTTTAAAACTAGCCATTTTAGTGTTGAAAGTGAGAAACCCAGTGGAAGGCCCATGTTTGTGCCTGCAAAAGTCAAAAGTTGTGGGAGCCACTTTGCTGCAAGCTTTCTCAATTCCAAGTCGTTGTGAATAATGGCACCAACTCTCTCACGTGATATTCCCAGAATTGTAGCAATACTTTTGGCTGATATTCGGCGGTCCTCTATGATCATGTCATGGATGGCTTTCACATTTGCAGGCACAGAGACAGAAACAGGCCTTCCACTGGGTTTCTAACTTTCAGCACCGAAATGGCCAGTTTTAAAATTGACAACCCAACGTTTAACTTTTGCATATGAAGAGCCACTGTCACCCAAAGTTTGTGACATTTCATCATGGATATGCTTCTCACCTTTCACTTGAAGAAACAAACTTGATTATGGTCCTATGCTCTTCCACATTGATTTTTTCTGGAGGTGCTGCCATGTTCACTTTGAACCTGAAAATGAAAGAGAAGTTAAAATCATAGGTAGTTGATTTTAGCTCCAATGAATTTAGACCACTTGGCCAGTACACCCTACAATTTACAGCTTCGTAGCTCAATTTTTTCTGGGTAAGGCTCAATACTTCAGCCCCATACACACTATCAGATTTTCTGCTGAGTTTTTCCTTCAGATTTACCAAAACCATGTAGTGCAAGGGCCTGCCTGATTGCATACACATTGAAACTCCTAAGGTTTGACCTCATATTATATGTTTTTGGTAAATCTGAAGGAAAAACTCAGAAGAAAATCTGATAGTGTGTATGGGGCTTTAGCAACCCCTCGTAAATTCCAGATTGCACTACAGTTTCTATTAAAGTTCACAAACAAAACCTTATAATATTAAGATTTACCGGGACGTTTGACTGAGTGGAATTACTTAACTGAAATTGGAATGCATTATTTAGTATTTTAGGGACAGAAAAAAAAAAAAAAAGATACACCACTTACCGTATATACTCGAGTATAAGCCCCGTTTTTCAGCACATTTTTTTGTGCTGAAAATGCCCCCCTCGACTTATACTGGAGTCAAGCACTTTTCTGCAGCAGAGAATGACATTTTCTGAATCGACTTTGGGGCCCCATATCTCGGGGACAATTGGTGCTATTAGCCCCAAATTTGGTGTGCAAACCCAATGGAACTAGCACTACAACATATCTAAAGCTGGGGTTCCTAGCACTAAGTGGCCCCAAGATACAGGGCCCTAAATTCAGTTCAGAAAATGTCATTCTCTGCTGCAGAAAAGTGCTTGACATTTTCCGATCCGTCTTTGGGGCCCCGTATCTCGGGGCCACTTGGTGCTTGGAACCCCACCATATGGGGTTCCTAGCACCAAGTGGTCCCGAGATATGGGGCCCCAAAGTCGGTCAATGTGTCCATCTGAGGCAATGTCATTTCGGGACCCTTTGGGTCCAGAGACCTCAAATTTTGGCTGCAGCTAGGGGGGCATCTAGGAACCCTTAACTACCGAGTTTGAAGTTCGAGGGACCTATGGCTGCAAATGGGCATAGTGAGGCATGCAAATGGGCATTGTTGACCCTCTTTTCCATATACAGTAGCTGTACATTTCTCACCCTAGGCTTATACTCGAGTCAATAAGTTTTCCCAGTTTTTTGTGGTAAAATTAGGTGCCATCGGCTTATATTCGGGTCGGCTTATACTCAAGTATATATGGTACATCTCAAAACAAACAAGGCCCAATTCTGAAATATTACCATCAGATCCATAATTTCAGTAGCACTAGACTCTGAAAGAGCTATGGCCAAAGTGCATCAGCCAATCTGATTTTGGGTTTCACTGATGTGTACTGAAATGGGGCTGCTTGTTATAAGCTTGTGAACTATAGAATTAAAATATGAGCGTTCCTCCACCCTAAGTTCTGACAAACATACACCTTGAGCATTTTTCTGGGGATTTAGCATATTGTTCCCTACACAGAGCCAACATTCACAAAGAAGCAGAAAGCCATTTAGATGACAAAAAAAAAAAAAAAAAAAATGCATTATGACTAGCAAGCAGAGATGAGAAAAAAAAATTAAAACCTTAGCAAACACCTCTCAAGCACTTAAAGGAAACCCATCAGTGAAAAAGGGGAATATTAAAGCAGGGTGTTTCTTCTGAACAGCAAGTTCCCTTTCCTGATTTCATATGGTGACCCTCTGGTATTACACTTTGAAGAAGTACTCAGATTCTAAATTGTGTCTACAGTTTGCTCTCATGTGCTGTATACTTTATCCAGGTCACTGCTAAAGCCAAACAAAGACAGGTAACCAGCATTCTCCCAATGAGTACCCATATTTCATTACACACTTCCTTTACAAAATTATCAAATGCAAAACAAGCATTTAAATCAGACGGGGATGTAAGTTGTCAGTTTATATGGATCATTTGTGATATCCTATTTACCTTTCCTTGTAAGACTCTATACCCGACTCTTTCACCAAATGCCGGTGTGTACTGGGCCACCGATTAAGGCCTCATGCACACGGACATCTAGAGGCTGAAAATTCCTCTAGTGCAAAATCCTGGTGCAGTCTCGCACCCAGGGAGCTTCAGTTGCCACATACAGCCACCAATACAAGTGAATAGATGCTCACAGCCTTATTCATGTAAACTGTGATTGCTTCTGCACCTTCATTTTTCCACATGCATGTAGGGAATTTTTCCCCAATCACAAAAGTGGCCTGGCCATTGGCATTTACATGAGTACAGCTGCGGGCAGCCATTCTCTTGTATTGGTGGCTTTATGTTGCACCTACAGTTCCATAGGTGCAGGAAAGCGTCAAGGACTTTACAGCCTCTGCACGTCCATGAGGCCTAATTGCCAAAGGAGTTTTGTTTTCCCATGCTCACTGAGATGCATAAAGACCACATACATGTAATACCAATTCTATGATGACTTGCACATCATCATTAATGTTCTCTGCATTTCTTTGTTTTAAAAAAAAAAAAAAAAAAAGTCCACAAGTGTTTCTCAGATGCCAGAGGCAAAGTAAACATAGAATTTGAGCACATCTGCTATTAACAGATCAAGAAAATCAACCCTATTTTCTCAAACCTAAATACCATAGGGTATTAAACCGGAATCCCATCCAAAAGTGGAACTTCCGCTTGTTTTTTCTCCCCCCCCCCCCCCCCCCCTCGGTGCCACATTTGGCACCTCTCAGGGGGAGGGTAAAATGGAGACCTGTTTTTGACAGGTCCCCTTCCCCACTTCCGGGAGACGGGGCCATCCGGGGAATTTCGACCCCCCTTCTCCTTCCTCCACCGCCAGGCCAAATGGAAAGTGCAGCAATGGCGGCGGCTGCACCCGATCTGAAGATGGGCTGCAGTGCCGACATTGCGGGCTCCCTGGACAGGTAAGTGCCCATATATTTAAAGTCAGCAGCTGCAGTATTTGTAGCTGCTGACTTTAAATTTTTCTAGGTGTGTGTGGATCTCCGCTTTAAAACAAAAATAACAGTCCAACTCCGAACAAATGCTAAAAATTGCCTGTGGCATTAAACAAAAAGGCGTGTACTAAGTGTGCATAGTCAGCAGCGACTGGGAGGTAAACTGAGAATATTTAGGCAGCAATAAGTGGCAACGAAAGAGACCTGTAGCTAACATTCACCACAAACCCATATCGTAATCATTCGGCCAACCATCATCACTGCCCATCAGATTCCCTCCAGGCACAGCAACCGAGGCCTACACTTGTGTCTTCATGAACCGCAAAGAACTGAAGCGAATACACAGGGCACATGGTCAACGATGACTCTTCCCTCTAGCTTGAGATTAGATTAAATGTTTTAGGTGGGGATGGCCCATTGTAATCAGCAGGAGACAACAGTATCTGCTGTTCTGTACAAAGGAGGGCTTATTGTGAACAATCCTTTAAGCCAATGTAAGATTTGTGGCAAAAAATTAAAATTTTCAGAAACTGAATGCTAACCTAATTTTGGCATATTTTCTTACATTCTATGGAAAAAAAACAGCTTAATGAATTATTATCAAAGAATTTGTTTTCCTTAGTTTGACAAAGTTTTGTGTTTTTTTCAATGTCTTAGGAGCTTTTGCCGTTTTTTTTTTTTTTTCCAAAGCCCCGTAACTCAACTCAATAAAAGCTTATCTGTTCATGCACACATAGATTTTTACCAGAGTTTAGCAGAGTTTAGAAGCAAAGTTCCTCTCCTGAAAGCAAAAGAATCGTATTCAGAAGAGCTTTTAGGCATCAAAATACTCCGAAAGCGCCTAAACTCTAGGTAAATTTAGCACTTTAGCATTTAATTTGTTTCGACGGCCAGAATAAGTTAAAATTCTGGTCAATTAAATAAACTCCCAAACACCAAGTCACTAAAAATGATAAATGTCTTCCAATGGCTATCCTTAGATGGTCAAAAGCCTCAAAAGGAAGGATAGGCAGTGGGGGATATGATGTTCTCTATTGTCACAAGCTGCTGAGACCTATAAATTCTTCCTCATTTAAAGGCTGATTCACACATAGCAAACTTGTTCCTGTTCCTTTAACTCTTATTTGATAATGATTGCTCCCGACAATTCAAAGTAATTGTACCTACATCCCAGCGATTTATTTAATTTTTTTTAACCTGCAAGGCAAAGTTGTAATGTGCTAGCATCGCATACTAGCACATTATGTGAAACTAACCTTAGAACAAAGCCCTTTCAGTGGCGAGCTGTAGCCACCGACGGGGCTTCCATCTTCACCCGGTCTTCCATCCAGGTTTGTGGACTCCAGCACAGGACTCTGAAGGAATAGTCCGGGTGGCTGTTCCTTCAGAGCGCATGCGTCGGTGAGGTCACCGGCTGCATGTACAGTAAATATCTAAACAGTGCACATTTAAAAGATATTTACAGTACCTATAGGTAAGCATTATAGGCTTACCTATAGGTAAAATTCACGTATGGGAGTTTACTCCAACCTTAAATTATTCAAGCATTCAATAGATGCAATAAGCATAACCCACAGATAAAATCCAGTTTCTTATTACAGCTGTGGCATACATTAGCTTTTGAAATGCAACACTGACATTCTAAAAACTGCTATGTTGAGTGCTGCCCCTATTTCAAGTACTGTCTCTTCTGAAGAAAGTGGCCACGCACCCTAAAGTGTCTATACATTTTTTGCCAGATTTTAAACAGCTATAATGGAGAACGGCCTTTATCTTTTATTGAGCTCCGACGACCAGAAGGATATGATCATGGCACATCAATGCAACTCTGGGTGAATCCTAAAATATATCCAGTATTGGTCAAATTCCTCATGTTCATGATTCACAGATAACTGTAAAAAAGCCTTGGCCTTGCTATAGAATCTTTGAAACTCCTGTGGAAATTGCACAACCACGTACAGCATTAGCAAAGCATCAGGGAAAAAATACATATGATATGAACATTCATACATGGACTAGTATCCTAGAATTCTTTCCTAAGACATCCCGTGGTTAATAAAACAGTAATGAGAGGCAGAGGAAATACGTAAAACAGCGGTATGTTAAAAGACAATTTCTTCCCCCCAGTCCCTCTCTGACATTTCCACACATTGTTCAAGCCTGACAACGAACATTTTATCTGTGTACTGGCTTTCAAAAAGATCATCAGAACAATGCCTAAAATAGTCAATACATGATAGTGTATAGTTACTAAGGCTTGTTGTTTTCATGAATATTCTAGTCTGCGAGCCTAAAATCTTCCTCTCAACTATAAGAAGTTTCTAATGACAAGTCAGAGACATTTCTACAAGAGAAAGCAGGAGCCAACTCACAATATGCAAATTTTCTCCACGTGCCTGGAAGAGAAATGAGACAAAGATTACAGCAAGCCAGCAGCCTGGTGACTGGGAGGAAAAAAAGAGAAGATCTGGGCGGGATCAAGGTGTTTTTCTGCAGATCAAAACGATCTCTTCATGATTCCAGCCAGTTATCACACAACAGACCTCCAACGCAGGCCACTAGGCCATCAGATTCCCTCCAGGAGCAGCTGAGGCCTACACTGGTGTCTTCATAAGCTGCCAGCAACAGACACACAAGGAGCATGCTCAGTGCAAGCTCTTCCCTCCAGCTGGAGATCTTAGGCTGGAACATGTTTGCAGAGGAAGGGTTATCGTGATCAGCAAGAGCCACCACCAGGGCCCATATCAATGGATTATCCAGCAGAGTGGGTGAAACACACACAGAGTTCTTTATAGTAAACAGTCATAAATAACACAAGAGATTCAGTGTACTGAAAGCTGCAGTGAAACACTAGCTATGCAGTATATTGTTGCTCAAGCTTATATTATAAACCCTTTCATACCTGTACACAAAGTAATCCCTGATCTGTCATTCTAAATCAATGGCTGTCCCCGTATACCTGTTAAAAACTTTTTTTTTTTAAATGCCAAGGTAGATTGTCTTCGGAAAATGGTATTTATATAATTTACTTGAGCTGTAGCAGCAGAAGAAGGACCTAAAAAATGTCAGAAGCTTTCCAACAGCCAAACAACTTGCCTATGTAGACACAGCCTTCTGCAGCCCAGTCCAAGGTTTAATAAAAGTTCAAAGGACAAACACAGATTACCATTCTTTTATCTGCCTTCTTTTTTTTTTTTTTTGTTTTATCTCAGCCCCTACCACCCATAGGAGATCCCACCATGCATATACAACTACTAATATGTATAAAATTCCTATTCTACGGCCTTGATTCCAATATTTACTAAAATATGACATGAGAAAGACTGGACTACAAATGGCCATGTGCAAACAAGCCAACACAAAGATAGCTGTGTACACTGACAAGTATATAGGCCAGCAGCACATACACAAGTACTGGCCCTGATCGACACCTGAATAGCGCCTGCCTTGTCCATACCGATAGATTCCAATGGTTCCCCAGTGCAGGTCAAAAAAATAACGCAAAGATCTCATTGGTTGCAACATTTTGAGAGATTTCCATTCCACTTGTTTTAAAGGCATTAAACCTGGAATAATTGATTATATTTTGATTTGTTGTACACAGACCGGAGTTCAGAAAAGTGAAAATAATATACTAGTGATTTTGATGGTCATAGTGTAGAAACAGCATAATCCATACTTGTATGATTTTATCAGTGTTCTTCCTTACGGTATTTGTACTTGTTGTCATTGCAATACTGGTATGTCCTAAACTTTCTTTTTATTGATTTGTATCGTTTTTGTGTGTGCCCGTTGTTTTGGACTGTTTTGTAAACTTTACAAAAATTTGTTTCATAAAAATTATCTGAACTCGAGAAAAAAATTATCTTTCCAATATGTGCTTTTTAAATCAGTACAAAATGCCCAAATTGCATCTTTGTAATAGAGAACTCAAGCGTGGTCAAGACAATTGGAACTTTGTCCCTGGAGAAGATGTTCGTGCAGATTTAGATGCACTAACAAATTGAAGCTGAACTCAAGCTAATACTTTATAATCAGTTACAGCAAACAAACTGTTTTTTTACCGTTTGGGATAAAGGTTTTTATGTTTGCCATGTATTTTTACTAGTTGGATATATGCATCTACACAGATGTGCTCTGCATGTGATCAAGCTACCAAGAATTAGTGTGGCCTAGGAAAAAAAATGATCTTTGCTGCAAGCTTGGAGTATCATTGAGACTGAGGAGCTGTTGGGCCTTTGAAAGGCAGCCATTTTGTAGAGGTACAACTGACAGAGCAGGAGTAGGTGCTGACACTTGCGGAGAATCATGGGAGAGGGTATGTGCCTCAGGGTCTAATAGAAAATTGTCAAACCACAGTAGAACAATTAACCTCACACATTGGGGGAATTAAAGTGAAAGTCCATACAAAAACTAAAAAACCTGCATCTATAGATACTAGGAATCTAACACTAACCGCTCTATCCCTGTAAAGAAAAAATGAGTATACATACCTTTGTGGAAGCCGATCTGACCCACTCTGACCGGATCCCACACTGAGCTGTCAGCCGCAGCTTCTCTATAGAGGTGGGTGCACAGGAGATGGACAAAACGGAATCCCCATAGTAACTCTATGGGTGACATCACTTTCCATTTATCTCACAGCCGTTGTCTGCTGTGTCCTCTGCAGAGCTTCCGTCACTGGAGATTGGGTCGGAGCGGGTCTGATCAGCTTCAGGACCCTAAGCGTTGCAAATAAAAGATAGAAGCTGCTGCAATCTTAGCAAGTTCCCCTGAATGAGTACACTCTCATATATAGAATATAACACAAGCCCACACACAGTATCTCTCCCATTAATACAATACATCCCAGAATGGAGGCAGTGACAATCAACAATGGACTGTCAACAACTGGAAATACTCTCCAATTGATCCTGGTTCTTTCTGCACCATGACGGTTAACTACAGTGTGTGACATAAGTTTGGAGTACATGCAGCATCCATCAATTTTGAACACTAACTCCAGCAAAAATGTTCTTTTATAGCTTTGGATAGCGTGGTAAAAATTAGGGACCAAATGTTATTGCGGTTTAGGGCAACATTAGAGAAATTTCTCCTCGCTCTCTTATCTTCAGTAACAGGATAGAAAGTAAAAAAAAAAAAAAAAATCACAAACAGTGATAAAAGGAGAACAGAGATTCTAGCTTTCTCCTCCTCTACTAATGCTAGCCATACACGCATACATTTCTCTTGTTTAGCCCGTGGGGTGAAGGAGAGAAATCCAGCAGAGTCCTCCAATCCACACTAAACAACGGCTGGCTATTTTATTTAGGGAGAATTCACAAATGGTGCTGTGATAGGTGTTTTAAAACAATTGTTTTCTGTGTGTCCCACTCAGACTGCAATGCAGCCAGAAGCTGCACTTCAGTGTGCACTTTAATCGCAGCGCGTTGTACAGAATCACATGGCACCATCTGGACCAGCACAGCGCATCTGTACAGAGATATGAAGTGTACTTTTGTACATTTCAAATAAAGTTTGTACAAAAAAAAAATGTAGGAGCACAGGAGGAATATTTGGACAGCAGCATTGTCAGTCTGGAGGGTGGGAAGTGTGAATATGGACTAGTAGATTTAGATGCATCAACAAATGAAAGCTGAACTCCAGCTAATACTTCATAATCAGTTAAGCAGTTTTTTTTTTTGCCTTTTGGGATAAAGGTTTTGCATAAATAAAAGCTGATCATTTTAAAGCGCAACTTCACTTTTGTTGAGAAAAAACCATTCCCCCCAGGTGATCTATGTACATTGCAAGGGTTATAACAAACTTTGTTGCAGATTCCTACCTTTCTGAAGAAATCCCTGTGTTCCTCTGTGCCCATGTGGGAAAATGAATCTAGTGGGAGTGGCTCAATAATTATCAATCAGCTGTGCACCTGCAGGGCACTAATGAGGAAAGTGGCAGAGCCTGCATCCCTTTAGACGTGTTCCTATTGGGAGTATCTCACTAAAAATTACATTTTGTTCCAGGGGATGCCTGAAATCTGACTTGTATCTTAATGTAGACTTCTGGGAAAATCAGTGAGCCAATCACACAAGCAGGAAATTATGTTTTTGGAGTGTGTTCAGTACTGTGTACAGAACAACTCCAGGTAGCCATATTGGATTGCATTTTCAGAAAATTACAGAGCTGCAGAATGAAAAGGAAAGTTAATTTTTAATAACATTCAATTACAATATGACTTGTGTCGCAATTGTATACGCTATATTATTTTTTCTTTATTTGCTATTGTTCCCCACGAAAGTGGCATTACCCTTTAAGCACCCCTGTCAGTGGTAAACAGTCTTTCTCAATACCAACTGCAGGAGAGCTTGTTCTTTTGAAAAACAAACTTACTGGGCAGATCAAGTGATGAAAACAGAAGCAGGCCTAAAAAAAGGAAACAAATGCAGCCCAGCCATCACATTTAAAAACTGGTAAGCTGCAATATAATAAATGTTTGCTTTTTGATTTAATGCCATTTTAAATAGCTGCTTAATTTAGCAGTAAATATCAGTTTATTTAATTTAAAGAGTTTTAAATTTTGTGAAAACTGAAGTGCAAGCTTAAAATGCAGCTACAGCACCACCATCAGGAAGAGTAGGGTCACTGTACAGCATGTGACACAATAACTGCAAACTGAATACACTTCTGGCAAGGAAACTTTGTGCCCCTATAACCATATATAAAATAAGAATCTCATGTGTGTACATACATATACACACACCGTATCTCACAAAAGTGAGTACACCCTCACATTTTGTAAATATAATATATTTTTACTGAGACAACACTGAAGAAATGACACTTTACTACAATGTAAAGTAGTGAGTGTACAGCTTGTATAACAGTGTAAATTTGCTGTCCCCTCAATATAACTCAACACCCAGCCACTAACCCTTTCATGACTAAGCCTATTTTTGAAATTTGGTGTTTACAAGTTAAAATCTATATTTTTTTGCTAGAAAATTACTTAGAACCCCAAACATTATATATATTTTTTTAGCAGAGAATCTAGAGAATAAAATGGAGATTGTTGCAATATTTTATATCACACGGTATTTGTGCAGCAGTGTTTTAAACGCAAATTTTTGGAAAAGGGACACTTTCATGAATTTTAAAAAATCCAAACAGTAGTTACCCCAATTTTTTTGTATAATGTGAAAGATGATGTTACGTCGAGTAAATAGATACCATACATGTCACGCTTTATAATTGCACGCACTCGTGGAATGGCGACAAACTATGGTAGCTATGAATTTCCATAGGCGACGCTTTAAATTTTTTTTAGGGTTACCAGGCTAGAGTTACAGAGGAGGTCTAGAGCTATAATTATTGCTCTCGCTCTGACGATGGCGGCGATACCTCACATGTGTGATTTGAACACTGTTTACATATGCGGGCGCAACTTCCGTATGCGTTTTCTTCGCTGCGCGAGCTCGCGGGGACGCTTTAAAAAAAAATATTATTTTTTTATTTATTTTATTTATTTTTATACTTCTAAATTGTGTTTAAAAAAAAATGTTTTTTTTGTTTTTTTTTTTTACTTTTATTGCTGTCACAAGGAATGTAAACATCCCTTGTGACAGAAATAGGTGGTGACAGGTACTCTTTATGGAGGGATCTGGGGTCTAAAAGACCCCCGGATCCCTCCTCTGCACTTCAAAGTATTCAGATCGCCGAGAACGGCGATTCTGAATACTGTGTATTTTTTTTAATTCGACGCCATTGGCAGCCGAGTAAACGGGAAGTGACATGACGTCGCTTCCGCGTTTACAATTAGAAGGCTGGAACGCAGCCATTCATGGCTGCGTTCCAGCCCGCCCAAAGCCGCCGGAGGCAGCCGATTGAACACCGGGCCTCCCGATCGCACAGGAGGCCCAGTAAGAACGGCGGGAGGCGGGGACGTCCCCTCCCGCTCCTCCGGTATAACAGCCGAGCGGCTTTTAGCCGCATCGGTTGTTATATACGGATAGCCGATCGCCCGCTGTAAACAACGGTGCCGGGATGATGCCTGCAGCCGCGGGCATCATCCCGGTATAACCCCCGAAAGCCGAGTACGCACATCTGCGTACGGTCGGCGGGAAGGGGTTAATGTCAAAACCGCCGGCAACAAAAGTGAGTACACCCCTAAGTGAAAACGTCCAAATTGGGCCCAAAGCATCACATTTTTGTGTGGCCACCATTATTTTCCAGCACTGCCTTAACCCTCTTGGGCATGGAGTTCACCACAGTTTCACAGGTTGCCACTGGAGTCCTCTTCCAATCCTCCATCACGACATCACAGAGCTGGTGGATGTTAGAGACCTTGTGCTCCTCCACCTTCCGTTTGAGGATGCTCAATAGAGTTTAGATCTGGAGACATGCTTGGCCAGTCCATCACCTTTACCCTCAGCTTCTTTAGCAAGGTAATGGTCATCTTGGAGGTGTGTTTGGGGTCGTCATTTTGAAATACTGCCCTGCGGCCCAGTCTCCGAAGGGAGGGGATCATGCTCTGCTTCAGTATCTCACAGTACACGTTGGCATTCATGGTTCCCTCAATGAACTGTAGCTCCCCAGTGCTGGCAGCACTCATGCAGTCCCAGAGAACATGACACTCCCACCACCATGCTTGACTGTATGCAAGACACACTTGTCTTTGTACTCCTCACCTGGTTGCCGCCACACACACTTGACACCATCTGAACAAAATAAGTTTATCTTGGTCTCATCAGACCACAGGACATGGATCCAGTAATCCATGTCTTTAGTCTGCTTGTCTTCAGCAAACTGTTCGCGGGCTTTCTTGTGCATCATCTTTAGAAGAGGCTTCCTTCTGGGATGACAGCCATGCAGACCAATTTGATGCAGTGTGTGGCATATGGTCTGAGCACTGACAGACTGACCCCCCACCCTTTCAACCTCTGCAGCAATGCTGGCAGCACTCATACGTCTATTTCCCAAAGACAACCTCTGGATAGGACGCTGAGCACATGCACTCAACTTCTTTGGTCGACCAAGGCGAGGCATGTTCTGAGTGGAACCTGTCCTGTTAAACCGCTGTATGGTCTTGGCCACCATGCTGCAGCTCAGTTTCAGGGTCTTGGCAATCTTCTTATAGCCTAGGCCAGCGATTGCGAAACTTGGCACTCCAGATGTTTTATAACTACATTTCCCATGATGCTCAACTACACTGCAGAGTGCATGAGCATCATGGGAAATGTAGTTCCAAAACATCAGGGGTGCCAAGGTTTGCCATCACTGGCATAGGCCATCTTTATGTAGAGCAACATTTATTTTTTTCAGATCCTCAGAGAGTTCTTTGCCATGAGGTGCCATGTGGAATTTTCAGTGACCAGTATGAGAGAGTGAGAGCAATAACACCAAATTTAACACACCTGAGACCTTGTAACACTAACGAATCACATGACACCGGGGAGGGAAAATGGCTAATTGGGACCAATATTGACATTTTCACTTAGGGGTGTACTCACTTTTGTTGCCAGCGGTTTAGACATTAATGGCTGTGTGCTGAGTTATTTTGAGGGGACAGGAAATTGACACTGTTATACAAGCTGTACATTCACTACTTTACATTGTAACAAAGTGTCATTTCTTCAGTGTTGTCACATGAAAAGATATAATAAAATATTTACAAAAATGTGAGGGGTGTACTCACTTTTGTGAGATACTGTATATACACACACACACACACACACACACATCATCATTCGACCAGGGGCTGACAGTCCTGCACAGGACTCTCACATGTGAGTGCTGTTCTGTGCAACAGTAAGGATCACCCACCACCAGGGAAAAGAAGACAAAGACTTTGTGCATCACATGACTATGCAAATAAAAGGGAGGAGGCAATTTGTACCTTCTCTGTATACCTCCTTTACACAAACTGTTCAGTTCAATACAACAGGTACTTTTTTTTCTCATTTTTTTATTTTTAAGCTCTATAAACACACATCTGCTCTCTGCTGACTCCATGACATTTATGGAAAACCAGTTCAGAGACCATTTCAATCCTCTACTTAATCAGATTTCCTCAATTTAAACCCCATGGAAATTGTACCGAATAAAATTGATGTTTAAAAAGGTGTTAATGCTGATAAAACAAGAATGCCTTGTGAAAGATGGGACCCCCCAAGTAAAGGCAATGTCTGCACACATCTTATCTCTCCCTGCAGCATCCTCCATCTGGACCAGACACCTGCAGGATATCACGCCAGCTCCTGAATCCCTGCGAGACACTAGTCTCCCCTCCCCTTCTCACCCCAGTGTACATTAATCTCACCATTACTGCCCTATTACAGTCTAATTGTCCGTGGACTCCTGGGGGAAACTGAAATTTTAACTTGTGAAAACATGATCTGAGCAAACAGGATTTAAAGGAGAAGTGCAGGATAAAAAAAAAAAAAAAAATACATACACACTCACCTTTGTGGCTGCAGAATTGATCCAATGCTACAGCTGCCCCCCGTCGGCTTGAAGACCTAAAACTAAGCGTTCACATGACCGCCAATTGCTCAGTTCTCAGTCTTCACTGAGCAGAGAGCTGTGATCATCAGTTAGTGGCTCTCTGCTCCTCCAGCGTTCACTGGAGCGCCGGGCTGTGGAGGGAGCGCAAGCAGCTGACTCAAGCTCTCAGCGTTACACTGAGAGACTGAGTCTGCTACAGATTAGCAATCTGCGTGGCTCCCGACATTAAAGTCTGGACCAATTCTGTGATGTCAGCCAACAGCAGGCTTTAGCCCACTGTTGGCAGAACCTGGTTCACTAGAGTGCAGAAATAAGTGCATTTCTGTGAGCCAGAAGAGAAGTATGGCCAAACAAGCAATGGCCAGTCTTCTCCTTTTAAAGAATTCTGTTTAGCAACAATTTACACCTAAACCAAGTACAAAACATGACTACCAATTTCAGAAAAAGAATAATTTCTCGCTAGATCAGACTTGTTACTGGGCTCCCATGCCTTTAACAGTAAAGTACATGAGGAAGCTGTACAAATATCAGAATGTGTAAGTGACAACTCTTCAGCACATCAATGCTGAGTAGAGATAAAAAAAGGTGAACACAAGTTCCTATAATGTACTAGAGGCACAGACTCTAGAGAAGTGGTATGCAACCTTAAAGAGGTGGAGATCTACCTGAACAACAAGGCAAAGATCACCGGGCACAGTGTCCTCTCCTCATGCCTCATTAAAACCTCTAATTGTCATACTACCATTTCGGCAATCATGGGTTTAAATCAGGTGGTGAGGAGGCAACATATCGCCTCCTCACCACCTGTCAACACACACACTCGGTTCACTTTTCAGAGGAGCAGCAGTGCCTGCTGCACTTGTGAATGAGCCATTTCTAGCATTTGGCAGTGGCACCCTCAAGACTTATTCACGCGTAAAGTTGGGGGTGGCAAAACAGCAGGATATAATAGAAGTCTATGGCTAAGCACAGCAAACCCGCAGGAAAGCTGCAGGTACACTTCACTGCACCCGCAGTGTGGGTAAGCCGAAGCCGCAGCTCATCAGTGTGAAAGCAGCCCTTATATGACTATGCCCAGTGTAATGCTTCAAACTAACCTGAAGATCTCTTCTTTCCTGCTGCTGGCAGCACTCTGGAGACCACTAGGCAGAATAAGAGGTGGAGTGCAGTTGGTATCACGCTGCATGGGACACGAGCCAACAAATACAGAGGTGACATCGGCTTATGCAGCTCTTGCTCCCTACTACAGCTCCAACTTTACAAGCAGTCCCTCTGCATTGCACTCTGTTTGATGCTCTGGAATGTCAAGTTAGCAAACCCAGCCTGCGATCTACCAGTCAATCCCGATCTACAGGTTGCTGACCCCAGCTCTAGAGGCTACCTGCATTTAAAGCTAAATTCAGCCTGTAGTTTGGATAGAAAAAGATAGGAAACTTTTTATAAGGCAATATTTCAGTGCACAATCCTAATGTCACTTGTCACCAGGAAAGGAAGGTAAGGAGAGCAATAAAACATTGTCCCTCTACTAAAAATGGGTTTTTGTTTGTGTGGCAGTTGGAGGGATTTTCTAAATCTTCCTATACTGAAAAGAGGTGGGTCAAAATGTTCCTTGATAGCAACACAGAAGGGCAATAATAGGCAGCATGCCTTCGTTTTGTAGCAAAGCAGTACCAAGAGCATGATCATAACACAGAGGGGTGGAACTAGGGACCATCCGCAGCGCAAGGAGCCGCCTGAAGGACCCAATACTAAAAGCTAGCATAAGATGTGGCTGCAACATCCAACTTGTAGAACTTTGGTGTTTGGTGGTTGTAAAGGTAGAAGGTTTTTTATGTTTATGCAATGAGATAAAAAGCCTTCTATGTGCAGCAGCCCCAGCTCCCCAATATTTACCTGAGCCCCATCTCTATCCAGGGATGTCCACAAGTGCCTCGGCCATTCTTGATTCTCCCTCCTGATTGGATCAGACACAGCAGCGTCGCCACTGGCTCCCGCTGCTGTCAATTAAACTCAGTTAACCAATCAGAAGAGAGAGGGGCCGGGCCGACCCACAGCTCGGTGTCTGAATGGATGCACAGAGCTGCAGCTCAGCTCGGGTGCCCCCATAGCAAGCTGCTTGCAGTGGGGGCACTCAACAGGAGGGAGGGGCCAGGAGCTCGTGCCAGGGACCCGAGAAGAGGAGAATCTGGGCTGCTCTGTGCAAAACCACTACACAGAGCAGACAAGTAGAATATGTTTGTTATTTTAATAGAAAACAAAAAAACAAAAAAAGACTTTACAAGCACTTTAACCACATCCTGCCCACCATATAGCAGAAGGACGGCCGGAAAGTGGTTGTATTATCCTGACTGGGCGTCATATGACTTCCAGCAAGATAAGCCGCGGGAGTGCGCAGTGGTGTGGTGTGTCGGTCTGACACACCCTATCCCCAATCTCCAAGCCTATGACGTAGGCTCTTTACCATGTGATCATCGCTGATCCATTTACAACTGTCCATTTACAACTGATCACATGGTAACCAGGAAGTGCCATTTATCGGCTTTTCCTCTATTCACGCTGACAAAGCACGAGTAGAGGAGAGCCGATTGGTGGCTCTCGTGACAGGGGGGTCTGCGCTGATAATCAACACATTGATTAGTAGTGCAGACCCATTAAGGATGCCCACTAGAGCCCACCATGGATGCCAATCAGTGCCCATTAGAAATGCCTGTGCCCATCAGTGAAGCCTGTCAGTGCCGCCTATGAGTGCCACCTATCAGTGTTGCATAAGTGCCTCATCATCAGTGCAGGCGAAAACATACTTAATTTACAACGTCTCTGTTCTTCAGACCAGGCGCAATAAAGCAATGTCATTTTTGGTCTTTTTTTATTTGTAGTGTAAAAAACTAAAAACCCAGTGGTGATCAAATACAACCATAAGAAAGCTCTATTCTTGGGGGAAAAAAATGATAAAAATTTTGTTTGAATACAGTGTTGCATGACCGCGCAATTGTCATTCAATATGCGACAGTGCTGAAACCTGAAAATTGGCCTAGGCAGGAAGGGGGTGAAAGTGCCAGGTACTGAAGTGGTTAAGCAGCACATACATTATTCATTTTTTTCATTCAATTAGCAGGTTGAACAAAAAACACGACTTGATTCGAGTGTGTGGATGGGGGAAATCCACTCCCACTGAGAACTCCCCGCTATCAGAATACACTGATCAGCACCGTTGGTTATAGCGGCTGGCACTGATCATGCTGAAATGTTCCAAAAAGACTGGTTGTACAGAGGTTGATCAGTTATTTACCTTCACTTCCTGTCCCATAGCGAAAACAGTAAGTCCCTCCAAAGTGAGGGAATCCCCAGGTCATCAGAACTAGTGTGTCCATTAAAGTTTTTCCTCTCTATTACTTTTCTGGGGACAACCCAAAATCTTCTTTTACATTCACTTTCAATGATAAAAAGGTACACAGGTCAAATAGAGAAGGTGAATCTTCCTAATGGGGGCACAGACAGCAATAAAAACTCTAATAGGTGTTCTAATACATCTCAACTCTGTCCAAAAAAGCATGACAATGACGCAAAACACACGGCCAAGGCAACAAAGGAGTCGCTCAAGAAGAAGCACATGAAGGTCCTGGAGGGCCCTAGCCAGTCTCCAGACCCTAATCCCATAGACAATCTGTGAAGGGAGCTGAAGGTTCGAGTTACCAAACATCAGCCTCAAATCCGTAATGACTTGGAGAGGATCTGCAAAGAGGAGTGGGAAAAAATCCCTCCTGAGATGTGTGGAAACCTGGTGGCCAACTACAAGAAACATCTGACCTCTGTGATTGCCAACAAGGGTTTTGCCACCAAGTACCAAGTCATGTTTTGCGAAGGGGTCAAATACTTATTTCACTCATTAAAATGCAAATCCGTTTATAACTTTTTTGAAATGCATTTTTCTGGATTTTTTTGTTGTTATTCCGTCTCTCGCTGTTAAAATAAACCTACCATTAAAATGATAGACGGATCATTTCTTGGTCCGTGGGAAAATGTACAAAATCAGCAGGGGATCAAATACTTTCTTTCCCCTCGCTGTACTATGGGCACTAAAATTATACTTTTGTGTTATGGAGGCTGTTACTTTAGTAAAGCCATTAGAACAGCAAGTGACTAAACACATGAATGTTACTTTTTACATACACTAAAGTGAAAGTAACTTCCCTTTATTTAGGAAAAATAAACTTTCCCCTCTGGGTGATCTATGTACATTGCAAGGATTTCAACAAACTTTGCTGCAGATTCCTACCTTTTGTTATTTCGAAGAAATAGCCATTTGTGTCCATGTGGAAAGTGAATCTAATAGACATGATTTCATCATTATCAAATCAACTGCTGCACTGGCAGGGCTCTAATGAGGAAAATATCAGGGTCTGCATCCCTTTAGATGTGATTTACCTATTGAGACTTTTGTTGCAAGCGATGCCAAAAATCTGCCTTGCATCTCAGTGCAGACTCCTGGGAAAATCAGTAAGCCAATCACACAAGCAGAAGATTACATTTCTGGGGGGCGTTCTATGGACCATCTGTGTAGAATGGCTCCGGGTTGCCATATAGTATTCTATTTTACAGAAAATTACAGTGCTACAAATTGAAAAGGAAAGGTCCTTTTAATAACATTAAATTACAATGGGATTTGTATCGCAATAGTATATGCCAATTTTTTTTCTTCTTTTGCCACTTTCCCATCAAAGTGGAGTTACCCTTTAAGCTATTTGGCGGTCTCCCCCTAACATATTTTACCGACAAGCTGTGAAATGTGATCATTAGGAATCCTCTGTAAACTTCCTGCAAGGATTCCATGCACTTCCCACAGTTAAGACAGCTGTCAGACCACATCCATACCGCTCATTTAGACAGATGGAATCACGGGAGTCTCAATATCTCCTTCAGCATCTCCGTTCTTCAGACCAGGCGCAATAATGCAATGTAATCAACACCAAGGGGGAAGTCCCTGCACTGCAGGATCTGCAATGTTAACCACACAATTATCACTAATACATTACAATGGGAATAATAGAGTGCTCTTCTGTGCTTCTAGGGGTAACAAACCCATTTATCTGCATTTGATTGCCAATTTAAAAATTATACATAAAGACAAAGTAGGGCTTACAGCACATTGAGGACTTGGTGAGAATAGGCTTTTTCAGTAAAGCAGTTAAAATTAGCCTGGTAAACATCTGAAACGTGCTGGCCAAATATCCTAAATAATAGCGATTCTTATATTTAATTTCTACCTGACTAAAATCTTTTTTTTTTTTTTTTTATAATTTCTAGAGCTGGACATAAAAACAATTTAAAAAATGATGGTATAAACAAAGCATTAGCTATTAACTTTAAGAAACATACAAATATCTCAAGTACAACCAAACTATGTTCTGGCAATGTATCTGGCCCGAAGTGGAACACTCCGGGTCCCAACAACATTACTATTTTAGCTCAGGGGTTAGGGGAAGAGATGGCACACTGTAAAGGCCATAAAAAAGGTTTGGCCTGCCCTACTTGGGGGTGGGGATTGGGGGGGGGGGGGGACAACAAGGTCACAACTGTGCAGCTGACCATAGGATATCATCCCCGGACCATTTAAAAACAGAAGGCTGTTAAACCTTTCCATCTGCACCTGTACTTTAGTTCATTTTGGACGAGGAAAAACAAATCCTTTAGGAAGCAATGTGTTAAACATTTGTGCAGTTAGGTTTCATTTCACAAACCTTAAAATTACAAATTGTGGTATGTGCAAATATTTTTTAATATCTCCTTTGGCACAGATCATAATATGTAAATGCCTTTTGTATCTACCAGTCCTAATTCTTGTTTGTAGGAATTTTTGTCCATTCTACCTTACACATCACTTCTAATTCTGTTTTCTGTGCCGCTGTCTGCAACACAACCCCAAAGCCTAATCACCCCCAGTATTTTTTTTTTCAGCCGGCTTACTTAAATGTGTTTCGATCGGCTCATGAGCCGCTGGAACGCTTTCAGAAGCGGCAGAAGGGGATATCCCCGCCCCCCCCTTTCGCCGGTGTTTCTCGGGCTTACCATTTACATCGGCTCACCCGAGAAGGGATCCAACGGTGCGGCCGGCTGGTCACAGAGATGATAAAAGAATAAATCATCTTTGATCGCCTCTATGGCCTTGGAGGACCGGAGCAACGTCACTTCCAGTCCAGGGTGTAAGTAAACTATTTTTTTTTCTTTTAAAATCAAAAGATCACTTTTTTTTTCTTTTTTTTTTTTTTTTTTAGAGGACCTGTCATCCTTATTTCAATTACAAGGGATGTTTACATTACAATAGGGATAAAAGCAATCAAAAAAATAAAGTATTTTGAAAAAAAAAAAAATTTTTTAAATTTAAAGCGCCCCATCCCTCCGCTAAAATCGAACCCATACGCAAGTCGTGCACGCATATGTAAACAGTGTTCGCACCACACGTGATGTTTTACTGCGAACGTTAGAGCGAGAGTAATGTCCGTACACAGGGTCGGACATTCCGACAACAAAATCCTAGGATTTTTTCCAACGAATGTTGGCTCAAACTTGTCTTGCATACACACGGTCACACAAAGTTGTCGGAAAATCCGATCGTTCTGAACGTGGTGACGTAAAACACGTACGTCGGGACTATAAACGGGGCAGTAGCCAATAGCTTTCATCTCTTTATTTATTCTGAGCATGCGTGGCACTTTGTGCGTCGGATTTGTGTACACACGATCGGAATTTCCGACAACGGATTTTGTTGTCAGAAAATTTTATAGCAAGCTCTCAAACTTCAGAAAATCCGATGGAAAAAGTCCGATGGAGCCCACACACAGTCGGAATTTCCGACAACACGCTCCGATCGCACATTTTCCGTCGGAAAATCCGACCGTGTGTACAGGGCATAATAATTATAGCGCAAGACCTCCTCTGTAACTCTAAACAGGTAACCTGTAAAGGCGTTTAAAGCACTGCCTATGGAGATTAGGTACCACAGTTTGTTGCCATTCCACGAGCGTGCGCAATTTTAAAGCGTGACATGTTAAGTATCTATTTACTCGGCATGAACTTAAAAAATTAAGTGAATAAACGAATGCGCTACCAGATGTGTAAGATATTAAAACAGATATAAAAAAAAAATTTAAAATGTGAAAGAATGTATGAAGAGAAGAAAACAAAACAAATCAAATAATGGATAAAGCTGCCAGTCCCTGTAGAGTCACCACATACAACGTCAGTATAATAGTAAATAAACGGAGCGACACTAAACCTAAAATGTAATTCCTAATTAAAGCAAATGTTAATGCGTATAACAAAGCACATAATATATAACAGACATATATAAATCAATTTATAAAATCTAATGGTGAGTATCTTCCAAATGTCCACCGCACAGGTACATTATGATAAAGGAAATGTGGTAAATATTAAGTGCAAACAGTGAACACAAAAATCAAGAAACACAAATTAAAAAATAAATAAATAAAATCGGTGAATGTCACTTCAAAAATATCCACAATGAGTGGTGATGCCAGAGTCCAATGTAAGGATAATGGACGCCAAAATAGAGATACAGTTCCTAGTGCAGTGCTGTGGTGTGGTCCAGTGATATTCAAACAATAGTGCAATCAGGTGCTTAGTCAATATTCAGTATTGTGTATCCCTTCTTCAGGTCACTGTCTCATTCACCAATTTTTTTATTTTTATTTACATTTTTGTGTTCAAAGTTTGCACTTAATATTTACCACATTTATCTTTATGTGCATACTTTATGTGTTTCCGTTATTATTTATCTGTATGGTGGACATTTGGAAGATACTCACCGTTTGATTTTTTGTCTATTTTATATTATGTGCTTTGTTACACACAACAAAATTTGCTTTATTTAGAAATTACATTTAGATTTAGCGCCACTCTGTTTATTTACTATTATATTTACTCTGTGTAACATAATCTTTCAAATTATACAAAAAAATGGGATATATTGTGTTTTGTTTTTTTAATTCATTAAATTTTTTCCAAAAAAATTGCGTTTGAAAAACTGCTGCGTAAATACGGTGTGACTTAAAAAATTGCAACAATCACACTTTTTTATTCCCTAGGGTCTCTGCTAAAAAAATATATATATATTTAGAAAATTACTTATAACCCCCAAACATTAGATGAATAGAATAGATAGATAGGATAGATAGAGAGTTATAAGTAATTTTCTAGCAAAAAAAAATACTGATTTACACTTGTAAACAAAAAGTGCCAGAAAAGGCATGGTCTTAAGTGATAAGTACCGTATATACTCGAGTATAAGTCGTTCCGAGTATAAGTCGAGGCCCTAATTTACCACAAAAAAAAAAATGGGAAAAAGTTATTGACTCGAGTATAAGAGGAGGGTGAGAAATGCACAGCTACTGTAAGTGGAAAAGAGGGTCAACAATGCCCATTTGCAGCATCACTGTGCCCATTTGAATGCCTCACTGTGCCCATTTGCAGCCATAGGTCCCCCGAACTTCAAACTTGGTAGTTAAGGGTTCCTAGATGCCCCCTAGCTGCAGCCAAAATTTGGGGTTTCTGAACCCAAAGGGTCCCGAAATGACATTGCTGCAGATAGACACAGTTGACCGAATTTGGGACCCCATATCTCGGGGCCACTTAGTGCTAAGAACCCCAAATTTGGTATGCAAACCCAGTGGAACTAGCACCATAAAATTTCCAAAGCTGGGGTTTCTAGCTCCAAGTGGCCACGAGATACAGGGCCCCAAAAATCAGTTCAGAAAATGTCAAGCACTTTTCTGCAGCAGAGAATGACATTTTCTGAACCAGTTTTGGGGCCCCGTATCTCAGGGCCACTTGGTGCTAGGAACCCAAGCTTTGGATATGTTATGGGACCAGGTCCACTGGGTTTGCATACCAAATTTGGGGTTCCTAGCATCAAGTGGCCCTGAGATATGGGGTCCCAATTTCGGTTCAGAAAATGTCAAGCACTTTTCTGCAGCAGAGAATGATATTTTCCGAACTGATTTTGGGGCCCCATATCTCGGGGCGACTTAGTGCTAGGAACTTCAGCTTTGGTACTAGGTCCACTGGGTTTGCATACCAAATTTGGGGTTTCTAGCACCAAGTGGCCCTGAGATACGGGGGCCCAAAATCAGTCCGGAAAATGAAATTTTTTGCTGCAGAAAAGTGCTTGACTCAAGTATAAGTCGAGGGGGGCACTTTCAGCACAAAAAAATGTGCTGAAAAATTCGACTTATACTCGAGTATATACGGTAAGTATAAGTGATTATGCTTGTTGCATGTTCCCATTCACATAGCAGAACTTTAAAAAAATAAATGAATGCTGCTCACATTTTAAATGGATTTCTTCTGAAATCTTCAAGACGGAAAAATCTTGCTTACATTTTTTTTTCTTTGCGCATCAGTTTTCTGAAACGTGAAGTATACCATAGCTCTGTGTTTTGGTTTTTAATCACTTGCCAACCAGCCGCCTGCAATGTACTGCAGACGAGCAGCTGCTGTAGGCAAAGCGACGTCCATCGCTGTCTACTTCCAGGTTTGGGGCACGCATCCCGCCCTGCTCTTGCTGCGATTGTAGATTTGTGGGACAAAAATTACAGCGCACACATACAAAAATAACATTTAAATCATGCAAGGCTATTTAAAACACCTGAACATATTCAGCAAATAAGCAAAAATATGGGGATTTGGTCACACCATATGGCCATATAGTCCACCTGTGTTATAGGAGGAGTCCTTTAGTTCTCCCATAAAGAGTGCATTTCTCCCATGGTTGAGAAACAGGATCTTTCATTCTATGAATAGTGTAGGACCCACTGATAATGGGGTACTTCGACGCAGTAGTGGGCTTAAGCACTATATGGCCATATTGTGTGACCAAATCCCCATATTTTTGCTGAATATGTTCAGGCGTTTTAAATAGTCTTGCAGGATTTAGGCCTGATCCACACCTATGCAGTTTTAGTGCGGTTTGCATTTTTCACTACAGAAGGTGTTCCATAAGAAAACCATGTTAAATGAACTGTAGTGCAAATCTGCAAAATGCAAAAAGCACTAAAAGTGCATAGGTGTGGATCAGGCCTTAAATGTCATTTTTGAATGTGTGCGCTGTAATCTTTTGTACTGTTTGTATGGTCTTATAGCTGCACCATCTTCAATGTAATGCATTTTAAGGTGTGCCCCCCCCCCCCCCCCAAGTCTTTGTACACAGTGGGAGCCTCTCTACAAGTCCCGCTCGGGACCTGCTGATCAGGTGTGTGCAATCACAGCCCAGAGCTCTGTGGTGGTTAACACCACAGAGCTCTATACCGAGGGAGCAACCTGTCAGTTCTCATCTCTGCACAGCAGGGATGAGAAACAGAGATCCTTAGTAAAAAGCAACACACTGTACACACATTACACAGTTAGGCACACTTTTAACCCCTTGATCACCCTAGATGTTAACCCCTTCCCAGACAGTGTCATTCAGTAGTGACAATGTGTAGTTTTATCACCGATCACCATATTAATGTCATTGGCAGTTAGTCAATTCCTCCCAGCGTCCGTTGTGCGTCAGACACCATTTGTGTCCGATTACCCGCCGCATTATCGCAGTCCTGTTATAAGTTGATGATTAGTCGCCATTAGTAGTTAAAAAAAAAATTCCAGTATATATACACACACCAAAATTTGCTGTTATTTATGGTTACATGCTCTGCTCTGCGTGTACTACAATTCCTATAGAGCTGACTCTCTGTCTGAAGATGTGCAGTTCATCTCAGAGCGAGCAGGAAAGGGTAACTGTTCACATACACAATGGGTGGCATGGAGGAGGAACATAGCCACCTTACAACAGGAAGTCTAAGAATAGCAGAAAGAAGTTTATATTTGAGAGACAGATGGTACATTGTATTTATAACATATTTCATTTATTTTGTAAAAAATGCAAGTTTCGTGTCACTTTAAAGTCACTCAGCCAGTCCAGGTTCAGGAAAGATCCTAACCATATGGTCGGTATCCACCCAGAAGCCTGGACCGCCACCTGGTTCAGCCTTTTAGCAATCCGCTGAGAGCCTGAGCCAGCATTTCTCCCGAGTGCCCCCATAGCAAGCCGCTTGCTATGGGGGCACTTGTGTGAGCTTGATCCCAAGCCGGGCTGTGTGTGTCTATGGACACGCACAGTGAAGCTCGGCCCTGTCCCCTCATGATTTGATTGACAGCAGCAGAAGCCAAAGTCCCTGTGAGGAGAGAGAGAAGGAGCAGCGCTCAGGTAAGTATTTTTTGGGGGGGGGGGGAGCTGATATAGAAGGTTTTTTACTTTAATGCAGAGAACCACTTTAATTAAGCTCTACAACTGGTGACAACTACTATAGGCTATTAAGGCCTTATACAATAATTAGGGTCAAGGACCTTGCAAACACTGCGCTTATTACTGAACAGGTAGAAGGGTGTCTAAAGCCTCGTACACACAATTGGATTTTCAGCAGGGAATTGTGTGATGACAAACTGTTGGCCTAAAATCCCACCATTAGTACGCTCCATCAGACAATTGTTGTCCAACTTTCCACCAACAAATGTTGGATGGCAGGCTAGTAAATTTACCTATTGTGTGTACACAAGTCCGTCACACAAAAGTACAAAGTAAAAACACACACATGCTCAGAATCAATACTCACCAAACACGACTTTAGCAGAAGGTGCCCAAAGGGTGGCGCTCAACAGCTAAAAAAACACGTAGTACGTCACTATGTTCGTGTTTGTTGGCCGACAATTGTGTACCGTTTGTATGCAAGACAAGTTCACAACACACGCCCTTCGTACAAAAGTCTGATGCTTTGTCTGCAGAAAATCCGATCGTGTGTGCGAGGCTTAAGGCTTCATGTACACGGGATGTTTTTACAACGTCTCCTGAACTATTTAACTTGACAGATAGTAACCAACGTTTAAAACGTCTGTTTTGCCACGTTTACATGCCGCGTTTAGCGGTGTTTTGCCGTGTTTGCGTTTAGAAGCGTTTTATCAACTAGCCAAAAATGAAAAACGCTTGTAAACTGAACGCGGCTAAACTTGAGTTACCGCATTTACAAGCAGTTACAGGCATTTGGTGTTTCAAAGGCCACTGAACACCCATCCCCAACACATTTTTTTGCATTCCACAAAATGCTTCTAAACTCAACTGCCTAGAAACGACCCTGTGTACATGTACTGATAATATAACAGAGGAGAGTTCAGGGGCAGCGGAAAAAAAAAAAAAAGCCCAACTGCTCCTAAACGTCTGTTTACCAGCAGCAGTGTACATGAGGCCTTAACATTTACTTTACACTTGACACAATTACTATTTTTTAGTTGCTAGGTTTTAAAAAACTGTAAAATAAAACTCAACTGAGAAAATTTGTTTTTAATAAACACAATTTCCTGCAGTAGTTTATTACTTTTCAATGCATTACTAAATATGTATTCTGGATAAGAGTGCACAAACTTTAGCGTGCAACTTTGCTTTCATACACACTGCCAAAAGATCCCAAAACATAAGTTAGATTTTCCACAAACCAAACTGTACTACTGGCAATCTACATATTGTAAAGTATATAGCTGTACACAAACCCTTAAAAAAAGCAACTATATTTTCATAAACTGCACGGATGTGTCAATCTTCATGGAAATATACACCACTTAAAACTGACTGCATATTTCTGTTTTCCAGGCAAACACTGTCTGGCTATGGCCGCCTAAAGTGGACACAAGCCTATCTGGCCTAATGAAGGATCTCCTTGAAAGCCCGTGTACTTCAAGATGAACACAGGCACAGCACCACCAAGCAAGGTACATGTGTGTTTTTTTTTTTCCAGGTGAAGGGCAGCCAGCAGGTTGATGCTATTGTCACACACAACCTTGCCTGGCTAAGGATGGCATAGGGTTAGGCCTCTCAGCCTGGAGAGCTGCCAATAGCGCTGGCCCAGCGTGGTTCCTGTCCCCCAGGCATACAATCTGCAACACAGCATGGCAATAATTAGCCTGAGATATTGCATATGCTCTGGGTGCTTGTTGGGTGGGTATGGGTGCTGCTACTTTCAAGTAGTCAGAGGATGATGCGCATGAGGAAGAGGAGGCGGGCGTAAAGGTGATCAAGCTGTCACCAGATCCAGCAGTGTACCCGCTAGAGTCACCATGCATTCTTTGCAGCCGCCAGGAAATGAACTCCGTGTGTTGTGAAGGATCTGTAGCATCCCTACGGGAAAAAACAGATCTGCACTGCAGGTGTATGGGTATGGCAGGATTGGGCAAGGAGGACAAGTGGGGAATCCACGTGAGAAGTAGAAGCAAACAGCTGCCACACTTTGGCACAGGCTGAAGAACATGCAACCATTTATCAGAAGTTGGCACTGAATCTAGTTGAGTCTGTAGACATTACAAGCATTCCATTGTACATACAACAATGCTAGGCTTTTCTCCTATAATATTGGGATACTATACCTATAGAACAACATTTATATGCGGATGTATATACAATTATGTATCACACACACAAGGCCATGAATAGGGGGATGGAGACCCCCCACAGGTAGACTATACAGGGCCCCATGATTTCTAATTGCGGCCCTGGCTGTATAGTACATTCACTCAGAGAGAAAGGCAGACATACCCTGCCTATAGATGGTGCAGCCCAACCACTGCTTTGTTCTGCAGAACCCGCTCGTCCCTTACTACCTCCCTCAGCAGGACCTCTGTCTCTCACTTTAGGCCTGCCTGACATATTCGTAATAAAGGTGATTGCAAAGATTAAAGCCTCATTCACACTTATGCGACTTGTCATGCACCTTTGGACCCCAGAGTCACATGACAAGTCGCATCCCATGCTTGCCAAAGAATATTGTTCATATCTGTGTGACTTAAAGTCATGACTTTAAAGTAGTTCATGCACTACTTTGGTCCGACTATCATGTGACTTGAGGGCCATAGACTTCAACGTAAACCCTCAAAAGTCACACCTGCATGATATACATGTGACTTGAGAAAAGAATGGCAGTAATGAGAAATAAATGAAAAAACAGAGTGGGGTTCCTCTCAAAATCAAGCCCAGCAGGTCATAAAAGGGAGGGGGGTTGGGGGAGAGGGGACGGGCCAGACTCCTCTCCCCCCCGAACCACACCAGGCCACATGCCCTCAAAATGGGGGGGTGCCTTGGGACAGGGGGGGTCTGCTCCCCCAAAGCACCTTGTCCCCATGTTGATGGGGACAAGGGCCTCTTCCCCACAACCCTGGCCAGTGGTTGGGGTTTATCGGAATCTGAAAGACCCCCCTTTAACAAGGGGGTCCCCAGATCCTGCCCCCCTGCCATGTAAATAAGTATGGGCTACATAGTACCCCTTCTCATTCACAAAAAAAAAAGTGTAGTGTAAAAAACGACAGTAGGCAGTTTTTGACAAGTCCTTTATTTAAAAATTTAAAAAAAAATGGTCCCTCACTGTAGATTTATCAATCACAAAGCCCGCTACCAACTGGTCATGACAAAGCCTCCTGCAGTCTGACAGCTCTTAAATAACTAAGAGGTAGGGCCACCGGTGATGTCGCCATGTGGCACCGCCCCCTTGTGATATCACCAACTAAGCATGCGGGGGGAACCCCTTCGTTATTTAAGAGCTTTAAGATGGTCAAAAAAAAAAAATGTCCAGGTTGGTGGTGCGGCATGCGTCGGGATTGATGATGGAACTAGACTGGGGGAGATGTATTATTTTTTTAGATTTTTTAATAAAGGGGCTGGGATGTGGGGTCCTCATTGTTAAAGGGGGAAGAGGCCCTTGTCCCTATCAACGTGGAGACAAGGTGCTTTCAGGGCATGTGGCCTGGTATGGTTCAGGGAGGGAAGGGGTGCTCGCTCATTTCTCCCCCCCCTTTCCTAACCTACTGGGCTGCATGCTTGGATAAGGGTCTGGTATGGATGGGGGGGGCGCCTCATGCTGTTTTGTTTTCCATTTATTTTTCATTGCTGGCATTCTTTTGTTTACATTCAGCTGTCAAACCCACTGACAGCTGATGAGTCATCAGTTGTTAAAGCAGTGTTCCACCCAAAAGTGGAACGTCCGCTTATCCGATTCCTCCCCGCCTCCGGTGCCACATTTGGCAACTTTCAGGGGAGGGAGGAGCGGGTACCAGTTTTTTTTACAGGTACCCTGGCCCCACTTCTGGGAGACCAGGCCGCAGCGAATCATGTCAGAAACAGCTCAGTCCCCCTCCTCCTCCCGGGCCAGTGAGAGCGCAGTGTGCTTCGTGCATGCGCAGGAGGGACCCAGCCGTGAAGCCGAAAGGCTACACTGCCGGGTTCCCTTATCTGCAATGACGACGGCAAACATGGAAACATCAGCTGCAGTGCTGACATTGCTGGACTCCAGGACAGGTAAGTGTCCTAATGTTAAAAGTCAGCAGCTACAGTATGTGTAGCTGCTGACTTTAAATTTTTAAAAGGGGCGGGTGAAACTCCGCTTTAAGGATGCGGCGGCTGGCTTCCCGGCCCGCTGCTCTAAGCAGTAGTAAACTGCATAAAAATAAATTTAAAAAAAATCGGGTCTGGGGCAGTTTAAGTCATAATGTGCTAGTATGCATCGCACACTAGCACATTATGACAGACTTACCTGAAAACGAAGCCCTTCAGTGGTGTGCGGTCACAATGGTGCACACTAATTTAGCGCACAAGAAGTTAAATGCTGCAAACAAATGACGAGCAAAATACAAAAGCACCAAGCACTAGCAAAAATACAAAACAGACTTCCCAAAAAGCATAAGCCCCGATTAGAAGGGTAGGCAGCCTATGGCTGTAGAATTCTACACTTAATTTTTGTTGCAGTCTGCTCTGCCCTTCCCCTTTCAACATAGAAGGACAGGACCTGCGGCTATGCCTCCGTTACCCTCACTATAATGAATTGAATATTTTAAAACACAACTACTTGGGGGAGGAAATATTATCCAGGTAAAACAGAGGAATTGCAGATGTGCCTGGCCTCTGCTGTGTCCAGCCCAACCACTGTATAAATACCAAAAACATTTAAAAAAAAAAAAAAAAAAAAAAAAAGGGAAAAATGCAGTTGGCAACTTGCTGCTTCTGGGCAGGATATTTCCACTAGAACCTAAAGATAAGAGGTTGCAACACAAAAAGGTCGGACAAAGTGGGGCTCAGACTGCTGGAACTGAAGATGGTTTTAGCAGTTTTTGTTTTTTTTTGTTTTTTATAGCCGACACCTGCTGCCATCTAGACCTGCACAGTCCAATATTTTTAGCTACTGCCTCAAAAATAATACATTCTAATTTCTATTTCAAGATAAAATCTGCCTCATCTCTCCCTCTTATACTGCGCCCCAACCAAGCTGCTTACATACTAAACAATGTTTGTTGTTGTCTTAGATAATAAAGTCCCAATTTCTACTGCAAGTTAAAAACCTACCTTTTATCAGTCTATTTGTAGCCTATTTAAATTCAAGTGCCTGCATACAGTCCTAATGCTAGCCAAGTTCTACCACGCACATACCTAACGTCTACATATTTTAGATTGTTTGGGGTATAATTGAGGATAGAGGGATGTGAGGGGGTTGGGGAATGTGGGATTGTGGCTTTGCAGCGTTTTGTGCACTCTTTTTTACATTTTATAAGCTCACAAACTAGAACACTAAACTGTTGTGCCACTGGTCAGTTTGTATGAAGTGGAGGGTTTTAGCTTTATTTTTTAAGAGTAAACTTTCCCATAGCTTTTAAATCCGCTGCTGCTGCTACTATCACCATTCAATTCAGGCCCATTGCCGCTTGGTTTAAAAAAAAAAAAAAAAAAAAACCAAAAACGACCTAGAAAGCATATTATCCAAGTCCAGTTATAATGCTTGTGTGGTTAAGTCAAGTTAAATGTATAAGTTAAAAAAGTAAATTATGTATACAAAATATGTGAGGCCCGAATACCGTGTTGCTGATGCCATCTATGAAAATCGTACTGTTACGTAACACCACATACAGCTTGAAGGCATCTCCCAAGCATGTAAATTAAAGGATAAGTTCAGTTTTATAAAACAAAATAATAAATGCACTTTTTTGTAGGTAAAAAAAAAAAATAGGATTTTTATAACAGCTTACCTGTAAAATCCTTTTCTTGGAGTACATCAGGGGACACAGAGCCACAGTAATAACTCTATGGGTTATATGGCACCTTCAGGTGATGGACACTGGCACACCCTAAACAGGAAGTTCAATTCACCATATAACCCCTCCCCTTACCGGGAGTACCTCAGTTTTGTAGCAAAGCAATGCATATGTAACCAGAAAGAGGGGAGGGACCTCTGTGTCCCGTGAAGTACTCCAAGAAAAGGATTTTACAGGTAAGCTGTTATAAAAATCCTATTTTCTTTATCGCATATCACAGGACACAGAGCCACAGTAATAACTGTATGGGATGTTCCAGAGCAATGCCACTTGAGTGGAGGGGACACAAACAAAAGTAGGGTGCAATTAGACCTGAGGACCTATACTGCTGCCTGCCTGAGATAACTGACCCGGAAAGCCCACGATTCTTCACAATGTGGGTTTCAATAGCCAAACCATTAAATTTAGCATTTGTAAGGTAGCGTGGAACACCGGTCCCTGCAATAGCAGATCTGGACGTGGTGGTACCACCATCTTTACTATTTCTGCATAACAAGATCTTCTGGGCCACAAGAACTACCAAATTCCTTTTCCGCTTGTTCCTGCAAAGAAGAAGTCGCGGTAGCAGCAAAATAGGAAGAAATGCATAAATCAGTGAGAACTGATCCCACGGGGTCACCAACGCATCTGTTCCGCATGCGAGTGGATTCCTTGTTCTCGACACAAAGTTGTTGAACCTGGGCGCAAACAGATCTACATCTGGGATCCCCCATCTTTGGCATATAGCCAGGAAGATGTCGGGGTGAAGGGACCATTCCCACCGGGAACAACTGCTGGCGTCTTAAGTAGTCTGCCTCCCAGTTCTCTACCCCTGGAATGAAGATTGCCGCTATGCATGGCACATGTTTTTCTGCCCAGGTTAGGATATGGTTTACCTCTCCCTGGGCTGCCTGACTTCTGGTGTCCCCTTGGTGATTGATATAAGCCACTGCTTTGGCATTGTCAGATTGAATCCTGACAGGAGAATTCTGCAACCTGAATGTCCAGGCCCTTAGGGCTAGATGCGCTGCCCGAATCTCTAGAATGTTGATGGGCAAGGGCCTTTCGGTTCTGGACCATTTCCCTTGGACAGACGCTTCTTTCAGGACTGCTCCCCAACCTGAAAGGCTGGCATCTGTTGTTACCACCTTCCAAGTAACTGGTAGGAAGGATTTCCCCTTCTTCAGATTCTCAGATATCCTCCATTAACTGAGCCTCTGGCGCACTTTTGGCGATAAAACGATAGGATACTGATTTGCAGCAGTCTTGAATGAAACTGAGCATAGGGAACTGCTTTGAATGAAGCCACCATCTTCCCAAACAACCTCATACAAAGGCGAATAGAAGGATCCTTCTTTACCCTGACCCCCTGAACCAGCTCCTTTATGGCGCTGATCTTTGCCTGGGGTAAACACACCTTCTTCTGGGCTGTATCCTAAGACACTGGTGAAAAAAAACTGATGTACTCCCGGTAAGGGGAGGGGTTACATGGGGAATTGAACTTCCTGTTTAGGGTGTGCCAGTGTCCATCACCTGAAGGTGCCATATAACCCATACAGTTATTACTGTGGCTCTGTGTGTGTCCTGTGATGTACGATAAAGAAATATGCATTTATTTATTTTTTGTTAGGGACCTATGGAGCATTGCACCCACTATCATCAAATCATCGGTGTAATGCCATGTTCCTGCAGACTATCTGTCTGCCCGTACCTCCAATATGAGGGGGACAGGTCACACGGGGGGTGAAGAGGGGGACAGGTCACACGGGGGTGAAGAGGGGGACAGGTCACACGGGGGGTGAAGAGGGGGACAGGTCACACGGGGGGTGAAGAGGGGGACAGGTCACACGGGGGGTGAAGAGGGGGACAGGTCACACGGGGGTGGGTGAAGAGGGAGACAGGTCACACGGGGGGGTGGGTGAAGAGGGAGACAGGTCACACGGGGGGGTGGGTGAAGAGGGAGACAGGTCACACGGGGGGGTGGGTGAAGAGGGAGACAGGTCACACGGGGGGGTGGGTGAAGAGGGAGACAGGTCACACGGGGGGGGTGGGTGAAGAGGGAGACAGGTCACACGGGGGGGTGGGTGAAGAGGGAGACAGGTCACACGGGGGGGTGGGTGAAGAGGGAGACAGGTCACACGGGGGGGTGGGTGAAGAGGGAGACAGGTCACACGGGGGGGTGGGTGAAGAGGGAGACAGGTCACACGGGGGGGTGGGTGAAGAGGGAGACAGGTCACACGGGGGGGTGGGTGAAGAGGGAGACAGGTCACACGGGGGGGTGGGTGAAGAGGGAGACAGGTCACACGGGGGGGTGGGTGAAGAGGGAGACAGGTCACACGGGGGGGGTGGGTGAAGAGGGAGACAGGTCACACGGGGGGGGTGGGTGAAGAGGGAGACAGGTCACACGGGGGGGTGGGTGAAGAGGGAGACAGGTCACACGGGGGGGTGGGTGAAGAGGGAGACAGGTCACACGGGGGGGTGGGTGAAGAGGGAGACAGGTCACACGGGGGGGTGGGTGAAGAGGGAGACAGGTCACACGGGGGGGTGGGTGAAGAGGGAGACAGGTCACACGGGGGGGTGGGTGAAGAGGGAGACAGGTCACACGGGGGGGTGGGTGAAGAGGGGGACAGGTCACACGGGGGGGGGGGTGAAGAGGGGGACAGGTCACACGGGGGGGGGGTGAAGAGGGGGACAGGTCACACGGGGGGGTGAAGAGGGAGACAGGTCACACGGGGGGGTGAAGAGGGAGACAGGTCACACGGGGGGGTGAAGAGGGAGACAGGTCACACGGGGGGGGGGGGTGAAGAGGGAGACAGGTCACATGGGGGGGTGAAGAGGGGGACAGGTCACATGGGGGGGTGAAGAGGGGGACAGGTCACACGGGGGGGGTGGGTGAAGAGGGAGACAGGTCACACGGGGGGGGTGGGTGAAGAGGGAGACAGGTCACACGGGGGGGGTGGGTGAAGAGGGAGACAGGTCACACGGGGGGGTGGGTGAAGAGGGAGACAGGTCACACGGGGGGGTGGGTGAAGAGGGAGACAGGTCACACGGGGGGGTGGGTGAAGAGGGAGACAGGTCACACGGGGGGGTGGGTGAAGAGGGAGACAGGTCACACGGGGGGGTGGGTGAAGAGGGAGACAGGTCACACGGGGGGGTGGGTGAAGAGGGAGACAGGTCACACGGGGGGGGGGGTGAAGAGGGGGACAGGTCACACGGGGGGGTGAAGAGGGAGACAGGTCACACGGGGGGGTGAAGAGGGAGACAGGTCACACGGGGGGGGGGTGAAGAGGGAGACAGGTCACATGGGGGGGTGAAGAGGGGGACAGGTCACATGGGGGGGTGAAGAGGGGGACAGGTCACATGGGGGGGGTGAAGAGGGGGACAGGTCACATGGGGGGGGTGAAGAGGGGGACAGGTCACATGGGGGGGTGAAGAGGGGGACAGGTCACATGGGGGGGGTGAAGAGGGGGACAGGTCACATGGGGGGGTGAAGAGGGGGACAGGTCACATGGGGGGGGTGAAGAGGGGGACAGGTCACATGGGGGGGTGAAGAGGGGGACAGGTCACACGGGGGGGGGTGAAGAGGGGGACAGGTCACCCGGAGAGGGGAGAAGAGGGGGACAGGTCACCCGGAGGGGGGGACAGGTCACACGGGAAGGGGGGGCAGGTCACACAAGGAGGGGGGGACAGGTCACGCAAGGAGGTGGGGGGACAGGTCACACAAGGAGGTGGGGGGACAGGTCACACAAGGAGGGGGGGGGACAGGTCACACAAGGAGGGGGGGGACAGGTCACACAGGGAGGGGGGGGGGACAGGTCACACAGGGAGGGGGGGGACAGGTCACAAAGGGAGGGGGGGGACAGGTCACACAGGGAGGGGGGGGGACAGGTCACACAGGGAGGGGGGGGGACAGGTCACACAGGGAGGGGGGGGGGACAGGTCACACAGGGAGGGGGGGGGGGGGACAGGTCACACAGGGAGGGGGGGGGACAGGTCACACAGGGAGGGGGGGGGACAGGTCACACAGGGAGGGGGGGGGGACAGGTCACACAGGGAGGGGGGGGGACAGGTCACACAGGGAGGGGGGGGGACAGGTCACACAGGGAGGGGGGGGACACGGGGAGGGGGAGAGAGGGGGACAGGTCACACAGGAAGGAGAGAGGGGGACAAGTTGGGGGGGGCACAGGTCACACGGGGGGGGAGGGGGACAAGTCCCGGGGGGGGAGGGGGAGGTCCCAGGGGGCGAGGGGGGGACAGTTCGCACAGGCGGTAATAGAGTGTTGGTAGACTAGTGTCTGGGTACAGGGGATGAGGGTATAGCACACAGACATTGGGGGGCGGTAGGGGGTACACATGGTATAGAGGAAGCGGTGTATGAGTACCGGTGGGGGGGAAGGGGGGTGAGGACACAGGCTGGTGGATTATATACATGTAGCGGACAGAAGCGATACAAAGGGGGACACAGACTGAGCGGATACGGCATGCACACAATCTCCTCCCGGGCCCCCTTTCCCTCATACATAGAGCCGGGCCCCCACTCTCTCTCCCGCCATCCTCCTCACCTCAGCATCCAGTGTGGCCATGGCTCCGACCCCGAGCATAGCCCCGCCCCGCCACCTCTACCGTCACAACCCCGCCCACCTGCTCTTGCGCTGCCCTCTGCAAGGGAGGGGGTGAGTTTCCGGCGCATGCGCGGCTTTCCCTCCGAACGTAAAACAACATGGCGGTGCGTGGTCACGTCAATAGCGGCTCCGTACAGTGGGGCTGTTTTGGATAGCCGTGTAATAAATACGCTTCCATGGGACTATTTACAACCGAGTTATTGTAATATCCCAGTTTTCATGGCAACCACCAAACTTCTAGTATAGCAAAGTTGGTTAATTTTAGTGTTTCCTTATATCATCCTATGGTGTACAGTACAGAGCCCTCAGCCTCCAAGTACTCCCCAATCCCCCATAGTGCTCCCCGGCCCCCTCCAGAAACCTCATGGGATGGTAAAGAGCAAGGAAGAAATAAACAATAACATCTAAATAAATCAACACAACCTTCTTGTTATAACTTTGGATAGTAAATGCCAGTAAATACCTTATACATCCCGCTTCCTGTTTCTTGTCTGGTCATTATCCTAGGCTTATGACATCATGCACAGCTCTCTCCCTCTGACTCTTGTGGGGGTGAGTCATAAGAGGGCCAAGGAGAGCTGCAGGGCTGCAAAGGTGGAGGTGTGCCTCTGTGTAAATCCAGGAAGTGAACAGGCAGCAGCTTCAGCTGATTGCCTGTAAAATGGTTGCAGCCAGACTCAGTGGAGGGAGAGTTCTGCAGCATATTTGGCAAGTACAGAATCACAGTTTATATATATGCAAAGTGGTTGCAGGGAAGATGTTCTTATTACAAATTATGTGAGCAGACTGCAGTTCCTCTTTATCCACATGCCAACTGCCTGCTGTCGTTTGACAGTGGCAGAATGGCTCCCCTGCGCCAATCGCCGTATCCATATGGCAGCCGCCTTAAGGGGTATAGGGGGTGCTCGCTCACACTGCGTCCCTGAGGTCCCGATGCGCGTACCCAGCGTCCGCAATGTCCATCGGGCACCCCAATCGCTCGTGACAGAGCAGGAACATGGATCTGTGTGTAAACACACAAATCCACGTTCTGTCAGGGGGAGAGGAGACAGATCATATGTTCCTAGTATACAGGAATATCGATCGGTCTCCTCCCCAGTCAGTCCCATCCCCCCACAGTTAGAAAACACAGTGAGGGAACATATCTAACCCCTTGATCGCCCCTAGTGTTAACCCCTTCCCTGCCAGTGACATTTATATAGTAATCAGTGGCTATTTATAGCACTGATCTCTGTATAAATGTCACTGGTTTAAAAAAAGCGTCTGATCTGTCTGCCGCAATGTCGCAGTCTTGATAAAAATCGCAGATCGCTGCCATTACTAGTAATAAATAAATAAAAATGCCATAAATTATTAATCTTTTTGTCAGGCACTATAAAACGTTTGCAAAAATCAATATACGCTTATTGCGATTTTTTTTCCCCAAAATTTGTAGAAGATTACATATCGGCCTAAACTCAGGGGAAAAAAATATAATTTTTTTTTAATTTGGGATATTTATTATAGCAAAAAGTAAAAAATTGTGTTTTTTTTTTTTTGTTTCTTTTAACTGTCGCTCTTTTTTGTTTATAGCGCAAAAAATAAAAACTGCAGAGGTGATCAAATACCACGAAAAGAAAGCTCTGTTTGTGGCAAAAAGGACATCAATTTTGTTTGAGTACAACACTGCACCACTGCGCAATTGTCAGTCAAAGCGGCGCAGTGCCGTATCGCAAAAAATGGCCAGGAAGGGGGTACATTTTTCCGGGACTGAAGTGGTTAAGAGGGTCCAGCATTTTAGGCTCATCTATTTGGGTCCTGTCCAAAACACTGTTGTATCAGAGGGAGCACTCTTCCTTGATATTGGTCTAACCACGTTAGTATGTCCAGGGCCGAAACTAGGGAGGCACACGACCCAGATGACGCATCTAGGGGGACACCGCCAGAGGGTTCAATCACCCCCACCCACACTGGAAAGCGTTGCTTGCTCTAAGGGTGTCACTGCCGCCTGATCAAGTGTAATGGACAGAAGTGAGACTGGTGCGAACTGTAGCCATACAATCAGGAGAAAATCACAGGAACCGGAACTGACGCCATCTTGGAATTGGAGGAAAATTGTTATGACAAAGTGTCAGCCCTTAAATTCTTAGTACTGGGTAAGAACGAGACAATGTAATACTAATTGAAACTAGACAAGAAAAGAGCCCATCGCGCCCTTCTGGGAGAGAGGTGTTTAGACTCAGACAAGAATGTGAGATTCTTATGGTCAGTAAGAATGAGAACCGACACAGTGGTACCCTCGAGTAGATGTCTCCATTTTTTTCAGAGCTAAAAAGCGCTCTGTCACCAATCTCGTAATTGCATTTTGCAGGAGACAATTTCTTGGAAAAGTAGCCACAAGGATGCATAGCGCTCTCAGAGGTAGGGCATTGAGACAGAAGGGCGCTAACTCCAGTTTCAGAAGCATCAACCTCAAGGATAAAAGGTCATGTAGGATCAGGATGTGCCAACACAGGAGCAGAAACAAAGGCAGCCTTGAGACTCTCAAAGGCCTTAATGGACTCCGTAGACCAGGGATATGCAATTAGCGGACCTCCAGCTGTTGCAAAACTACAAGTCCCATCATGCCTCTGCCTCTGGGTTTCATGCTTGTGGCTGTCAGAGTCTTGCTAGGCCTCATGGGACTTGTAGTTCTGCAACAGCTGGAGGTCTGCTAATTGCACATCCCTGCCGTAGACCAACACTGTGGGTTACTGTCCTTTCTGGTCATATCAGTCAGGGGCTTGACCAGAGACGAGAAGTTACAAATAAACTTCTTAAAATAGTTGACAAAGCCAAGAAAACGCTGCAGAGGACGTAAACCCACGGGTCGGGGCCACTGTAGTAGGACTGCTGAAAATTTCTCTGGGTCCATCGAAAAACCAGCAGTGGGAATGACATAACCCAGGAATTTAACCTGTTTACAATGGAATTCGCACTTCTCCAATTTACAAGAGATTGTTCTCTCTTAGTTTCTGAAGCACACGACAGACATCTGTGTGGTGGCTCTCCGGAGACTTGGAATATATGAGGCTATCGTCGAGATAGACCACCACACATAACTGCAACAAATCTCAGAAGACATTGTTAATAAATTCCTGGAAAACTGCCGGGCGCTACAAATGCCAAAGGCATTACAAGGTACTCATAATGGCCTGTTCTGGTATTAAACGCAGTTTTCCACTCGTCGCCCTCCTTAATCCTCACAAGGATTGTATGCCCTTCTCATATCAAGCTTCGTCAAAACCGTTGCTCCCTTCAGGTGGTCAAATAACTCCGTAATCAATGGAATTGGATAGACATTCTTAATCATGAAATGATTGAGACCCCTATAATCAATACAAGGTCTCAGTTCACCACTCTTCTTCTTCACAAAGAAAAAACCAGCACCAGCAGGAGACGAGGATTTGCGGATGAAACCTGGAAAAAATGCATCTGCAACATACTCCTCCATGGCCTTATCCTCCAAGGCCATGGAGACAAAGGGTAAACCCGGCCACGAGGGGGTATGGCACCAGGTTGAAGGTCAAACGCGCAATCATACTACCGGTGTGGAGGCAAACTACCGACTTGACCTTTGTCAAAGACATCGCTAAAATCGTGGTACTCCTCCGGCAGGGAGGAGAGAGAAGTGCACAGGACCTTGACTACCTTCTAATGTCTTACTGCATTGTGGCGACCAGGAGAGAACCTCAGCACTGAGCCAATCAAAAGAGGGGTTGTGCCTCTGTAACCAAGGATAACCAATAACCAGCGGAAACTTAGGTGAGGAAATAACTTGGAATTGGACAACGGAACAGTCTCATGAGTCACATGGGCAGGCTGTAGAGGTCTCCCGTCAAGAACCTCAATGGCAAGTGGAGTGTCAAGCAGATGCAGCGGAATCAAGTGCTTCGATACAAAGGCAGCATCAATGAACAGGCCAGCAGGCCCAGAGATGATTAGAGCCTGTAACTCGACGGATGAGTCAGCCCAAGAAAGGGTCACCGAAACCAGGGGCTTATCCTTCTGGATAACTGGGGACGAAATAATGCCACCTAAGGTCTGTCCATGACAGGACCTCAAGGTTGAGGCGTTCCCTGGACGGGAAGAACAAGACTTCAAAAAGTGACCTGCCTGACCACAATAAAGGAACAATCTCTCCCTCCTCCTAAGGGTTCTCTCATCTGCAGACAAACGCAAGAAGCCCAAGTGCATGGGTTCATCTTCACTGACCGACTCTGTACCAGGAGGCATGGGAGGTGAGGGAGGCAAGGGTGGGACTGCAAAGCTCGGAAACAAATATACAGGAGGCTTCCGCAAGCGCTCCTTAAAATAGAGAGTCTTTCTCTGAGTCTGGAGTCAATGAGGATGGCAAACGAAACGTGATCAACTTCTCTAGCTCAGTGGGTATATCTTGGGCTGCTATCTCATCCTCGATGGTATCCGAGAGACCATGAGAAAAAGCAGCCACGAGGGCCTCATTGTTCCAAGTAACCTCTGGCGGAATCGGCAACAGTTCTCATACTCTGTTTGATGGACATGAGGCACTTGGCAGCAAAAGCGGAGAGTGCGGGAACGTCAAATACCCTTTTAAAGGAAGCCACAAACTCAGTGTAACTCATGACAACAGGTTTTTACATCTTCCATAGAGGTTTTGCCCAGGCCAAGGTTCTCTCAGAAATTAAAGACACCTCGAAACCTACTTTGCTTCTGTCCGTGGGAAACGCCTGGGGCAGCATCTCAAAGTATATCTCAACCTGGTTGAGAAATCCTCTGCATTGGACTGGTTCACCCTCAAATCGCTGGGGAAGTGGAGTGGAACCAGACATACCTCTTATAGAGGTAATACTCGAGGCGGGTGCCTGCACAGAGACTGGACCAGCAGCAAGAACGGCCTGCAACACAGGTTGTACCAGAGCAGCCACAGTGGGAGATTCCAGGTGAGCCATGCGACTCAAGAGCATTTGTAACGCCATGGCAAACTGATCCATGCGGTGATCCTGCTCATCCAATCTGGAAAAAATATTACCAACAAGTGGATTGACGGCATCTGCTGAATTCATGGCCTTCGCCTGTCAGAAACCATGAATCAGACTGAGACAGTAGTACAGTTAAATCTCACTTGTTTAATAATAATAAAAAAGGTAAACAGAGTAAACGTAGTCAAAACATAGCCAGAGTTCAGGAACCAGAAGTGGATAGTCAGATAAGAAAAAATGTCAGGGAGCCAGAGATGAGCGTAGTAGAACAGCAAGAAGGATCTAGAGCCAGAAGGAGTGTCAGCCAAGCAAGTCTTTAACAGGAACACAGGAGAGTGCCTCTAGAGATGTGACCAAGGTGAAGGTAGAGATAATCTGGGCTGGACGGCTTAAGTAGGCAGGACTGACGAGCAGGATATCATCAACAGGTGAGTCACTGTGGAGAGATAGGAGCTAGCAATTAGCCGACAGCTGAGCGGCCAGCTCAGAGAAGGAAGGGCTGAGCCCAGCCCGACAAGGTGGATGTCAAGATCTTGGCTAAAATCCTTGCCACCTGCCTTAATACAGTTATTTTATCCTTGATACACGAGGAACAGTCAGGTTTTATGCCAGGTAGGAATACATCCTTTAACCTCAGAAGGCTATTTATTAACCTGCAAACACCAAATAAAAATGTGGGATCCAGAATGGTTGTCGCCCTGGATACTGCCAAGGAGTTCGACTCAGTAGAGTGGCGCTATCTGTGGACCTGTTTGGAAAAATTTGGTTTAGGGCCTAGATTCATTAAGTGGGTGAAATTGTTATATACAAACGTATACCGCGCTGTCCAAAAGTGCAAGGATAGCAGCCAGCACAGCAGTGATTCAAAATGCAGAGATAAATATGTAAAAGTAAAGTGCAGCGCTAAAGTGAAAATATGGGGACCAATGTAGGTCCTAAGTGATAAACCAAAAAGTAGTCCAGTGAAATTAAAAAAAACAATCCAGGTGTATCGAAACAATAATAAATCAGACTGTAAGTGTCACATAATTAGTGAAAATTGAAAGCAGATCCACCACCAAAGTCACCAATCGCTTACCAGAACGATTGAACTCAGATAGTTGTACACCTAATGAGTCAATCAGGCTTTTGTGAGGTACCAGGGATGGTTAAGGCTCACAGCAAAGGCTCAATCTCCAGGGGGTGTTCAGACCAGTGGATATCAGCAGATAGGACAATATATAGGGCAGACAGCCCAACCATTAGATATGGAAAGAAAAAGGAGGGCACATAGCGTAATTCCGTATGGAATGAATAAAATTTAATCAGACAATATACAGGTTACACTCACATTTCCAAAGATAAAAACAGCGCTTGTAACACAGCAAAAGCGAAATCAGCTAGACATTCCGACGCGTTTCACTTCAACAGGCATCATCTGGGGTGGTGCAATTGTTATACCAGGCTCCTGAGGCTAGAGTGCTGGCAAATGAGTGGAGCTCAGACAGATTTCCCCTTACTAGGGGCACACGACAGGGATGGCCCCCACTACTGTATGCATTGCGGCGGAGCCGTTATCGATACGCTCTCACCCTAATATAGTAGGACTGCGGATAGGGCACATGACTGAAAAAGTTAGTACTTATGCTGATGACACCCTGCTATACTTGGATGGCTCAACTGAGGCTTTACCCACTGTCCTAGCCCTGATAGAATGCTTTGGCTCCTTCTCAGGCCTCAGAATCAATTGGGATAAGTCTCACATACTTCCCCTAGACAGTTTCCCAGTAACCAAGCACAGTTATCGCAGCTATTCCACATTGATAAAATGGATAGAGCCAGATTTTAAAAAATTTGTGCCCCAAATGGACGCATTTAACAGAAGACCCCTTTGTTGCAATCACGGGGGGTGTGGGAGGTGCAGACGCGGCGGGACCACGAACATCGATGTTGTACCACTATAGGTGCTTATGGGATGTCGTGACAGACAAACTTGAACTACCCCAGACACACTGCCACACTCCGCTATGGCACAACGTGACTCTCCCTGAATTTAGATCAATCCCAGACTCTGAGATATGGAGCTCCAGGGGATTTTTTTAGTTGTCTCACCTAACTCTTGATGGCGAAATAAAACTTTGACAGACTCAGGTCTGTCAAAGTTACCGACTCGCATGTTCTTCAGGTACTTACAAATCCGACATGCTTTTAGAGCACAATTCCCGACTGGTACCCCCCAACTGGACATCAATCCTTTCATGGAACTGATAAGAAGCTCTGACCCTAAAAATCAAATTTCTGTCTTCTATAGTATGTTGCTGCTGCCTCCATCCTCCACATCGCCATATACACCCTGAAGGCCAGATGGGAGGAGGACATGGGGGCAACAGAGGATGAGGAATGGAGTGATGCTCTAGACACATGCAAACTAGTATCCCTTAAACTTTCTGACCACCTCACACAGATTTGTATACTCCACCGATCCTATCTTATGTCACTTAGAATATCTAGGTACAAATGAGACCAAACTGCTCTTTGCCCAATGTGTAACCAGGAAACAGGCACATTCTATCACTTAATTTGGAGCTGCCCTAGGGTACTACTTGGCACAAGTTGTACAATTCCTACATGATAAAATGGGCTCTCCTCTTAAACTGCAGCCCAAACCTTGCCTACTGGGGATATACCCAGAACCAGATATGGATAAATTCACCAAAATCTTCCTAAATGAAATGCTTTTTTTCTGCACAGAGAGTACTGGCAAGACAATGGATGATAACTAATTCACCTGAGTTCAGTACATGGGTAGCAGAGGTGAAAAATAGCTTACCATATAAAAAAACTCATATATAAGCACAGAGGATGTCCATCAAAATTCACTAAAATTTGGGATAGGTGGATGCAAACCGCAGAAACCCTTAGTTAGCAAGACGAACCTTTCTTTTTGTACCTGTATATTGCACTCCATCATCATATCTGGTATCTAATGGCGACTGAGTGTTGACGAAACATATGTCAACAATGTACCATGATTATTATTAATATCTTTTCTGATATATGTGTAAATGCCTGTCTCAGCATGTAGTATAATATATATGAGATGTCTGTTAAGTGATAACAGTTGGTAAGATAGTCAAGCATATTTGACATTTCCTATGCATTTATTTTATTTGTAAATTGTTATCTTTTGTTACAATAAAGATACTGTTTAAATGAAGCGTTCCTCTCCACAATCCCCATCCCCCCACTAGGACACCCATCTTCTTCCAGAGCCTGCCACTATTTCAATACATGTTTTGCATTCCCATACTTTCAGCGAGCGAATATAAACTGTATTCTTTACTGTTGGCGCATGGAAGGTTTAGGAACAATTTTGGGGCCCTGGTAGGGTTGCCACCTCATCCCTTGAAACCCAAACACATCTGAATTACACAGGGATCTGAGGCTAATTTAAAGCAGATAGGGCACTAAGTGAGTTTAATTACCACCTTAATCAGCCAGAGAACCTGTGTAATTCATATGTGTTCGGTTTTAAAAGGGATGAGGCCCTGGTCTCAAAAAGGTGGAGAACTACAGGTGTAAGTGACCATGTGACCAGGGCCGGATTTACCACAAGGCCACCGAGGCCAGGCCTCGGGGCGGCAGTGGTGTAGGGGCGGCGCCGCTCCTGCAGCGACTTCGCGGCCGCCCCCCCTTTCGTGCTGGCCATTAATGTCTATTATGGGCACCAGTGCCCATAGAAAAGATGGCCGCGAGCCGACCACGCAACTGCGCATGCGCCGTTCCGAAGCCGGCCGGGCTCGGGAAAACTCGTAAGCGATCGGCCGGGCGGCGCATGCGCAGTAGCGTGATTGCGCCGCTCGGCGCCATTTTTAAAAAATTTGAGAGTAGCTTGTAGTGTCAGCGGTGCGGCGGCGTGGGAGAAAGATGACATCTCTCATTGCCCGCACCGCTGTTCCGCCCTCCTCCTTCTGATGACAGGCAGCATGACAAGGGACATCCCAATCTGGTGGCAAGTGACATCCCCATCTGGTGGCAAGGGACATCCCCATCTGGTGGCAAGGGACATCCCCATGTGGTGGCAGGCATGGTGGCAAGTGACATCCCCATCTGGTGGCAAGTGACATCCCCATCTGGTGGCAGGCAGCGTGGCAAGTGACATCCCCATCTGGTGGCAGGCAGCGTGGCAAGTGACATCCCCATCTGGTGGCAGGCAGCGTGGCAAGTGACATCCCCATCTGGTGGCAGGCATGGTGGCAAGTGACATCCCCATCTGGTGGCAGGCAGTGTGGCAAGTGACATCCCCATCTGGTGGCAGGCAGTGTGGCAAGTGACATCCCCATCTGGTGGCAAGGGACATCCCCATGTGGTGGCAGGCAGCGTGGCAAGTGACATCCCCATGTGGTGGCAGGCAGCGTGGCAAGTGACATCCCCATCTGGTGGCAGGCAGCGTGGCAAGTGACATCCCCATCTGGTGGCAGGCAGCGTGGCAAGGGACATCCTCATCTGGTGGCAGGCAGCGTGGCACGTGACACCCCCATCTGGTGGCAGGCAGCGTGGCAAGGGACATCCTCATCTGGTGGCAGGCAGCGTGGCAAGTGACATCCCCATCTGGTGGCAGGCATGGTGGCAAGTGACATCCCCATCTGGTGGCAGGCAGCGTGGCAAGTGACATCCCCATGTGGTGGCAGGCAGCGTGGCAAGTGACATCCCCATCTGGTGGCAGGCATGGTGGCAAGTGACATCCCCATCTGGTGGCAGGCAGCGTGGCAAGTGACATCCCCATCTGGTGGCAGGCAGCGTGGCAAGTGACAAGAGATGGTGGCAAGTGACACGCTCAGGGCTCCCAATGATTCTGCATTATGGTGAGTTGAACTATTTCAGTTTATATTACAATATAATGATAGAAGTAATGTGTTTCAATCATCCTGACACCATAACAACCATGGTGCCGGGGATGATTGAAGCACTAACACCAGCCATTGCCTTGAAAATTTGCCTGCGAAAAATCCTTACCCCTCGCGCGCTTACCCTGAAGTATTTTTAGTCTGTACAATTAATGCCAGTTATTTTCAGTGTTCTTGTGTATGGAGATATGTTTTTAATTGATCTATTGTAGAAGTCATCGATAAAGGACGTGGTGTGTGTGTGTGTGTGTGGGGGGGGGGGGGGGGGCGGCATTGAAGGACCCGGCCTTGGGGCGGCAAAGGGAGTAAATCCGGGCCTGCATGTGACCTCACCCACAGGGGCAGCATTGTACGACCTTAAAACAGAACTAACCCTTCCTTATCCTGTACAGCCAAGGAAGCTGCCATTGTAGCCTCTGTTTGATCTGCGGTTGAGAGCACAAGCAGCTGTGACAGTTATTCACAGAATGCCTTGAATGGAACTGTTTTGAAAAGCAGTTAGGTCCTGTACACATATAGTGCAAGGACCTGCATTATACCACACTGGATAAACGCAGGTCACCACTAGGACACACAGAAAACAATTGTTTTCTGTGTGTCCTGTTTACACTCCAACGCACCCCAGAGGTGTGGTGCAGTTAACTGCAATAAAGTGCAAACATGCTGCATTTTATGGCAGCGCACAAGAAGGGATTGCGTTTCACTGTACAGCAGCACAGCGCACCGCACTGGTGTACAGTGACATGAATGAAGTGTCTTTTGTGCACTTTAAGTAAAGTTGGTACAAAAAAAAGGAAAAGAGGGAGCTGTGTGATGCAGTAAAACATGCATCAAACCTCCCTTACCGCCAGCTTGCTGCAGCCAGAATGGAGAGCTGTCCACACACTAAACCTCTGCGGTTTAGTGTGCAGGCAGTGTGCGCATGCCCTTAATCACTTGGCGCCTCCTGCCCCTTTAGGAGGTTTAGGATGCCGGGAGGTGGGGTAGGGTTTGTGATCATGTGACCGCCGTGATTGGCTGTCACGGCGGTCACATGATCGCAAAGCTCCTGTTCGCAAGCAGCAGTAACCGTGCCAAGAGCACGCAGGGCACTCGCTCTTGGCACAGCTCTATTTTTCCCAATTCACACAAATATGCGGCCTCTCGGTGACAAGGCCCACTTGCCCAGAGGCCGCATATTTGCGTGTGGGCAGTAACAATGGGTTAAAGCAGAACTAAACTCAGAGAAATACTCACCTCTTCATTCCAGTGATGTGGCAGGTGATACCTCACCAGCTGCTGTCATCTTCTCCTCGGCTACTTCCAGGTGGCAGGTTATCGGCCTCTGGATTGGCCAGTTGGGGTATGACATCATCTTGCCCATGTGCACTGCAGTTCATCATTCTGGCACAGCCAGAGTGGTGGGAATGTATGCTGCATATAAACAGCTTTGTGTGCATCCAATGGAAGACCGCAAGCAGGCCGGTAAGTGTGTCTTAGAATAAAGAGCTGCCTCCTCGCAGTTTTTGAGTCAAGTTTAGTTCCACTTTAAACCCTTTATGTTGCCATCGTCTACAGTTGGTCACATTTTTAATTTGAGGTTATTAAAATGATCATTTGATTTCCATGTGCAGATGCTGAGACCTTCTATAACTGCCAACAAATTCAAATGTCACTTCCTTATCAGATGGTAACCTGGAGATGTTCCGCATTATTAGGAACAATTCCAGATGTCATATTACAAGGAAGTGTTAATTGAATTTGTTGACTGTTGCAGCATTTAGGCTCCTTTCATATTAGTACGTCTCCAAAATTGCACTATTTCCAGTGTGACTTTGATGTGACTTTTGGTGCGATTTTGATCGGACTTTACATTCTATGGGTCAAAGTCATATCAAAAGTCACACCAAAGTAGTGCAGGCACCTTTTCAAAGTCGCATCAATTTGAACAGGTGCCATTGAAAAGAATGGTGTGCGACTTGTCATGTGACTATGTCTAAAGTCGCATGACAAATCGCACCAGTGTAAATGGAACCTTCAAATCAATCGGAAATGTAATTTCCTGCATGTGCGATTGGGTCACTGCTTTTCCCAGAGTTTGTGTTTTGGTTGGATATTACATGTAACACTGGGGTCATCAGGTCAACTCGAAATGCATGGAATTTGCATGTTCTCCCTGTGCATGCATTGGTTTTCACCACGTACTATGGTTTCCTCCCACACTAAAGACATGCTGATGGGTTATATGGCTTTTGGATGTACTGGCCCTAGTATATGTATGTATGTATGTATGTATGTATGATAAAACCTTGGCCCCTATTGACACCTGAGTAGAGATGTAAAATTTCAAGAAATTTTAACGCCACGGGCAAAAGAAAGGTTTTTTTTACCTGTTTCTTCCAGAAAAATTGAATCTTATGGAAAAATTTAAAAACAATTAGGTGTGGAGTAGTTTTGCAAATTGAAAGTAATTTTGTTACACAGGGAACGTGAAATGCAGTGTTATGTATATCGAAGTATTATGCTTGAAATAAAAGTACAGCTTATTCAGTTAATAAACTAAACTTTTTAAACTTTTATTTTTTATTACAAATCGAAACAACAAGGACTGTATATAAGAACATTTCACCTATACAGGATGCTTATATAATTTGTGATGATCCAGAAGCAGCAGAAAAGAGTGTTTCTGGAATGAGAACTCAAAGGATTTTTTTAATGTCTTTAGGGCACCTCTGACATGCTAGGATGTGGTTTGTCATCCTTGTAGAATTTGGAAAAGTATATGTTTCTTCTCACAATATTTGCAAATCGCAGCTTTGCTCTCAGCAGAAATCGAACTGTGGAAATGTTTCCAAACTGTAGAGGTTGGTCTCACCCATTTACTGAGAAGAGGAAAAGAAACAACTATTTACTGAGCAGACTATAGGTAAACATTATGCTGTGATGGTTAAAAAAATTGATATGAATCATTTAAAGGTTATAATATAAAGATAAACAAATTTGTAAGACAAATGTACCCTCTTACCTGTCAATTAAGGCCTGAGGGAACAGAAAGTAATATCTACTATATCTCAACAATCACCAAACTGTAGGGGGTACAAGATGGAGCCCCCTAAGCAAAGGGAACTGGAGCCTTTCCCCTGCAGTGCCGCCTAGTGGCAGAAATGCATATTTCTCTTGTTTGAGAACTGCATTGAGAAGTACTGTGTTACTTGAATTGTATTCCAGGATGTGCTTGTCTTTATCTGAGAGAACGTACAATAATTAAAAAACTTTCCATACTCTCAGAAATCTTTCATTAAGGTCTTCATGTTGTATAGTTTGAAAACCATGTGTCAGGATCTGAGGGGTTAACAGGCAGCTGTGAGACAGTTTAGTCAACTTAACCACTTGCCTGCCTGTGCGGCAGAATGGCACAGGCAGGCAAAATCACGTACCTGGTACGTAATCTGCTTCCCGCAGGCGGGGGCGCATTGCACTCCCCCGGTGCCCGAGGCGGTCGGCTTCTTTAGGGGAGTGATCCAGGCTGAGGGGGAGACCACTCATTCGTGGCCACCCCCTCGCAATCGCTGCCAATGAATTAAAATCTTCCTCTGTTGCTGTAATGTAAACAGAGGAAGTGATGTCATCTCTCCTCGAGTCTGTATTTTCCATTCCGGTGCCGAGGAGAGAAGACATCCAAGTAAGTGCACAACACTACACTTACAGTAAAACACACTAGGTACACATTTCACCCCCCGATCACCCCCCTGTACCCCCTGTCACAGTGACACCAATAGCAGATTTTTTTTTTCTGATTACCGCATTGGTGTCAGTTTGTGACAGTTATAAGTGGTAGGGCAGTTAGTGTTAGCCCCCTTTAGGTCTAGGATACCCCCCTAACCAAGTTTTAACCCCTTGATCACCCACCGTCACCAGTGTCACTAAGCGATCATTTTTCTGATCGCTGTATTAAAGTCACTGGTGACGCTAGTTAGAGAGATAAGCATTTAGGTTCACCGTCAGCGTTTTATAGCGTCAGGGACCCCCATATACTACCTAGTAAAGGTTTTAACCCCCTGATTGCCCCCTAGTTAACCCTTTCACCAGTGATCACCCTATAACTGTTACGGGTGACGCTGGTTAGTTAGTTTATTTTTTATAGTGTCAGGGCACCCGCCGTTTATTACCCAATAAAGGTTTAACCCCCTGATCGCCCGGCGGTGATATAATTTAGGTTTTAGGGTCAGATAGGGTCTGCTTCGCCCCAGGCAGCGTCAGGTTAATGCCAGTAGCGCTAACACCCACGCACGCACCATACATCGATCGATCACTGTCACTTACAAAACACTAAACACATAACTGCAGCGTTCGCAGAGTCAGGCCTGATCCCTGCGATCGCTAACAGTTTTTTTGGTAGCGTTTTGGTGAACTAGCAAGCACCAGCGGCCTAGTACACCCCGGTCGTAGTCAAACCAGCACTGCAGTAACACTTGGTGACGTGGCGAGTCCCATAAGTGCAGTTCAAGCTGGTGAGGTGGCAAGCACAAGTAGTGTCCCGCTGCCACCAAGAAGAAGGCGAACACAGGCCTGTCGTGCCCATAATGCCCTTCCTGCTGCATTCGCCAATCCTAATTGGGAACCCACCACTTCTGCAGCACCCGTACTTCCCCAATTCACATCCCCAACCAAATGCAATCTGCTGCATGAGAGGCATTTTCTTTATGCCCTCCCGAGTACCCCTACCCAACTAACCCCCCCCAAAAAAAGTCGTGTCTGCAGCAAGCACGGATATAGGCGTGACACCCGCTATTATTGTCCCTCCTGTCCTGACAATCCTGGTCTTTGCATTGGTGAATGTTTTGAACGCTACCATACACTAGTTGAGTATTAGCGTAGGGTACAGCATTGCACAGACTAGGCACACTAACACAGGGTCTCCCAAGATACCATCGCATTTTGAGAGACCCAAACCTGGAACCGGTTACAGTTATAAAAGTTACAGTTACAAAAAAAAAGTGTAAAAAAAAAAAAAACTATATAAAATAAAAAAACAAAAATAGTTGTCGTTTTATTGTTCTCTCTCTCTCTATTGTTCTGTTCTTTTTTACTGTATTCTATTCTGCAATGTTTTATTGTTATGTTTTACCATGTTTGCTTTTCAGGTATGCAATTTATTATACTTTACTGTTTACTGTGTTTTATTGTTAACCATTTTTTTGTCTTCAGGTACGCCATTCAGCTGCAGCGTGGATTTATTTATCTTGACAGCAACAGCGTTTGCTCCCACGATACATAAAGCCATGACCCCAGCGCTGTCGGAGGTGATATATGCCAAAGCATGGGGGCAGCAGGGGCGGAGGAGCGATTTTCTCCTAACTTTTGGGGCGGCTGCCCCCATGCTTCGGCATATATAAATGGTGCATGTATGCCCACCATTAGAAGTGGGTGGATAAAGGGAGGTATTCTAATGGTGGGCATACCCACCAATCAATCTTTTTTTTTCGTTCAGCCCCCTGCATGAAAAAAAAAAAAAAAAGATTACAATATATGCCCAACAAAGACCAGCAACGTACTGGTATGTTGCTGGAATTTGAGTGGTTATACCAGAATGATGCCTGCGGGTTTAAGTATCATCTTGGTATCATTCTTTTCAGCCAGCGATCGACTTTCATGTAAAAGCAATCCTAGCAGCTAATTAGCCTCTAGACTGCTTTTACAAGCAGTGGGAGGGAATGTCCCCCCCACCGTCTTCCATGTTTTTCTCTGACTCTCCTGTCCCAACAGGGAACCGGAGAATGCAGCCGGTGATTCGGCCAGCTGACCATAGAGCTGATCAGAGACCAGAATGGCTCCAATCATCTCTATGGCCTAAGAAATAGGAAGCTACAAGCATTTCATGACTTAGATTTCGCCGGATGTAAACAGCGCCATTGGGAAATTGGGAAAGCATCACACTGATCTTGGTGTGGTCAGATGCTTTGAGGGCAGAGGAGAGATTTAGGGTCTAATAGACCCCATTTAAAAAAAAAAAAAAAGAGTACCTGTCACTACCTATTGCTATCATAGGGGATATTTACATTCCCTGACATAACAATAAAAATGATAAAAAAATAAAAAATAAAAAAAATATTAAAGGAACAGTTTAAAAATAAGATAAAAAAGCAAAAAAAAAAAAAAAAAAAGAAAGAAAACACCCCTGCCCCCCCTGCTCTCGCGCAAAGGCGAATACCAGCGTTGGTCTGGCGTTAAATGTAAACAGCAATTGCACCATGCATGTGAGGTATCACCGCAAAGGTCAGATCGAGGGCAGTAATTTTAGCAGTAGACCTCCTCTGTAAATCTAAAGTGGTAACCTGTAAAGGCTTTTAAAGGCTTTTAAAAATGTATGTAGTTTGTCGCCACTGCACGTTTGTGCACAATTTTAAAGCATGTCATGTTTGGCATCCATGTACTCGGCCTAAGATCATATTTTTTATTTCATTAAACATTTGGGCAATATAGTGTGTTTTAGTGCATTAAAATTTTAAAAAAGTGTGTTTTTTTCCCAAAAAATGCGTTTGAAAAATCACTGTGCAAATACTGTGTGAAAAAAAAAATTAAACACCCAACATTTTAATCTGTAGGGCCTTTGCTTTAAAAAAATATATAATGTTTGGGGGTTCAAAGTAATTTTCTTGCAAAAAAAAAAATTTTTTTCATGTAAACAGTGTCAGAAAGGGCTTTGTCTTCAAGTGGTTAGAAGAGTGGGTGAAATGTGACATAAGCTTCTAAATGTTGTGCATAAAATTCCAGGACAGTTCAAAACCTGCCCAAATGACCCCATTTTGGATATATATTATAGAGTTTGTTAGTTTCAATTATTCTAGTTTGATATACAAGCCTTTGTAACTATATCTTCAATCCTGACTTCTTAAGGGTCAGTAAGCACCACTATCCACTCTATGAGTGGCGCCCACTTGTTACAAATATGCTAGGGCTTTTGTTGATGTGGTAATCGCATTTTTTCTTAGGATGAAACTCTGTGTGCCACAATTTCCGTCTGGTGAGACTAAAGATTATGTTTTGGGAGGTCGTGTAGCACTGTAATATATAAAGTGAAGAGGGGGATGAAGATGAGGACAGAGGGGTCAAGGCAGTATAGTAGGTAGATAGTAAGAGGGAGACATTCCACTTAGGCTACACAGTTGCATTGGTGGATTCCTCTGCAGCCCAAGGAATGAATTCTGAGGAATATCGAAACATAGACCACGAGGTCCAGGTCTTGGAGAATTGCTCCTCTTTACCCATTTCCTGCGACAACATGCGTTCTAAGCTATTGATTCAGTCCACTTCAATTGCCCACTCCCCCAAGGAAGGCATGTTTGTCGATTTCCAGTGTCTGGGCAGAACCGTTCTAGCTGCTGCCAGAAAGTGGCGCAGAATGTATTTTTTGACTGATTTAAGAGGTCCAGGGATCATAGATAGCAGGGTTACCTCAGGAGAGGGTGTGATTGATGTCGCCATCAGTCTGCAGTACAGGTCGAGGTTCTTTTGCCAGAACCTCCGTACAGGGGGGCATTCCCACCAAATGTGGAGTAATGTTCCCCTGGATGACAAGCAACGCCAGCAGGTATCCGGGAGCACTGGCTTTATCCAGTGCAAGGTCGAGGGGCATCTGTACAATCGGGTCAATAACTTGAACCCTTTTTCTTGAGCTTTGGAGGCTAAGGATATTTTGTGAGTCAGAATGAAGCACTTTTGCCAGTCAACAGGTGAAATGGAGTGACCCAAGTCTTCCTGCCAGGCCTGTGTGTATGGGGGGAGGTTGGGATTAGAAACCATGTGTAGGAGGGAGTATAGTTGAGAGACCACATGCGTAGGGGGGTCGGACTGAAGCAGCATGTTCTCTAAATCTGTTAAGTCAGAAAGTATATCAGGCAGGGATGGGAAGGTACGAATGTAGGATAACACTTGTTGCCTCTGCAGCCACTGCGTCGAAGTATGAGGATAGGTATTGGAGGGAACGTCTGTAGTCAGAAAGGAGTCTGAGCATAGGACTTGGGCAAGTCATCTGTGTTCCTCTTTACACCAAAGTCCAAAACTCGCCCCCTGTATGGCTGGTGGAAAAGCCGGAGTCCCAAACAGTGGGTCCTTTTAGTGGAGATAGGGTCTTGAGGGAATTCATGCGGGTCCATAATTGTATAGTTTGTCGGGTGAGGTCGCCAAGGGGTATTCCGCCCTTCAGGAATTCAACAGGCATCCACGGCAAAGCGCGGAGATCTATTGGATTGAGATGGCTCTCTATTTGTACCCATAACTTGGTGGAGGAATGGTGGAACCAGTTAAGTATACGCGTGAGTACTGCTGCTCTTTAGCATAAAGAGGCATCTGGGGCACCAGCTCCACCACGATTCTTGGGGAGCGATAGAGTCTCATAACGTATCCGAGGACGAGCCCCCCCCCCCTATATAAAGGAGGAAAACATTTGGAGGAGTCACTTAAAGAACCAAGAGGGTATGGAAATGGGAATTGTCTGGAACAGATAGAGAAACCGAGGGATGACGTACATTTTTAGAGCATTCACTCTGCCTAGCCATGATAGGCGTTTCTTCATGTAGTTTGAGAGATCTGTCTTGGTTCTAAGCAAAAGGGGAGCGAAGTTCAGTGAGAACAATTTGGACCCATCTGAGGGTATTTGGATTCCGAGGTATCGGATGGAAGTGGAACCTGTTTTAAAGGGAAACTTAATGGAGACTTGGCGTAGGGCCTCCTGGGACAGTGAGATGTTCAAGATTTCTGACTTAGTGTGATTTACTTTGAAGTTGCTCAGCTTCCCAAACCTCGTAAATTCCTGCATGATATGTGGTAAGGATATATGGGGTTGGGTTACATACATTAACAGGTCATCTGCAAAGAGAGCCAGTTTAGATTGAGTGGGTCCTACCGACACTCCTGGGATATTGGGGTTATTGGCGTAAGGCAATTGCCAGGTGTTCCATACCAAAGGACATAGAGCAGGGGAGATAAGGGACAGCCTTGTCGCGTCCCATTGTGGATGGAGAATGTAGGGGACAATGAGCCATTCACCCAAATTCTAGCTGAAGGAAAAGAGTATAGTGCCATAATTCGGGATAACATTTTGCGGCCCAGACCCATCTGCGCTAGAGACATCTGGAGGAATTGCCAGTCGACCCGGTCAAATGCTTTTTCTGCATCGACCGTCAAGAGGCATAGAGGGACATCATGGGTGCGAGCATAGTCAGTAAGAAGCAGAGTTTTCAAAGTGTTGTCCTTTGCTACTCGACCACTTACAAAACCCACCTGATCCAGGTGTATGAGGCGGGGGAGCAGCGGCTGCAATCTATTGGCAAGTATTTTGCCGTATATTTTTAGGTCTACTCCTATTAACGATATGGGCCTATAATTATTGCACAAAGTTGGGTCCTTATCTGGTTTTGGGATAATAGCAATGTGGGCTTCTAATGTTTGTGTAGGAAACACCGAGCCTTCCGATAAGGAGTTGAACACCTTAGTTAAGAAGGGGGTCAGTAGGGGAGCAAATATTTTGTAGAATTTAGGAGAAAAGCCATCTGGACCCGGGCTTTTACCGGATGGGGTGGCCGCTATCGCTCCTGCGACCTCCTCTGCTGTAATTACCTGTTCCAGCTCTTCTACAGTGTCTTCGTCCAATGTAGGGAGCGCCGTTTCCTCAATATAGGACTGTCTATCAGATTCTGGGGTAAGGGTGGGGCTAGAAGAGATGCCAGGTGGTAGATTATTGAGTGTTTGATAGAAATCCCGGAATGTTTGTGATATCTTAGAGGGTTCACTGATCATTTCCCCAGATGGGGCCCGAATATGAGGTATAAATGTAGAAGATGTATTCGGGTGGGGGGAGCGAGCCAATGGTCTAGCGCATTTATCTTGGAATTGGTACTGATGTAGGGCAAGTCTGTGTGCATAGGTACAAGCTGAGGCCTTATACAATTCTTTGAGTTGGGATTGAGCCGTTGAGACCTCTGTAAGAGTCACCACCGTTGGGGCTCGTTTATGTTGGGTCTCAAGTTCTCAAAGTTTTTTGCATTGCTGATGTTATTGCGACTGATCGTGCCTTCTTCAAGCGGGACCCCATCTGAATAAAGATTCCTCGCAAGACAGCTTTAAGTGCTTCCCACTGAAAGGGTAGTGGGGTAGTGTCTGTGGCATGATCTGTTAGGAAATTAGTAATAGTTTACGAAAGGTTAGATCAGTGCAGAGAAATATATTAGAAACTCTATACTTGCATATCCGAATCAAACAACAGAAATTTTAGTCAAATAATCTCTCCCGAACCCCAGCTAGATACAACACATCAGCAAAGGGCAGGGAGAAGGCCAGGCAATTTGTTGCACCAGCTATCTTGAGGTATTAAAGTACGGAGCAGGTCATTCCATCGCCCATTGTAACATATCCAGCTGAAAGCATTTGGAACAAAGGAGAAAAATGTAATAAAAAAGGGGAGGGAGGGGGGTTCCATACTTCAACCTGTCCAGGAGACAAGAAATAGGCAGTGTTCTGGAATGGTGCTAGACATGAGTGTTAATATGGCTTCATGCATCATCCTAAAGTTGCTTTAATCTTCCGGTGAGGTAGGCTGACGTATTCGAGGGCCTATAGAATGTGATCTGGACCTCGGATGCCTACGTCTTTGTGGGAGAGAGTCGCGTACTTCCAACCTAGTGTGGTCATCTGGTGGGTCCAACCAGTTCGGTACATCAGTTGGGTCCTGCTCCAGAAAGAGAAAGAAGGCTGGGAGTTGATCCAGGTCAGAGAGGACAAATTTACGCTCAGCCCTGGTTACTTTAATACTGAAAGGATAACCCCATGTGTACGTTGCTCCGGCTTGACGTATCAGGTCTAGCAATGGGCGAACCATTCGTCGCATGTAAAGAGTGTTGCGGGAGAGGTCCGGATAGAGATGGATTGCAGAACCGTCGAAATCCACGGGGCCCAAACCCCAAGCCTTGCGCATAATTTCTTCTTTCAGGGTGTAGTAATGTACCCTGCAGAGGACATCGCGTGGGCGATCACTATGGTCTCTCCTCAGCCCTCCTACTCTGTGCACTCGGTCCAGTTCAATGGGGGATTTAGCCTCTCTTCCCAAAGCTAGGTTGAGGATGGCAGTGACAGAAGGTTTTAAGTCTGTACCAGCCGTGGCTTCCGGTATTCCTTGCAGCCTTATATTGTTCCTGCGGCTCCTGTTTTCTCCGTCTTCTATGCGCAATTGATGTTGCCGTATACGCTGTAGTTGCTCCCTGGAGGCCCGTTCGAGGGATGTGATGCGGGCTACATGGTCAGTTTGAATGTCAGTTAGGGCAGACACTGCGTTTTTATTAGTTGAGACCTGCTGTTGGAGGGCTTGGAGGTCTTTATGAAGTGAGGCCTCCATTTTAACCGCCCAGGACTCAAACTCTGCCCGAAAGGCCGATAAGAGAGTCGAGGCCTCAGATCTGAATGAACCTCCGGAGGCCTGAGGCATCATATCCACGGGGCCTGTGTCGGGAAGCGGGGCAACAGAGGTCGCGGACCTGGATATCACAGCTGGTGGGACTGAGTGGTCTTCCGATTCTTCGCTGCTGTCTGTCGCCTGCTGAGTAGGGGGAGGGGGCTTGTTCTTCCCTGTGTTTCGGGAGGGCGCCATCTTGTCTTTAGGGGTACGGGGTTCCGACTGAGATGTGCGGAGGAGGTATCGCTGGATTGTACCCTGTTGCAGATCCACGGATTCAGCAGAGCGAGAACTGTGTGCAGACATGCTTTTTAAAGATGTGCGGTGACTGAGGCATAGCCTGTCTGCTATGGGCGGTCACGGGCTCAGCAGCTCATGTCTTTAGCCATCCATATGTAGCCATGTCTCCCTGCAGGGCTTTATTGGTAGGACCATAAGTGACAGCTGAACTTTTTGGGCAGTTCTTGTGGCTGTGTATGGATTGATTGGGCCCAGAGGGGTTAAGGGGACCAGGAGCTTGCGTGGTTACTGTAGCAGGGTGTAGCAAGATGACCGCCACACGTAGTCTCCGTGGCCAGGCCTGTGACTGCGCACAAACGGGGTGTGTGCTTGTTAATATCCCTGGTGGGGGCCACAATCTGCTAGGCTGGGGTGCCCCGGACGATGGATGGGGCCTGGATCGGGTCAGGAAGGGACGGGGAGGCCGCCTGGGTGTAGCAAGATAGCCGCCGTCACTTACCCGATCCCTCAGGCTGGCATTCCGGTTTGTCACAGGGCGGATCGCGGGCTTCGGATGGCAGGCTGGATGTTCCGGAGTCCGTGTGGTAGGAGAGACGGTCCCAGAGCAGGTAGGAAAGCCTGGAGGCAGCGCTGTCCCGTTCTCAGGGTGGAGCAAGATGGCCGCTGCTCCCCTTGTTAGGCCGAAGCCCCGGTCTGTCTTTCAGGCGGCCGGAGCTCCACGATCACTGCTCCACCGGTCGCAGGCGGCCCTGATAATCTGGGGGACCACTGGATCTCTGGAGGGAGCCGACCAAGCCCGCTGATGGAGTGAATATTCAAGTTTGCTCCAGAACAGCAGGAGCTCACCTCGGGCCAGGCTGTAAATTTTTTATTTCACTCCTCACTGCCTATCACAGTTTCAGAGACCATGAAATGCCCAGATGGCACAACCCCCCCCAAATGACCCCATTTTGGAAAGTAGACACCCCAAGCTATTTGCTGAGAGGTATGGTGAGTATTTTGCAGACCTCGCTTTTTGTCAAAAAGTTTTGAAAATTGAAAAAAGAAAAAAAAATACATTTTTCTTTTTTTTGTTCATTTTCAAAAACACATGAGAGCTACAAAATACTCACCATGCCTCTCAGCAAATAGCTTGGGTTGTCTACTTTCCAAAATGGGGTCATTTGGGGGGGGTTTGTGCCATATTGGCATTTTATGGCCTTTGAAACTGTGATAGGTAGTGAGAAGTGAAATAAAAAATTTACGCCCTTCGAAATCCTGAAGGCGGTGCTTGGTTTTTGGGGCCCCGTACGCGGCTAGGCTCCCAAAAAGTCCCACACATGTGGTATCCCCACACTCAGGAGAAGCAGCTAAATGTATTTTGGGGTGCAATTCCACATATGCCCATGGCCTGTGTGAGCAATATATCATTTAGTGACTTTTTTTGTAAATTTTTTTTTTTTGTCATTATTTAATCACAAAAAAAATAATATTCAATGGGCTCAACATGCCTCTCCGCAATTTCCTTGGGGTGTCTACTTTCCAAAATAGGGTCATTTGGGGGGGGGGGGTTTGTACTGTCCTGCCATTTTAACACCTCAAGAAATTAGATAGGCAGTTATAAACTAAAAGCTGTGTAAATTCCACAAAATGTACCCTAGTTTGTTGACGCTATAACTTTTGCGCAAACCAATAAATATACGCTTATTGACTTTTTTTTTTACCAAAGACATGTGGCTGAATACATTTTGGACTAAATGTATGACTAAAATTGAGTTTATTGGATTTTTTTTATAACAAAAATTAGAAAATATTGTTTTTTTTTCAAAATTTTTTGGTCTTTTTAAGTTTATAGCGCAAAAAATAAAAACGGCAGAGGTGATCAAATACCATCAAAAGAAAGCTCTATTTGTGGGAACAAAAGGACGCAAATTTCGTTTGGGTACAGCATTGCATGACCGCGCAATTAGCAGTTAAAGCGACGCAGTGCCAAATTGTAAAAAGTGCTCTGGTCAGGAAGGGGGTAAATCCTTCCGGGGCTGAAGTGGTTAAAAGGCTTTATTCAGCAAAAGCAACAGAAAAATTGACATGCTTTGTCTTCATAGGCAGTTCAAAACAGCAAAACTCTTCATAGCTGTAGAAGACAGCCCATTTTGAACAATGCTCAGCATCCCAGTCACAGCATAACATGGTACAGTCCTAATTCAGGCAATCTCAACCAGCAGGTTCAAGTCAGAGGCAACAGGGGTCTTTCCAGCTTCAAGCTCCTCTCAGCATTAATAGCCAAACAGCCATTCCCCTCAGCCTCTTTGACCAGGTGCCTAATAAGCAGGCCTGAAAGAGAAGTACTTCATTAACCCTTCCCAGGCTGACTCCCCACACATGTTATAGATATATTATTTATCATTCTACAAGAACATATTCCAAACTAATTTTATTGTTTTCAAGTTTTCCCAGCAAAAAAAAAACAGCTTTGGAAAAAAAGAAAAAAAAAACTGAAAAAAACAAAAAAAAAACCCCCTGAAAAAAACGTTTATTTCCCTCTCCCCCTCCGGTGTCACATTTGGCACCTTTCAGGGGGGAGGGGGGGGGAGCAGAAACCTGTATAATCCAGGTATTTGCTCCCACTTCTGGGCATAGATCGCTGCAGTATCCATGGCTTTCTAGGCCATGTCCGGCCCCTCCTTCGCTCCCCCTGTCATATGACGTCCTCTAGGAACGCACCTCATGTGCGGCCCTGCGGGCACAATCTGTTAATGGCAATGTCCACTGGACATGGCCGATAAAAGATCACTGTATCGACCCACTGCCAGTATCGTGATCGCTGTGACCAATCACAGCAGATCACATGACAGTTGTAAACAATGGATACAAAATACACAGTCACTTCCAGCGCTAATAGGTCTTCCAAGGTGTGGAATAACAGATATCAAATAAAATGGTGGTGTGAAAGGTATATATGGTATCCAAAACTGGGTGGATGCTGCCTTCCTCAGATGGGGTAATCCGAAAGGAACTACAAGAAAAAGAGAAACAGAAGGCGCGCACACCTAGTGCATTACCAAAGATAATTTAATAACGAAAATGTTTTAGATAAATGTGGGTACTCACAAAATGCAACTGACAAAAGGCCATAAAAACAATGCATGGACATGCACAGAACACAGGGTACAGCTAACGCGTTTCGGGGGCGCACCCCTCTTCCCCTAGCTCTGAGGAAGGGGTGCATCGCTCGGGTCTTCCAAGGGCATAAAGTCTAGTGGGGGCCTTCTTGCCCTCACTCGACTTCCTGGCAATCCATCCTGGGAATTGGATCATTTGCGTCGCTACCCACGGCTCCAGTAAGTGGCAGAGACCACCGGGATTTAAAGGCAAAGTATCAACATATATCCACGGTGGGCGGTCCAGAAGTGGTTATATACTATATTATTTATATATATATATATACACACACACACACACACACACACACACTGTAAATATATACAGTATCTCACAAAAGTGAGCACACCCCTCACATTTTTGTAAATATTTTATGATATCTTTTCATGTGACAACACTGAAGAAATGACACTTTGTTACAATGTAAAGTTGTGAGTGTACAGCTTGTATAACAGTGTAAATTTGCTTGCCCTTTAAAATAACTCAACACACATCCATTAATGTCTAAACTGCTGGCAACAAAAATGAGTACATCCCTAAGTGAAAATGTCTAAATTGGGCACAAAGTGTCAATATTTTGTGTGGCCACAGCACTTCCTTAACCCCTTTGGGCATGGAGTTCACCAGAGCTTCACAGGTTGCCACTGGAGTCCTCTTCCACTCCTCCATGACAACATCACGGAGCTGGTGGATGTTAGAGACCTTGTGCTCCTCCACCTTTCGTTTGAGGATGCCCCACAGATGCTCAATAGGGATTAGGTCTAGAGACATGTTTGGCCAGTTCATCACTTTTACCCTCAGCTTCTTTAGCAAGGCAGTGGTCATCTTGGAGGTGTGTTTTGGGTCCCTATGTTAGAATACTGCCCTGCTGCCCAGTCTCTGAAGGGGGGGGATTATGCTCTGCTTCAGTATGTCACAGTACATGTTGGCATTCATGGTTCCCTCAATGAACTGTAGCTCCCCAGTGCCGGCAGCACTGAGCCCCAGACCATGACACTCCCACCACCATGGTTGACTGTAGTCAAGACACACTTCTTTGTACTCCTTACCTGGTTACTACCACACATGCTTGACAGCATCTGAACCAAATACGTTTATCTTGGTCTCATCAGACCACAGGACATGGATCCAGTAATCCATGTCCTTAGTCTGCTTGTCTTCAGAAAACTGTTTGCGGGTTTTCTTGTGCATCATCTTTAAAAGAGGCTTCCTTCTGGGATGACAGCCATGCAGACCAATTTAATGCAGTGTGCAGCGTATGGTCTGAGCACTGACAGGCTGACCCCCACCCCTTCAACCTCTGTAGCACTGCTGGCAGCACTCATACGTCCATTTCCCAAAGACAAGCTCTGGATATGTCACTGAGCATGTGCACTCAACTTCTTTGGTCGACCATGGCGAGGCCTGTTCCGAGTGGAACCTGTCCTGTCAAAGCGCTGTATGGTCTTGGTCACCGTGCTGCAGCTCAATTTCATGGTCTTGGCAATTTTCTTATAGCCAAGGCCAGTGATGGCGAACCTTGGCACCCCAGATGTTTTGGAACTACATTTCCCATGATACTCATGCACTCTGCAGTGTAGTGGAGCATCATGGGAAATGTAGTTCTAAAACATCTGGGGTGCCAAGGTTCACCATTACTGGCCTAGGTCATCTTTATGTAGAGCAACAATTATTTTTTACAGATCCACAGAGAGTTCTTTGCTATGGAGGTGCCATGTTGAACTTCCACTGACCAGTATGAGAGAGTAAGAGCGATAATACTAAATTTAACGCACCTGCTCCCCATTCACACCTGAGACCTTGTAATGAGTTGAGTCACACGACACTGGGGAGGGAAAATGGCTAATTGGGCCCATTTTCACTTAGGGGTGTACTCACTTTTGTTGCCAGCGGTATAGACATTAATGGTTGTGTATTTTGTTATTTTAAAAAGGGAAATCAAATTGACACCATTATACAAGCTGTATACTCACTACTTTACATTGTCGCAAAGTGTAATTTCTTCACTTTTGTGAGATACTGTCTATGCAAATACATAAAATATACATTTTATCTTTTTTGTGGGGAATGGTGATTGGTTAGAACCCCTGTAAGGTTATTACTGCTGTGTGTATCCCTGCAAAGAGAGATTCACCCTCTCTACTTTTCTGAAGACCACTGTCAACTGAATAAAAGTAAGAGCATGTCAAATTTCGAGTTTGATTTATTCTCCTCAGTAAATCTACTGGGCACTCTTGTTCCAGTGACAACTGTCCAAAAGGGAAGAATTTCCTAATTGTAGAGAAAATTCTTGTGTCTACAGAACAGGAAAATTAAGAGAAATCTCAAAGGAACAAATAAAAACCTGACATGACATTTGGTACGATGGCCAAAATTTATGAAAAAAAGTTTTGGCTTAAAACAGAGTTCCACCCAAAAATGGAACTTCCGATTTTCGTATTCCTCCCCCCTCCGGTGTCACATTTGGCACCTTTCAGGGGGGAGCAGAAACCTGTATAATCCAGGTATTTGCTCTCACTTCTGGGCATAGATCGCTGCAGTATCCGTGGCATTCTAGGCCATGTCCGGCCCCTCCTCCGCTCCCCACCGCTGTCTTCTGGGAGACACACAGGTCCCAGAAGACAGCAGGGACCATTGAGCTTGCGTATGCACAGTAGGGAACCAGTCTGTGAAGCCGCAAGGCTCTGTTCCCTTGCCAAAGATGCCAGCACCTCCACCCGGGAGCTGAGGGACCGATCGACTGCCGGTAAGGACATCTGGGGCCCCCTGGGCAGGTAAGTGTCCGTAAAATAAAAGTCAGCAGCTGCAGTATTTGTAGCTGCTGACTTATTTTTTTTATTTTCAGCAGAACGCCGCTTTAAGATATTATTTTAGGAGAACCAATCACAATTAGTCAGATTTTTGCACAACCTCAAAGTGAACCTTTAGGCTACTTTTAGACTGGGGCATTGGCGGTAAAGCGGCGCTATATTTAGCGCCACTTTACCCTCGTTTTAGTGGCACTATTCCCCCGCTAGCGGCTGAAAAAGGGTTAAAACCGCCCGCATAGTTCCGCTATGCCAGCGGTTTAGCAGCGCTGCCCCATTGTTTTCAAAGGGAAGGGGAGCTTTAGGAGCGATGGTTACATCGCTCCTACAGCGTTGCAAAGATGCGGCTTGCAGGACTTTTTGTACCGTCCTGCAAGCGCACCGCTCCAGTTGGAAAGCCCTTGGACTTTCACACTGGAGACACAGGAAAGGCACTTTACAGGCACTATTTTTAGCGCTGTAGTACCTGTAAAGTGCCTCAGTGTGAAAGTAGCCTTAATGAGGAAAAAACAGGCCTAGCTTTTATATTTACCCCTTGGATCCTGCGATTTCAGTCTCAAATGTCAGAGCGCTATTAATTTTCTGACTCTGTGTGCCCTATTTCCAGAGATAAAGGTTATATACACACACATTTTTTATTATATATATATATACATATACACATACATACATACATACATACACACACACACACACACACACACACACACACACACACACATATATATATATATATATATATACACACATATATACATATATACATAGCCCAGTTTGACACCAGGAATAGTCTCTCTCTCTCAATCTGACAATGCAATGCAGATGCCTTGGCAATTTATCGCATACAGTATATTACATAAGATTCAATAGCTCTGTATCTGATCTTCCAAATAAATGTTGTAGTAATGTAATATTTATGATACAGACCTTTGATTCACTTTAGTGCCCGACCCAAGATTTCCACATTAATTTATTGTACCCATTCATATCTGAGCAATGTGTTACTCTACCCTCATAAAAAGTACAGTAGCTTCCTTAGGGAATGATTGCGTGTTTTTGGCCCCCGTACAGTTCAAGGAGGCTCCTGAAAAGATGTAAATTTTTCACCCCTAATGCTGTCTTCATTCCTTTTGCGATTCAGGTGTGAACTAGCAGTTAACATTACTGAAAACCTCTTGCTTTGCTTAACTCTAGCCAAGCACCAGTTTACCTAAAATAGAGATTCTGCCAGGCTTAGATATCTCTCTGAGAGCAATGCAGCAAGATACCCTTGATCACGGTTCCAGGTGAGGTCTCTTCCACCATGGCTGTTCCAATTACTGGAGAAGCGCTCAGCCAAACTTGACTTTGCGCTGACAGCAGGTGGCAAGTCTTCATACTGCTGCCACAATGCTCCTCTTCCACAGGGATCAGTTAGGTTTGGAATATGTATACAGTGGGAAAAATAATTATTTGATCCCCTGCAGGTTTTGTAAGTTTGCCCACTTAAAGTATAAGCCCTTCATTTCTTTGTATGAAAGGTGTATTTTAAATGGTAGAGACAGAATATCAACCAAAAATCCAGAAAAAAAACCATATGATACAAATGTTATAAATTGAGTTGCAGTTCAGAGAGTAAAAAAAATATTTGATCCCCAAGCAAAACAGGACTTAGTACATAGTGGAGAAACCCTTGTTGGCAAGCACAGAGGTAAGACATTTCTTGTAGTTGGTTAACATGTTAGCAAACATCTCATCTCAGGAGGGATTTTGGTCCACACTTTACAGATCTTCTCTAAATCCTTAAGGTTTCCTGGTGGTCTCTTGGCAACTCAAAGTTTCAGATCCCTCTATCCATTTTCTATAGGAATAGGGTCTGGAGACTGGCTAGGCCACTCTATGACCTTAATGTGTTTATTCTTGAGCCACTCATTTGTTGCCTTGGTGAAATGTTTTGGGTCACTGTCATGCTGGAAGACCAATCTTCAGTGTTCTGACTGAGGGAAGAAGGTTCTTATCCAAGATTTTACAATACTTTCCATTGGCCCCCTCAATGCAGCAAATCGGCCTGTACCTTTAGCAGAGAAACAGCCCCAAAGCATAATGTTTCCACCTCCGTGCTTGACTGTAGGGATGGTGTTCTTAGGGTCATAGTCAGCATTTTTCTTTTTCCAAACACAGCAAGTCGTGTTATTGTCAAAGAGCTCAATTTTGGTCACATCTGAGCACAGCACTTTCTCACAACCCTTCTCTAAATCATTTAGATGTTCATTGGTAAACTTCAGAGGGGCCCATACATGTGCCTTCTTAAGGAGGGGGACGTTGTGGGTGCTGCATTTCAATCCATGGTGGCGTATTGTGTTACAAATGTTTTTTTGGTGACTGTGGTCTCAACTGCCTTGGGATCATTAAAAAGCTCCTTCCGTGTAGTTCTGGGCTAATCCCTCACTTTTCTCATGCTCATCCTTACCCCAGGAGGCAAAAACCTGCATGGAGCTCCAGAGAGAGGGCGATTGATGGTTACTTTGTCCTTCTTCCATTTGCAAATAGTGACTCCAACAGTTGTCTCCTTCGCAACATGCTTCTTGCTGCTGGTCTTGTAGCCCATTCCAGCCTTGTGCAGGTCTACAATCTTGTCCCTGATGTCCTTTGACAGCTCTTTGGTCTTGCCCATGATGGTGAGATTTGAATGGAGGAAATATTCTGTGAACAGGTGCCTTTTATACACATAAGTTGTCGTTAGAAGCACCTTCTTAAATTGACAGGACTAATCTGTGTACCACATGAGCACTTACTGTAGCCAGTCTGTGGGAGCCAGAATTATTGGGGGTTGGTAGGAAATCAAATACTACTTTTACTCACTGAACTGCAAATCAATTTATAACATTTGTATCATGTGTTTTTTCTGGATTTTTGGTTGAGATTCTGTCTCTATCATTTAAAATACAAAATGATAATTATAGAACCTTCATTTGTTCGTGAGTGGGCAAACTTACAAAATTGATAGGGGATCAAATAATTATTTTCCCAACTGTACATAGGTCCAAGCTGGACCAATGTAAATATGCAAAAAAGAAAAAATAACAAAACAAAACTGGAATTCAGCTTTAGGTCATTAGATGCCAAGAGCCGACTTAACTTAGGTTTACATTGGGAGGGGATGTTCTGCAAGGAGAGAAAATTAATGGGGGTGGTGGTCCAAAGAGCTGACTGGGGGTAGGAGAACTTGTACAGACTTTAAAAAGCATCATCACTCTCATCTGCCATAGAGCAGAGGAGCATAACAAGCAATTGCTTTACAAATATTCCAGGTAAAACTGTTCTTGTAAAGGATTTTCTTTTATTTAGCTGGTTGGCTGGAGCATTTTGTTTGTGTAGTAGAGACCACTCGTGCTTGTAAATCATACTCCTTTAGAATTTAGAAGATATAATAATGTGGTATAAATCCATTACAATCCTCAGTGCTCACACATGGAAAGAGCAAGGTCGATATGGAAAAGACAGTTGCTATAAACCAAAGCTGGAAGATTAGATCGTGGCCAAGGCAATCTCGCTTATTATTCTCTCAGAAAAGACCAATAACCAGGTCACTTCAGGACAGCATGGAAGGATCTGTCCGGCTTGAACTCATCAGCGTAATTACCAAATGACCTCCACTTGATTGCCTACTTCATGAAGTCAAAACCATCCTCAGCCATTTCATCTAAACGGGGAACGATAATAGAATGCAGCATCTGATGGCCGCTGCCAAGTATCTCTGCTTGGGCATCAGACTCCAGCATAGAGCCCATCTGTACACGAAGGTGTGGATCAGGAAAGATGGCATATACAATAGGAAGGCTCAGAGACTGTGGAACATGGCAGATCTGTCTATATTTTATTTCTGCCAACTTCTCAAAAGCTTTATTATACTTGATTTGAAGACATCTATGAAAAAATTCAAAACTTTGTATCTAAACTATCTAACTGCATTTGGCCTGTATTAACAGTGGAGCCAAAATGTACTATTTTGGATTTGGATGGAGTGAGGAAAGAGGAGAACCTCTCAAGTTTTTATGGTAATTTGTATCTTATTTGGGAAAATTTTCCCTTATTTCCAGTAGGTCACCAAAATAGAGTAAGAAAAACTCAAAAGAATGAGAACTGTCACAGAAAGGGAAAACCTTCAGCTGTCCCTATAATAAAAAGAAAAAACCTGCACAAATGTCTAACCCCATCCAGCTTGAGTTAAGGGTAACTCCACTTACATGGGGGGGGGGGGGAATAGCAAATAAAGAAAAAATAATAATATACCGTAGTGTATACAAGTGCGACACAAGTCATATTGTAATTAAATGGTATTAAAAATGGCCTTTCCAAATTGCAGCTCTGTCATTTTCTGAAAATGCAATATGGCTACCTGGAGCTATTCTGTACACAGAATGCCCCCCAGAAACATTTCCTGCTTGAGCGATTGGCTCACCAATTTTCCAGCAGTCTGTATTAAGATGCAAGCCAGATTTCAGGCATCCCCTGCAACAAAAATTGTGTTTTTGGGGAGATACTCCCAACAGGAAATCACATCTAAAAAGGGATGCAGGCCCAGCAGCTTTCTTCATTAGAGCCCTGCAGGTGCACAGCTGGTTGATCATTATGAAACCACTCCCATAAGATTCACTTTCCCACATGTACACAGACACACAGGGATTTCTTCAGAATAATGAAAGGTAGGAATCTGCAACAAAGTTTATTAAAATCCCTGCAATGTACACAGATCACCCAAAGGGGAATGTTTTTTTCCTCGACAAAAGTGTGGTTACTCTTTAGGCCCCTTTCACACGATCGGACCGTTCAGGTCCGCCTGTCAGTTTTGACGGCGGACCAGAACGGGCGATCCATGTTAGCCTATGGAGCGTCGGATGTCAGCAGAGACATGTCCGCTGACATCCGACCCCGTCCGATCCGCTAAAAGCAGACGTATGGCTCTACGTCCAGATCCGTCGCTGGCGGATCGGATCGGGTGAGATCTGACAAAAACGGACACGCTGTCCGTTTTCGTCCGATCCCTCCATAGGCGGCAGCGGCGCCTGACAAGCCCCTCCCCGCTCAGTGAGCAGAGAGGGACCTGTCATCCGCCGGCTCAGTGGAGATCAACGGACAGATCTCCCGCTGAGCCGGCGGACCGAGGCGGGCTCCGTAGAAACGGAGCCCGCCTCGTGTGAAAGGGGCCTTAAAGCGTACGTGTACTTTTCCTTTGGTGTTCAGATTTTAAAACTATAATACCCTGCAGAAAAAGATCTGATACATAATGGCAGTTTTTGTATAATAGGATCATTGTACAGAAGTTGGCTGTGTTTTTTTTTTTTTTATATTTTCCCCATTACACTTTGACATTTATTTGTGGACCACATGGTTTGTTTCCAATATGCTATATGAAAATGGTGACAATTGGTTCTAGTTAGGATTCAAAAGCAAAAAATAAAAATAAATGGCTTTGCTCTACTATTGACAAGTTCAGAAGGATTGACCTATGAAGTTGCTTAATATTCTATGGAAGACTAGGGACAGTAGGATTAGGTATGAATAATAGAAGAAAAAAAAAAAAAAAGAGCTTTGCTCGTGAAGTCATGCTTGGCCATTTGCCTTGTCCTTACATGCATTCAAGTTCAAGCCGCTGACAAATTACAGCTGAGTTAAACTCAGCCTGGGAAACATAAAGGCTTCCGGGGCCAGGAGAGAGAAAATAGGCCCCTGGCTGCCATCACATGAGTAATAATGCAGGAGGCCACCATGCCAATCTCATCGTTATCCCAGCATATAGGCTCTGGTGCCAAAGCAGGCAATGTTATATTACTGTGGAAAGGCTGCCATCTGCTGGCTGCTTTGCAGAATATGCTGGGTGGATAGTTTTACAGATTAAAATTCCTTAAAGCTGGATTAAACCCAAAAACGTTATTATATTTCAGTTTACCAGTTATTAAATGTGATGAGTGCATTGGTTAACTTTTTTTCCTTCTTCTTTATTTTCAATTGGGGGTTCGGCCAGGAAGTCTGTTGTTTTTCAACTTTAATAGACCAAGCTGTCCAGAAAAAGTGGCAGTTAGAATATTGAGACAAACCATTTACCACTGAAAAAAAAAAAAAGGTGCTTACAGTTTCATACGGCTTTAATCTCACTGTACAGTAAACTACAAAGGGCAAAAAAAAAAAAAAAAACACACGGAGAAAAACAAGCAGGCTGCTGCTTTGGCTCATTTGAAGGGCCCAATGTAAAAATGATTTCTCAGGACTATATTGATCTGCTTCTTATTGGATATCAGCTCACTAGCTACTGAGGCCAAGATACACCTCGAAACAGAAATACACTATATTACCAAAAGTATTAGGACACCTGCTTTTACACACTTTAATGGCAGCCCAATCTTAAATCCTGTACACACATTCCAAAAATTGGACAACAGATCCTCCGTTTTTCTTTTTTGCATGCTAGTCGCATATCGAACATGAAGGGTTTTACTAAAGTTAAAAAAAAAAATGTGGATGTCATGTGATGTAGGGTATTTGTATTGTATTTTCGAACAACTGTACTGATTAAACAAAAATCGTACCATCTGGTATCGTACAAGAAGGATTTTCAGGCTTGTCCGATCGGATAATAAATCAGATGAACTGTTGTGACCAGCTCTCGAAAGGACTGTACAAACGATCTGATTATCGTACGATCACTTCAAAAACTGTATTTTTCATCTGGTTTTCAGTTGGTGTGTACGGGCCCTTAGTCCGTTGGGTTCTATAGAGTTGGCCCACCCTTTACATCTAGAATTGCATCAACTCTTTTGGGAAGGCTGTCCACAAGGTTTAGGAGTGTGTCTATGGGAATGTTTGACCATTCTTCGACGTGCATTTGTGGAGGTCAGGCACTGATGTTGGATGAGAAGGCCTACCTCACAGTCTCCGCTCCAATTCATCCCAAAGGTGTTCCATCAGGTTGAGGTCAGGACTTTGTGCAGGCCACTCAAGTTCACCCACCCTAAACTAGCTCATCCATGTCTTTATGGACCTTGCTTTTGCACTGGTCCAAATCATTTGGTGGAGGGGTGGGGGGAAATTATGGTGTGGGGTTGTTTTTCAGAGGTTGGGCTTTGTCCCTTAGTTCCAGTGAAGGAAACTATCAAGGCATCAGCATACCAGGACATTTTAGACAAATTCCATGTTCCCAACATTGTGGAAATAGTTTGAGGACGGCCCCTTCCTGTTCCGACATGACTGCGCACCATTGCACAAAGCAAGGTCAATAAAGACAAGGATGAGCGAGTTTAGGGCGGAGGAACTTGAGTGGCTTGCACAGAGTCCTGACCTCAACTCGATAGAACACTTTTGGGATGAATTTGGGTGGAGACTGCGTGCCAGGCCTTCTCGTCCACATCAGTACCTGACCTCATAAATGCACCTCTGGAAGAATGGTCAAACATTCCCATAGACACACTCCTAAACCTTGTGGACAGCCTTCCCAGAAGAGTTGTAGCTGTTATAGCTGCAAAGGGTGGGCAAACTCAATATTGAACCCTACGGACTAAGACTGGGATGCCATTAAAGTTCATGTGCGTCACAATACTGTTATACAATTAAGTAGAACTATGGACATTTTTTTCCCCCATTTTTGATAGAGTAATGCCCCGTACACACGGTCGGACTTTGTTCGGACATTCCGACAACAAAATCCTAGGATTTTTTCCGACGGATGTTGGCTCAAACTTGTCTTGCATACACACAGTCACACAAAGTTGTCGGAAAATCCGATCGTTCTAAACACGGTGACGTAAAACACGTACGTCGGGACTATAAACGGGGCAGTAGCCAATAGCTTTCATCCCTTTATTTATTCTGAGCATGCGTGGCACTTTGTCCGTCGGATTTGTGTACACACCATCGCAATTTCCGACAACGGATTTTGTTGTCGGAAAATTTTATATCCTGCTCTCAAACTTTGTGGGTCAGAAAATCCAAAGGAAAATGTGTGATGGAGCCCACACACGGTCGGAATTTCCGACAACAAGGTCCTATCACACATTTTCTGTCGGAAAATCTGACTGTGTGTACGGGGCATAAAGGTTATAACCCGTCATTTTTTTTTTGCCATCTGTATCCCACTTGGGAGATTTACCTCAACTTCCTGTCCCATAGTCAAAACAGGAAGTGAGAGAAAAATTCTTACTTTTGCTAACAGTAAACAGGACAAATAGAAGGGGTGAATCCCTCAAATAGGGGAAGAGGTATGAAAAAAAATGGAACAGGCGTTCTAATCTGTCTCCACTCTGTCCAAGACTGTAAGAAAAAGTTTTGCTTTTGGTTCTACTTTAAAAGGTTAATGTGCTCAAGAATGAAATGCAGTGAGCTGGATTGCGGCACTAAAACAAAAATCAAGAATGATTAACATTGAAGAGGAGATCCCCAAGCATTGGCATGTCTGTTCCAAGTGTCACCATGTGTATGTTTTCTAGTGCAGGCCAAACATCTAGCAGACATGAGATGCAGCCCTGTTCTTCCTTACCTCTGCGTCCCACCCAAAGGGTTCATTCAGACCGCAAACAGTCATTTTTTAATGGCACCCCAATGAACAAAGGCTCTTCAACACACATGCATTGCCAAGTACCTCAATGCATAACACATTACCACTTGTTAGGATGCACTGCATCTGCAAAAAACGGCGTAGGTCTTTTTTTGTATTCTGGAGCGTTGGCAGTCATTCATGTCACACAACGTGCATTATACACAACACATCTGAACAAGAAGGGGTCAATGGACCCAATGTCAAATCATAGCTAAAAGTAATCCTCAATGTCTTATCCATTTTCCTTCAACTCTTTCAATGGAACCATTAGATACAAAATATCCAGTTTTTTAATTAGATTTTTGGTAGTCAAACAGCAGTAAAAATAACATACATAAAACAAACAGATTTAGTTACATACCGGACAATAAAATCTGAAATAAAACATTAAAGACATATTACAAACCATTAGGGTTTAAATGATAAGGTGCAGAAACATTTGCCTCCATTTCTTTGGACGGGAAAATATCAAGGTAAAAAAAGTGACCAATTGGTATAAATGCAGAGGAGTCAACAGCATCCCAAATGGCGCAGACCCAACGTAGATTTATGAAAGTATCAGCATATTGAGCCAGGACCGCTTTTTTTTTTCTCTTTGATGCAATTAAAAAAAAAAAAAAAGTCTGCGTATATTGCATTTTACTATTCAGACAAAAAGGAAATCAGTATTTTAAAACAGTATATGCAAAACATGGAATGGGACTTTGCATAGGTAACCAAAACAATAGGAATTAGTAAAAATATTTTATATTCTTTATTCAATACAGATAAATATCTGTCAACACAGAATAAAAGATTGCAATCGAACTACATCAAGGGTTTATGTGACATATCTAAATTCCTTCATATGAGAATACCTTCAATATCAATCTGTCAACAGTATTGAACCTTAACGTGTCTCAGCTCAGTCTTCATCAGGAGGAAAACAATGAAATAAAAAACCCAATGAAAGAGTGCATATCCAAGGGAAATGTAAAACGTGGCATTATATATATATATATATATATATATATATATATATATATATATATATATATATATATATATATACATATATATATACACACACATACATATATACACACGTACACATACATACACACGGTGATCATTCCCTCCTTCTTTGGAGGGGGTGGCTGGGCTTAGCATCCCTTACATCACACCAAATTTACATATTTAAATCTTTTATTATGCATTATTGGGTTTTTTACTTCATTGTTTTCTTCTGACGAAGACTCCGAGTTGAAACGTGGTAAGGTTCAATACCATTGACAGTTTGATATTTGAGATCTCCAGATGATGGAATTTAGATAGGTCAAATAAACCCTTACTGTAGTTCTACTGCAATCTTTTATTCTGCGTTTACAATTTTTATCTGTATTGAATAAATAGATCTATTTTTTACCAATTCCTATTTTGGGTACCTATACAAAGTCCTATTCTATGTTTTGCATACAATATTTAACTAGGAAGGTATTCATTCCATAGTAATGTACGGTTGTGTGCAGTGAGATTATAGCATCCTGTGTGTCCAGTTCCTTCAGGATGAGAAGAGCACAAATATTTTTCATTAAAAGGAAGGCTCCATGTATCCAATTTACAAAAAAAAAACTCAAATATTGCTTCCTTATAGTACTGTAAATGCTAATTTTCCTCTGACTGGCTCACCGATTTCTTCTGCAGAGTTATTACAGCACTGGGACTGATTATGCGATTAGAGCAAAGAGTCCACACTGTAAAAAGTGAAAGGAAAGCATATATCACATTTCACCCAGGATCACAAGTAAAACATGGGCCTCAAAGCAGCACCATTAATGAGGAAGGTAGGTTTGCATTCTGGGCACCCTTCACACTTATGTGTTGCAGTAATGTGCAGTGCCTTTCATTTAAAGTGGTTGTAAACCTCAGACATGGAAAATGAACAAAGCATATACCTCTATAGTGTGTATTTGTCTCAATCAAGCGCACTAAATGTCATTTCTGTCTGCTGCGTTGCTATCAGCATTAATCAGGTCTGACAAGTTTACCTGACACCGAGAGAAAAATGGTGACAGGGGAGGGACCTCCAGCTAAGTGACAGCCTCAGCTCTGTACTCGTTTGGAGGAAAGGGACACACCCCACTCCAATCAGCTCTCTTCAAAGCAGATAAACAGGTAACACTTATGTAGAAAGATTTGTTTCATCCTTGGGTAGCACTAGCACTTGAGGCCAGTCACTCCACTGGTTATATGTAAAGGGTTTACAACCACTTTAAACTAGTACTCAGAGTCTGGAGTATAGTAGCTGGCAAGTAATCTGTAGTGCACTGCATTAAAAAAGTTCTACAGGTTCCATTTCTTGTCTATAGCTCTGCACTGACAGCCAATTCAAAATAATTGGTGTTTCCGAACGCAACGCAGGCTGACATAAAAAACGACCACACACGCAGGTGTAAAGGGGTTCTTCCAAGCAAAACCATACATGCAGCCTTAGGATACATACAGGAAAAGGCAACCTAACTGGTCAGACTGGTCTCATTGTATGCACACCAAACTGCAATGTACTAGGCCAATCTGCTGCCAACAACTAACCTCATTGTTCCCAAAAATACATTGAGCCAGGAAGGAAGAAGGAGGGAGAGAAAGAGAAATGGAGAGGAAGAGAAAGAAAAAAAAAAAAAAAGATGTACAGAAAGATTGAGAGAAAGGGAGAGAGGAGATGAGATACATACATTTATATATTACACCAGAGCATGATGAGAGTCTGCAGTCCCACTGGAAGCACTGTGGAAAGCCTGCTAAATAAACATAAAATTAACAGGCTTTCTGACTCTGTTGCAGAGTTTCCTGGTAGCATTGGCAAGTCACCAACAAAATTTTACTTTTTGCCTAGAGCCATTTCTTCAACAGTCTCTTGAACCTTTTCATTTTAAAGTGCTCCCGTTAGGATATGAAGATGTCCATGGCTGGCCTCTTCTATGCTAGTTGCCTGATAGTCATTGTGATGCTTTGGCTTTAGAGCGTTTGTTAAACCCAAAACGTAATATATTGCAGCTTACCAATCATTAGATGTGGCTGTGTTTGTTTTTTCTTTGGCTTTCCTGTTTTCTTCTGGTGATCTAGCTGGTAACACAACACCTGTATTGGCAAGTCACAATTCTGGAGGAATGGGCACAGGTGGCACAGCAGACAGCAGCACTGTCAGGCCGGGGTGAGAGGAGTGTTAAATGTATTAGCAGATTTAGATACACTAACAAATTGAAGCCGAGCTCCAGCTCACGTAACCAGTTTAAAAAAAAAAAAAAATCTGATCATTTTAATCACCCTAGGCCAATGTTAAGTGGTTTGCCTCATTCATGTAATCCAGCAGCCGTCATACTGAGGCCCAAATGAAGCCCTTTACTTGCTTTTATCTGGCCCTTGGGGCAAAATTTCATCCTCTTGACACCAACAATGGGGCACAATTACCACCCCACTCACAAACAAAAAGGGGCACAATTCCTCCCAGTGTCAAAGATGGGGCATTTGTTTACTCCCACTGATGCTGGGACATTTTCTACTTCCAATGGCCACAGTCCGCCCCCCCTCAAGTCTGAAAGACAGTAAAACTGGCCCTTTGTTTAGAAAGTTCGGAGACCCCTGTAAACTGATACATTCTGCTGGAGAGTTTGTGCCTCGAAAAACAGCCTTGCTGTCTGGATTAACAGATGAAAATAGAAGAAAGAAATCCTAAAAAAAGAAAAAAAAAAAAAAACGAATGCAGCCATCGCATCTAAGAATTGGTAAGCTGCAATAAAATGTTTACTTTTAGGTTTAATATTTTCTGAGACAGTAAAGATGATAAATTTTGAACTAGAATTCTCACTTGAATCATTCTTGTTCCAGATGTACTAAAGCCAGAGTGACAGCCCAAAAACTAGTATCCTCAGAAGTCTGTAAAAAACCTCCATACTTAGTACATAACAGGTATATTTAAATCCAAATACTACAAATAACAGCAGCCTAAATGCAACAAGGCACGCTTTCCTACAAGAGGAACAAAACCTTTATGCTGGCCATACACTGCGAATTCCAGCTGGTTCCTTAGAAAGGTTGTCCTGTCATCCATCTCCTGCCCAATATATCATTTTTATCAAAGAAGCCAGACAAAAAATTGCCGGCCAAACAGAGGTTGCATCCAATCAGATGCAGCTGCTGTTCAGGTATCCTGAGAGCTGGCTAGGCTGGCTGTCCAAATACAATAGTTGCCATGGGAGATTCATACAGCGTAGACGGAAGAATCATTTTTTCTTCGTTCTGCAGGCTGAACGATAAAAAAAACAAACAAAAAAACTAAAAACAAAAAAACAAACAAACAAAAAAAAAACCTCAGTGTACGGTAAGCTTTAGTCCTTTGGCCAGCCCTGACATCCTCCCTTTACTGGCTGTGCATGCTGGGATATAGCCCTAAAGCAGCTTTAAACATAACAGTTGTCTAGTTAGGTCTAGCCAAGCACAACCCCCAAGACGTTGCTAAGGGTTACAGTGGGTATAAAGTACAGCACATCAGAAAAAGGAGTTCTGCAACAAATCCCACTCACTGAACAGATTATAAAAATGTAATCTTGGGAAACATTTCAGTTACTGTAAATCAACATTCACACCAAACGTTCCGTTTTAAAAATTAAAATTCGAAGGAAAAAAAAAAAAAAAAATCACACAGTAGGTTACTTGCAATCCGGCACTTGTAAATACTTAGATTTTTATATATATATATATTTTAAAAATGTTCCTTTTTATAAGGCATCACAGATTGTAACGTCCAGCGTCAGCACAGTTTGTCCTTGGAGATTGCACGATGGGGCTTTGTCCCCGGAATAAAAACAAGGATTAGGAAGTGTCCACTGAATCATCCTCTGAGTGGAGCTGGAGTGTTTTTTTATTTTTTTTTAAATCTGAAAATAAAAGCAACCTTCTCAGTTTTCGTTACTGACTCCGGCCTCGCTGCAGCTCTGTTCATAAGATGGCGGAGCATCTGTAGAAGAAATAGAAAAAAATAAATAAATAAGCTCCTTCATGTATACCACACAGGGTCTAAATGTACAGATATGGTAGCAAGTCATTTTCAAATGGGAATCCATGATGTCCACATACAGTTCAGTGTGATTTAATCCACGAAAAAATTCCAACATTTTACTTAAAATGTACAAAGACAATTGAAATATGGTGTGTTCTTTTTTCAAATTAGAAGAAATAAAATAAAAAAAAAAAAAACACAACAGGCAGTTAAAAAAAAAAAAATAATAGTTTTAAAAAGTGTATGGCAATACTGCATTTTATTTTGCCCCGATGCCCAACATGTGGCTTAAGAGAGATGTCGGCATTTGCAGACCAAAGTATTGGGAGTTGCATTGATCTGTAAAGGGGGTGTAATGGTAGTATTAATGGCAGTAATCTCTAGCAGTCTTACAAAACATCACCAATCTCAGACTTCTCCTTCAGCAAGTCTCCACCAATAGCATTAGCAGGTCTACAGACTATGACCATCTCCTCTAGCATGTCTGCAGTCTGACTCAGGGGCCAGATTTGAGGCCCTCTATACCTCATAAGTTAACAACCACCGATTTAAAGGAAAAACTTTGTTTAACATGTGATCAGTTATGGCACCAGCCATTTGATAGTTTGGTTGAGGGCACAAGTAAACGTGACAATTAGCAATCCAGGAATTTAACTTTTTTGAAACCATTAAATTGATGGGTTTAGTTCTGCTTTATTTACAGTTGTTCGGAGGCTCTGGGCTTCAGCAAAATGGCAGCCTCAAGCAAGAAGGAACAGGAGAAATTCTGGAGACAATTTACAGCACACACTTATTTTGGTAGCATAGTTATTAATGTGGAATGTATGTTCCTTGCTAAAGAACATTTTTTTTATCAAGTTGTGGGTAAAGTTCAACTTTAAAAGAATATTAGAAGCCCAAACTTTTTTTTGGTGGCTAGCTGGGGTTGGGAAAACATTTGTGCTGTGTAATGCCCTTCCATGCCCACCTTATTTTAAAAGCCAGTTATAAATTGGGGTGGTAACCATTTTTCTTTCGGTTTTTATTGCTGTCAGGATCCTGATGACCGGAATCACTGCATCAGAAAGTGATGAAAGATTCAAAACGTTTCAATTGTCGCTGAAACAGAAGGCACAGGAAAGCCTTTCAATAAGAACACCTGTAGTGGTGAAAACTGTCGGTAGGCTTTTTCCCTTATTTTGGGGAGATTTTTCACTTATTTACTCATGTGTCCTGGACAGGAAATCAAGGCAAATCTCCTATCCAGGTCCAAAAGCAAAAATTAGAAAAAAAAAAAAAAAAAAAATTGGTTTAGGCTTTAGATATACTTAGATAGGCTTTTAATATTATCGAGCAGTTACATAGTAGATGAGGTTGAAAGACACAAGTTCAACCTGTGTGTGATTATATGTCAGTATTACATTGTATATCCCTGTATGTTGTGATCGTTCAGGTGCTTATCTAATAGTTTCTTGAAACTATCGATGCGCCCGCTGAGACCACCGCCTGTGGAAGGGAATTCCACATCCTTCCCGCTCTTACAGTTGGTTTTTGACATCCTTTAATGCAATTCTTTATTATGCTTAGAGTCCAACTGTGGAAATTAACTGCAGCTTGTTAAGTCTAAGGGTTCAGTAATAAGGAGTAATACTTACCACCCTACCCTCTGCTCCAGCAGTGTGACTAATTCTGTTAAGTTTCTTCTGTACGGCATCCTGACCGCAGTCACACACCTGACCTCTCCACTTACAAAACAGGATTAATAGCCCTGCACTGTATGTGATGCCAAGGGAAGGCTCACAGCCCATAGCACTGGAGCTAGCCATGTTACTGCCCTTTCATCTCCCTAGACATTTAACCCTTGTAGTGGGGGGAAGCCCCACTGCAAGGGTTGTTTTTTCTGTCCAATTTCTGGATTTGGGCTTTAAAGGGTTACTAAACCCACAATACTAAAATCAGTGTGTATATGCATGAAAGCATCCTTGTTATACTCACTGTGGAACCTAAGTAGTTTATCCTCCACATTTGTGTAAAAAGGCTGTTTGATCCCATCTTCTCTGATCCTCCCTTTCTTATACTGTCCCCAAACCATCTGCCATTCGTACAGAGCAGCGGTGGCAAGTCTGCACATGCTGTGTGTTAGATCATAGCATGCACTCTGTATCTGTTTTTTGTTGGAAGAGTGCATGTGATCAGCACAGCACCAATTAGCGCTGTCCTGACAGTGGGTTATGGGGTATGCCATGGGTTTAGTATCATTTTAATGGTGGTTTGGAAATGCAACAACTCTGTAGCTAGAAATCAATAATTCTACCATACAACGCTCCAAATATAAATTTCTGAGAGTTAAAAGAACACTTACCATAAGGATAACCCCATGTGCTGTACTCAGGGGGTAGAATAAGTGAGCCGGCTGTCGGCACCGGAACGACTGCACCCTCAGCATAATAAGGGATTGTGGACCCTGTGGATAAGCAAAGAGTTGGGTGCGAGGGGGAGCCTAGATTTTCCATCTGTGCGTTCGGAAAGTTCAGCTCAGATGCATAGCAGAATGGGGCATTTGCTTGCTGCTGGGAGTGGCACTTGGTGGGGATTGACACATTGTCCATTGGCTGGGTGCTGCCACACTGGTCATCATCAGCAGGGGGCGCTGAGGGGACGACAGGAGCTGGCACCTGTGATATAGAATGTCTCAGTCCTAAGCGAGCTTGACTGACCGGTATATTTCCAATGTAGATGGGTAAGGTCACCGACACCTCTGGATTTTTTACGGTTACCTAGATGGGAAAGAAGTAAATGTAATCCTGGTTCAGATCATGTACAAAAAAGCTCAACTACCACTTTAAAAATATTGGTTACATAAAATAAGCTACTATAACAGAGCTGGCCATAGATGGGTTGAAATTTGGTTGGTTCCGCAAAAAAAAATCGGCCAAAGTTCGATCCATCTATGGCTGTCCCTGCTCGGCAGAAGTCGATTTAATGATCAACGTCTCTTGAATGGGATTGATGGAAAAACTTTAAATTTGATCAGAGGCTGAGCCAGTTGGCTGCGCCGCCAATCAATGTATTCTGACAGCGGTCTAGAAGAGTCTCCTCTTTCAGAATACAATGGCACAGATTCCTCCAATCGCGTCACTTCTGTGAAAGAGGGAATCCATTGTTTTAGGTACTATAATTGTATAAAATTCACAGGTCCACTTGGAGGTGACCCTTATTAAAACTTTTTTTTCTGAATACTTTTTTCTCCTGCACCAAGCTTAGCCCATATGCCAAGATCACTGCCCAGGCAAACTGCCACTTCCAAGCAAGTAGTACTATAGGGAGGTAATTTACTGACCTGTTGTCACCATCATGGCGGCACCAAGCATCTGACTCCTGCAGCTAGAAAGGCTACCAAGACACTAGATGCCCCAACTGATTTTTTTATTTTTTTAATTCAGTCTTTATTGATGACTATACATGTTACATAGTATTGAACAAGAATGTAGTAGTATGAGCAATAACTATTGTGTCAATGTTACAACAGGCCAACACACAGTGCCTTGAAAAAGTATTCATACACCTTGAAGTTGTCCACATTTTGTCGTCATGTTACAACCAAAAACCTAAATGTATTTTATTGGGATTTTATGTGATAGACCAACACAAAGTGGCACATAATTGTGAAGTGGAAGGAAAATGATAAATGGTTTTCAAATTTTTTTACAAATAAATATCTGAAAAGTGTGGTGTGCATTTGTATTCAGCCCCCTTTACTCTGATACCCCTAACTAAAATCTAGTGGAACAAATTGCCTTCAGAAGTCACTTAGTAAATAGAGTCCACCTGCGTGTAAATTTAATCTCAGTATAAAATACAGCTGTTTTGTAAAGCCCTCAGAGATTTGTTAGAGAATCTTTGTGAACAAACAGCATCATGAAGGCCAAGGAACACACCAGACAGGTCAGGAATAAAATTGTGGAGAAGTTTTAAAGCAGAGTTAGGTTATAAAAAAAAAAATCCCAAGCTTTAAACATTTCACGGATCACTGTTCAATCCATCATCCGAAAATAGAAAGGTTTGCAGTTGTGCAATACTCTAACAAGACATTGGACTCCCACCTAAACTGACAGGCTGGGCAAGGAGAGCATTAATCAGAGAAGCAGCCAAGAGGCTCATGGCTCTGGAGGAGCTGCAGAAATCCACAGCTCAGGTGGGAGAATCTGTCCACAGGACCACTATTTGTTGTGCAATCCACAAATGTGGCCTTTATGGAAGGAGTAGCAAGAAGAAAGCCATTGTTGAAAGAAAGCCATAAGAAGTCCTGTTTGCAGTTTGCGAGAAATCATGTGGGAGGACACAGCAAACATGTTGAAGAAGGTGCTCTGGTCAGATGAGACCAAAATTGAACTTTTTGGCCTAAAAGCAAAACGCTATGTGTGGTGGAAAACTAACACTGCACATCACCCTGAACACACCATGTGGATGCTTTTCTTCAGCAGGGAAGCTGGTCATAGTTGATGAGAAGATGGATGGAGCCAAATACAATCTGCAAAAGACTTGACTGGGGATGAGATTCACCTTTCAGCAGGTGAACGACCCCAAACAACCAGCCAGAGCTACATTGGATTGGATCAGGGATCTCCAAACTACGGCTCTCCAGCTGTTGCAGAACTACATATCCTATGAGGCATTGTAATACTCTGACATTCACAGACATGACTAGGCTTGATGGGAATTGTAGTTCCAGAACAACTGGAGGGCCAAAGTTTGGAGACACCTGGTTTAGATCAAAGCATATTCATGTGTTAGAATGGCCCCAGTCAAAGTCCAGACCTAAATCCAATTGAGAATCTGTGACAAGACTTGAAAATTGCTGTTCCATCCAATCTGACAGAGCTTGAGCTATAAATGGTCAAAAATGTCACTCTAGATGTGCAAAGCTGGTAGAGACATCCCCAATTTTCCTTATGCCCTGTATACACGGTCAGATTTTCGACGGAAAAAGTGCGATCGGATTGTGTTGTCGGAAATTCCGATCGTATGTGGGCTCCGTCGGACTTTTTCCGTCAGAATTTCTGACACACAAAGTCTGAGAGCAGGCTATAAAGTTTTCTGACAACAAAATACGTTCGCATAAATTTTGACCCTGTATGGGCAATTCCGATGCACAAAGTGCCACGCATGCTCAGAATAAATTGAGACGAAAGCTATTGGCTACTGCCCCGTTTATAGTCCCGACGTTACGCGTTTTACGTCACCGCGTTCAGAACGATTGAAATTTCTGACAACTTTGTGCGACCGTGTGTGTGCAAGACAAGTTTGAGAGAACATCCCTCGGAAAAAATCCATGGATTTTGTTGTCGGAATGTCCGATCAATGTCCGACCGTGTGTACAGGGCATTACACTTCACAAGTATGTGCCACTTTGTGTTGGTCTATCATATAAAATCCCAATAAAATACATTTACATTTTTGGTAGTAACATGACAAAATGTGGAAAATTTCAAGGGGTGTGAATACTTTTTCAAGGCACTGTAGATAAACAAAATGAAGGAATAGTCCTACAGGATGTAAAACGGATCAAAAAGAAAAACCAAAACAAAGCAAATCATGGCTCTCAAATGCAGCAGCATAAATGGTAAATCTGCACCGTAGGACTAGCTAGGCATGCCTAATGTCCAGTGCTTAATCTAGCCCAGGAAAAGCAAAAAAAAAAAATACAAAAAAAAAAAAAAAAAAAAAACTTGTCATAGAACGTTCACATATAACACAAGAAAAAGATAGTGGAGAGATATGATCTAGCGTCAAGGAGATGACTGAAGTTGAAGGCCGGTCATACACGGTTCGAATTTCTGCTGAACTGAGCGAGATTCGAACAAAGTTGTAGAGCGATCAGCTTGGGTACAACTAGCCTGCCGGATTCTCTTGCGATTATCGGTAGCAGCTGCTATAGTCGCTAATGAAATCTCCCGAGAAGATGGTGATTATCAGGTCTTCCCGTGATTGCAGGAAAAACGTATACCATGTATGGCCGGCCTTAAGTCTCGTACACATAGGCTGAATGCTGGGCAGCATAGGCCGGTTCAACAGAAACTGTCCGACATTCAGCCCATGTGTACTACAGTTGGTCTGACAGAAACGGACTGTTTGGCCAGCTTCTGTCGAAGGGGCATGATGAAAAAGGTCTGCCGATCGGCTCCCAACCAGCGCTCTCAGCTGTCAGAGTGCTAACCGGAGTGTTCTGGCAGGGGGGGGGGGGGGGGGAGGGGGACGACACAATAGCATAGCAGGGGAGATCGCTGTACTAACATCGGATAATTTGTACAGTGGCTCCGACCTGAGCTGTCAGGTTTTTCTTCGTTCAACCCTGCGGGTTGTGTGCTAGGCTTTAGTGTAGCAACAACATGGTCATGCTCACAGAAGAGGACAAAGGGTCAGTAAATTTCTCAGTAAAAGGAGTAGCTGGTTTAAATGAAAGGGTGGGGTGGGCAAGAAAGAAAGGAGGAAAGGGGGAAGGGGATGAACAAAAAGCCAGAGGATCACCCTCCAGGGATCAGGCACCACCTTCAATCCATAGACAAAGTAGTGACTGGCACCTTCAATCCATAGACAGAGACCCAGATAACTATCCGGCTCAGACTGGGATACAGCCTGCAGAGAACCATCTGTGCATGTAAATTCTCTGCAGGGCTTCCAACGCTCCCTGAAAGTTTCCCCTATTGTTTAGGGTGGCACTTAGTTCCTCCATATGGAGATTGTCTGACTTCAGCGTAACACAGGACCTTAGTCGGAGACTGTCTGTTTCCAGAGCGAAGGGATGCAAGCTCTAGCTGCATTCTCCAGATGTATAGCGAGTGATTGTTAGCATTTCCGCATGGGTCTCACCCTCAGATGAAGGAGGCACACCCACTTAGGTCAACCCAAGTCAGGTGTTTAACCACTTCAATACCAGGCACTTTCACCCTCTTCCTGCCCAGGCCAATTTTCAGCTTTCAGCGCTGTCACACTTTGAATTGCGCAGTCATGCAACACTATACCTAAACTACATTTTTATCATTTTAGAGATGAATAGAGCTTTTTGGTGGTATTTATTCACCACAGAGGAGTTTATTTTTTGCTAAACAAATGAAAAAAAGACCGAAAATTTTGAAGAAGAAAAAAAAAAAGAAAAAAAAAAAAAGAAAAAGAAAAAAGGTTTTAGTTTGTTAAAAATTTTGTAAATAAGTAATTTTTCTCCTGCATTGATGTGCCCTGATGAGGCGACACTGATCGGCACTGGCAGGCATTGCTGATAGGACTGCACTGATAATCAATGCAACCCCCCCACCGTCAGGGGAGCCTTTTATCGGCTCTCCTCTACTCACACGCTGTCAGCACGAGTAGAGGAATGCCGATAACTGGCACTTCCTATTTACACTGTGATCAGCTGTGATTGGACACAGCTGATCACATTAGTAAAGAGCCTACGTCATAGGAGATGCTGTGTGTCCGAGTGACACACCACACAACCTATCACCGCACTGCGCATGAGCGGCTTGTTCTGAAGGACATCATAGGACGTGTAATGAAACTCCCACCCGGCTGTCATTTTGCTATAGGTCGGACAGGAAGGTGTTAATAGTAGCTGTCACATCCTCGCAAAAGGGTGCAACTGATTTTTAAAATGGACTATGGGATAGTCCCTAGTGCAAGTGTGCTTTAAATACACGGTTAGTCCTAATTAACACCACATGTTTTACGGGGCATGTCCCTTTAAGAAAACCCCGACACTTTTGCCAGGAAGCCAATACTGAACGCACAAAGGCGGCTCTATATTCAGGTGAACACAAGTGCCTTGCCATTGTGTGTCTAGAACATCTTGTTCCGCTGACCTCGGAGGAGGAAGGACAACGTCAATATAACTCAATAACTCATTACAGCCCAGCCAGATAATTTGACTTTGGTCAGAATGTCGGTGTAACTGCGTTCTGCTTGTTCCTCCGCAAATTCTATTTAATCCCATTTGCAGAAAACACAATCCATGACACAGACACTAATGACTAAAACTCTTCATTTTGTGCCAATCAGCTTTATTTAAAAAAGGAGGGGGTTCAGCAGATGTTGGTCACACGCCGCAACGCTCTTTAAAAAGACCAAACAAAATCGGATTTCAGTTCCCATTTTAGAGGTATAATTTACCAGCCAAACCGGTTTTGAGTTAATATAGCTGGCAAACAAATAAAACAAATAGAATACCTTGTTATAGTGGACCTAGCATCAGATATATTGTTGAAAAGTAAAAACATGTATGCTAGGTAATGTGTAAGTTTACCACTTACAGGTAATTCTTACTTCTCACAAAGATCATAGTATTCCCCTTAAAATGCCTTCATGGTTTTTTTCTACCAGAAGGAAGGTGCCATCTTTGCTCAGGCATCATCCATTGTTATCTTTTACTTCTCGGACTGAGATGCTAACTCAGATTACACAATCATGTAAATTTTGGGACCTGTACAGTTTTTTCAAAATGTCCGATACCAACAATGTGACTTGCTACAAAAGGTACAATGCAGAGTCTCAGTGGTCACTGAGTGACCCGAGCAACTGGTTCGTCCTGTCTGCAGCAGACTGATCAAAACATTACAACCTTGGCAAAGCTGCCTCACTGGAATTCAACGACTGCTTTTTAATGATAAAAAGGTGGAGCTTTTTAGTGAAAAAAGCAAAACAAAAACACACACCTTTAGAAATTAAAACTATACAATATAGGACAGTCTATCAGGGGTCTCAAAACTGGCGGTACTCCAGCTGTTTGCGAAACTACAAGTCCCAAAAGGCATTGCAAAGCTGACAGTTACAAACATGACTCCCACAGGCAAAAGCATGATGGGACTTGTAGTTTCGCAACAGCTGGAAGGCCGCCAGTTTGAGACCCCTGGTTTATATAGATGAAGTTTTGACACTGTACATCAAACACATGATACTGAGGGTTTTTATGTTTTTTTTTTAGGCAGTTGGGTTATGTATTGGAGAAACAGATCACGCAAGGGCTCTTAGGCAAGCCATACAAGGGGCAAATATTTTTCCTCCAACTAAAGAAATTTGCATGACTTCTCCATCAACAAGGGAATCAGCAATTGTCTTCTTCCAGCAGGGGGGGGTGCCCCCCCCCCCCGTAGACAGTGATTATCGCTAGCGGCTAAAGCACCCGCTTGCGATAATCACAAAAGAATCCGGCAGGCTGGTTGTACCAAAGTTGATCATTTAACTTGGTACATTCAGCCTGCCAATTAACGGTTTGAACTGTGTTTATAGCAGAGGCTGTGCCTCACCTGGAGGTAGTAGTCTATCTGGATGAGGTTGCAGCCTTGTAAGATGGACTGTGGTAAAGCTGGCACCAAGATCTGCTCGTCCCATACCGCGTGTTTCCAAGCCTTCACCGGAGCCCCTTCAACCTCTGCGATTGTCCGCAGGTCATAGACACAACGCTTTGATCTGTAGGCAACTTTCTGAGTTCAAAAGAAAGAGGAAGAAAAAAAAAAATAATAATTAAAATAAAATGACAAGAAATTTGTGCGAGTCTCCACAACTCCAAGAAAAAAAAAGAAAAAAAAAAAAAAAAAAAAGAAAAGAAGAATTTTCACATTCGTCTTTCTTTGCCAAAATGTTAGTGGTCACTAAGCTAAATGAGGCTTGCAAGTGACAACTGGCAGTACCCCTTTAGAAAGCTGGGCAATAGGAGACCATCAAAAAAGATCTCCCTGACTATACAATCTACATATTTTGTATTTCCAATACTGACAAATCTCTTGAAACATTTCTCCTTACAAAAAAGTGTTTTTTCTTGGTAAGGAAATACATCAAGCCCTGGTTCACACCAGTGCAATTTGTCGTGCTATTTGACAAATCAAAATAGCTTGACAAGTCCTACCTCATTGCCGGCAATGAAACCAAAAAAACAAAAAACACACACACTTAAAAGCGGTAATAAAAGCTTTGTTTTTTGTTTTGCACACAGGTTTGTTTTTTTTTATCTTTATGCATAGAATGCATGAAGGTAAAAAACCTTTAGCACTTTAAACATTTTAAAGTATAGATCTCTAACAAAATCCTTCATTCAGTACTGGATAGAGTATGGAGGTTACAATCCCTTCTTTTTGCTGCCCTGGTTGGAGAGATTTCCCTTCACCAATTATTCTAGTACCCAAACTGGAAATGAATGAAAAAAAAAAAAAAAATGAAATCAGCACATTTTTTGAAGCAGCTCCTACCACCCTCACCTGGATAAGAGATGCCACGATGGCCCCCGTGTCCCGACCGGACTTGTTTTCCACATCTGTGTGAATTTTGATAGCTTGTCCCACTATATAGCCCCGCAGGTCAGAGGTTACACTGAGCAGCACCTGCCCCGATTTCACCAGCTTGTAATTAAACTTCTTGGTGGCCGTAGCGCAACTGAGTTGCTGGAAGAAGAGAAGAGAGGGATAAAGTCAAATTAAAGTGAATGTTTGAACAAGCCGACTCCTTCATGACTCCTCAGAAAAAGTCTATGCCATGGTAGAACAAGTTGTCTCTGATAAGTCAAACTTTATATAAAATGTGTTCATCCCTTTTCTTTTTAGCTTAAACTACAACTAACAGCAAAACTTTTCCTTTTTCATTTTGTATTGCGCAATGATGGGTATAACCAGTCAGATTTTGTTTTTGCCATCTGCGCCCCATGAGGAGAGATTTACCTTCACTTCCTGTCACTTAGCCAAACAGGAAGTGAGGGAATCCCTGCAGAATAGGGGAATCCATTTGCCTCCCCCCCCCCCCCAAGTCACTTGAACTAGTGCCCCATTGGAAGATTTCCCCTTTAATACTTTTCTGGGGACAACCCAAAATTTGGAACTTTCACCTTCAATGATAATGGTAAAACAGGTCAAATAGAGGAAGGTGAATCTCCCCGAGGGGGTCACAGGGAGCAATACTAACCTAATAGGTGTTTCTAATTCCTCTCCACGCTATTTTTTTTGTTATACTTTTTAATCCTAAAATGTGGTGTCTGAATTAGTTTGCCGCTTCAGGCTTTTTTCCTTTATGGTCATCTAATCCGCCCTGTCTTATGGTGTTTCCACTCTATAGAGAAGCAATGGGGACAATCTGAACAGCAGGATTGTCACATAGTTACAACAATTTGTTTCTTTTTGGGATAAAAAGGTTTTACGTAATTAAAATCTACCATTGTAAACAGGGCCGGACTTTCCATTGGGCTTGTATCTCGGCGGCGCCATTTTTTAAACTGAAAGGCTGCAATGACAAGGCAGCAATGACACTGGAGCAAGGCTACACTGACAAGGCTGCAATGACACTGACAAGGCTGCAGATGGACACCGATAAGGCTGCATTGATGGGCATTTAAATGTACCGTATTTATCGGCGTATAACACGCACAGGCGTATAACACGCACATTCATTTTAAGAGGGAAGTTTCAGGAAAAAAAACTACAATTTTAAATAAGAAACTTTGAAGCAAAATAAGAGTCAGTGCCCATCTGCAGCCTGACCATTGCCATCAATGCAGCCTGATCAATGCCAATCTGCAGCCTCACAAGTGCCATCAATGCAGCCTCACCATTGCCATCAATGCAGCAGCCTCACCATTGTCATCAATGCAGCAGCCTCACCATTGTCATCAATGCAGCAGCCTCACCATTGCCATCAATGCAGCAGCCTCACCATTGCCTTCAATACAGCAGCCTCACCATTGAAATCAGTGCAGCCTGATCGAAGAGAACAGTGGTCCAATGGCGGCCCAGGAGACGGGGCTTCCTATTACAGAGGCCGCCAAGTAAACAGGAGATTCTCACTGAATGTAATCTGACGGCGCTCATCCCGCCCCACTCTCTGTCCCCTCTGAGGTAGCTAAAATTGAAGTATTGGCGTATAACACGCACACGCTATTTGCACCCGATTTTTATGGTGAAAAAGTGAGTGTTATACGCCAATAAATACAGTAAGTTTTTTTTCCTTAAACTTGCCTCCTAAAAGTTTTCTCCTTAAAATTCCCTCCTAAACTCGGGGTGCGTGTTATACACCGGCACATGTTATACGCCGATAAATATGGTAATTATCATTTTATCCATTATAATTGCCTTTATTAATCGTGGACCCAGGACGAATACCAGTACAGTATCCCCCACTTATACGCTTATATATTATCTACTTTTGTGAGTAGCCATTTGGTTGTTTTGTCTTGTCCAATTAAACAGAAGTTCTTTAATACTGCACTGAGTCTGGCGCACCTTGTCCTTTTCTATTTCTGTATTATAGAGCTGTGCATATGTATAGAAGGTAGAGCCCGAAAGTGACTCAAGCCCAGGGGCCCTCACCACCCTAAGTCCTGTCCTGATTGTAAACATCCCTGTTAGTGATCAATGGTTTGTCCCAACCCCATTACTGACACTTTTGAGGGACAGTTTGGTCTGTTAAAGTAATCTGACAAGGACGGACTAAAGGGAAAAATCTAATACAGCTACATCTAACGACTGGTACACTGCAAATAGAATACATTTTTGCTTTTGGGTTTAGATATGTCAAAGATCAGACATCACAGATGCACAAGGCATGCCAGTGATGAGACAGTTTGCCTACTCTGTATCAGCACACAGATAAATAGAAGATCCAAAATGACCCATGATCAACAAATGTTCAACTATGGCTTTGAATATTCACGTTTGAATCTCTGCTACAGCTAGGGATCTATAACCTTAAACTGTCACTCAGTTTCACAACAGCTACATCTCACATTTGGTGCTTAAAAGGGCAAGTTCACCTTTACAGAAAAATCTGTAAGGTGAACTTACACAGGACCCCCTCCGCAACCCCCCCCCCCCCCCCCCAGTCCAGACCTGACCTACAGCATGGTGATCTCCCGTTCCAAGCCCTGCTATAGCCGCTTCACCGGTCTGGGGCTTAGAAACCCCCTCGGCATTCATGCGTCTTCTTCCCCACTGAGAGGACATGCTACATGGGTTCTGATTGGTCAGAACCGCCCATGTGATGGCACCAACCAATTAGAATGCTCCTAAACGTCCCTCCTGACTGGGTACGTTTAGGAAATTAAGCTGCAGGGCTTTCTAAGCCCCAGACTGGTGAGGCAGCTATAGCAGGACTTATAACCGGAGATCACTGTGCTGCAGGTCAGCGGGAGTGTGTGTGTGTGTGTGTGTGTGTGTGTGTGTGTGTGTGTGTGTGTGTGTGTGGGGGGGGGGGGGGGGGGGTTGGGGGTTGAGGAGGGGTCCTGTGCAAGTTCACCTTGCAGATTTTTCTGTAAAGGTGAACTTACACTTTAATGTATTCATTTACTGGAGAATCCTTATTGGGGTCTCTAAAGCTGGCCATACATGGTTCAATTCTCGGCCGGTTCAGCAGGAACCAGCCAAGATTGGAACGTTAATGAGCAGGCTGAATGTACCAAGTTGATCGTTCAATCAACTCGGGTACAACCAGCCTGCCAGATTCTCTTGCATTCACAAGCAGCTGCTATGACCTCTAGCGATAATCACTGTCTTCTCCTGGCAGGGATCGCTTGCACCCACCGCTAGTAGAAGACAATTGCCGATTCCTGTCGGCACGGTCTGTGTTGATGGGGGAAACGTGCAAATTTCTTTCCTGCCACCTGGGGCAGGAAAGAAATTTGCTCCATTTATGGCCTTCCTAAGCTACAGAAAAATCTGTAAGAAAATTCAACCCACCAGTGTCTAATGACCAACATATCTGTTTTGGGTGAGCTAACCCTTGAAATAGGGATACAAACTTACATCTATATCAGGGATTTCATTTAGGTCCAGGGGTCGCAGGATGTAGAAAAGTTTACTGGATTTGTAATCTTTGGACAGCTTCCGTGTTTCTATAACTGCCTTCACCTGATGGGTCACCTTACCAAACGGCCCCTCGAAGGATGTCGGTGCTGAAGCTGAAAAAAAATGACATGAAGATGAATCCATGGTGTACAGTACAGGAGAGGGTGTCATTTTTATATATTATGGTTGCGCATTGCAATTAAAAAAGAAAAAAAAAAAAACAAACCTCTTGCATTTCTTTAACTCCTTCAGCTATCTGGACATAAAGTATGTCTAGAGTCTGAAGAGTTCTAAACAAGCTCATGGCTGCATCAGTGGGCACCACACACCCACTCCTGCTACTCTCCCCCTTGTCCACACTCGCTACTCTCCCCCTTGTCCACACTCGCTACTCTCCCCCTTGTCCACACTCGCTACTCTCCCCCTTGTCCACACTCGCTACTCTCCCCCTTGTCCACACTCGCTACTCTCCCCCTTGTCCACACTCGCTACTCTCCCCCTTGTCCACACTCGCTACTCTCCCCCTTGTCCACACTCGCTACTCTCCCCCTTGTCCACACTCGCTACTCTCTCCCTTGTCCACACTCGCTACTCTCTCCCTTGTCCACACTCGCTACTCTCTCCCTTGTCCACACTCGCTACTCTCTCCCTTGTCCACACTCGCTACTCTCCCCCTTGTCCACACTCGCTACTCTGAAAACATTTAACACATCCCACTATTTTGCTACAAGCATTCCCCCACACCCTCACTATTCTGCTGCAGGCTTTTTCCCACCTAAACTGCTACTCCGCAAGCATTACCCTCCCATCCCCCCTCACTCATTGTTCTGGGTCAGTGACTTGCCAACCAGTGAAAGAGGGATAAAATATGGCAATCTGGAGTTCCCTTTTCTCCTCCTTGTCTGAACATAGAGACAGCTACATCACATGGACCAATGTCCATTTGTCAGATAGGCAGATGGCCAATCTCATTTGCTGACATTACCTGGTAACAGAAACTGGAAGGGGAAGGTGTGTTCTCCTGGCTGAAGTGTTCCTATAAAACAAAGACAATTGCAGTGATATAAACAAATCTGTAGCCTTTTTTAAATAGCAATGCATGTAAAAGATTAGTCTAGGAGACCCCATCAACACAAAAACACAAGCCCTGTAAAAGAAGCCCATCTACACTTACCTTTTAGCGGCCTGCTCGTTGAAACACCACCCCTTCACTGTTCCCATTCACTGATAGTATTCGACCTTTCCTGCAGTGATGCACGAGATTCTGGGGAGGAACTACTGAGTGCGACGGGACAAGTAGGAACACTGGGAAGCGTGGAATAGTAGAAGAAGCTGAGGAGCAGTGAAGCAGTGGCGTTTCAAACCAAGGGACAGCAGAATGTTAAGTATAGATGGGCTTATTTTACAGGGTTAGTGTTACCATAGGGTCAGTTTAATGTAATTCAGTTGATAATGAATACAATGCAGTCTGACAATGTGAAACACCAACAATGCTCCTGGATACCAGAAGTTATGTGATCTAGCAAAAAAAAAAAAAGTGCCCTTGGAACTTCCATCCGTACGGCAATCGTATGCAAAATCTTTTTATGTCATTAGATACATATTATTTGATTTAGATTAGATTTATACAAAATATATTAAAAGTTACACAAAGAACTGATTTACTATTGTCAGTCTGTTTAGGCATAAAAAAACGAATATTCAAATTTACATATTTCAACACTCTCCCATGAACATTAATTTATTTAATCAGGAGTGGATGCTACTGACCGGGTTTAAAAACAGATTAAAAAATGTTAACTGAAAAACTTTGTGGATGGAAACCGCCAGAGGGTAGCCATCTTGGGAGGGCGGCTCACATGGTCCAGTATAACGGGTAAACAGATAGGAATGGTCCACCATGACCAACAAGAATGTAAAAAAAAAAAAAACACGTGTATATGTGGACCAGGAGGTTACCAAAGCAGCGTACCAAACGCCCACCTCAAGTAACATTCACAGAGACAAGAATTTAAAGTGGAACTTTACCCATAACAACTTGATAAAATAAATAAATAAAATGTTCTTTATACAGAAAAAGAGTTGTGGCTTTAAAGAGGCATTTGCTTTCCATGTTACGCTGCGCCCAAGAATTGGTAGCTGTGATCGAATTATGTCTGACAAGATCCTGGCTTGTCATTGATCCCTGCAGCGCAAAAAGGAAGAATAACTAGATTTGTAGCCGAAATCAGCAAGAATGACAGATGAAATTTTAAGTTTAATGTAGGCTTAAAGTGGAACTTTACCTATAACAACTTGATAAAAAAAAAAAAAATAATATTCTTTATCAAACATAGTTCACATTAATAATTATACTACCAACAACTACTACTAAATAGCCTCCAGCATTGCTCCTGTTTCTTCTTGCTGGAGGCTGCCATTTTGCTGAAGCCCAGAGCCTCTGAAAGGCAGTTAAAAAAAAAAACAAAAAAAAAAAACAGTTACATTCCTGGAATGCTAACCGTCACATTTGCTTGTGTCCTCATCTAAATGGTCAAACCATCAAATGGCTGGTGTCATAACTGATCACATGTGCAGCACCATGGAAGTTGAAGATCAAACAGAAGCAGCTTCCTTAACTGTAAAGAATAGGAGGGTTTAATTCTGCTTCAAGACTGTCAGCAGATTGGCCTCTACAAATTCAGCAGTGCCTAAAAATAGAGAACAACTGAGCATGTGCAGAGCAGGGTGAGACTGTATTACTGGATTCTAAACAGTATAGCACTGTGATGCTATGCGCTGACGCCACATGTGACCCCAGAACACCGGTGTTTGTTTTTTAAGCTTTGCCGGCTGCTTTTTTTATCTGTATTGTTGCGGTCATTACCGCTAGTTTCTTTTAAAGTATTAAAGGCTCTGTTTTTATACAGTATTTCACTATTGGAGTCTTTTAATCCTTTTGTACACTTGTGGCTTTGGGTCCAAGTGTATATCCCCAGATTGGAGTGTCTGTGTGCCTGGCTCCAGTGAGCTCCGCAGAGTGATTCTTGGTTACACCAGGAGGATTTCGGAGATGCCGGAGATCTACTAGTCCCCGCAGAGGGCATAATCTGCTAGTGTTTATGACACCGCTCCTGAGCAGGTCCACTGGTCCGGGTAAGGGTTCCCACACTCAGAGTGGGATTCTCTCCTCAGACTGAGAATTCCCCTCCTCCTTCCTCTTTTCCTTCCCTCGGTGGAGGTGGACAATATTGGAACCTACTACCTCAAATGGACTTTTTTTTATCATCTAACTTTTGCTAGAATCAATTACTTCACCCATTCTGTACATATGGACTTTTTTTTTTAATGTTCAACATTTATTAATTTCATTGCACTATATGTCACTTATTGTGTGATTTTTCAGATCTAGCGCAACTTATGTTTTTTATTATTTTATCTGTACCGTAGAGATATCTGATGGTTTTTGTTGCAGCTTCCAGTGACCAGTATATGAGAGCGATACCAAAAATGCCTGCTCCCCATTCACACCTGAGACCTTGTAACACTAAACAAATCACATGACACCGGGGAGGGAAAATGGCTAATTGGGCCCAGTTTGGACATTTTTACTTGGGGGTGTACTCACTTTTGTTGTCAGTGGTTTAGACATTAATGGCTGTGTGTTGTGTTATTTTGGAGGGGACAGCAGATTTACACTGTACTTTACATTGTAGCAAAGTGTCATTTCTTCAGTGTTGTCACATGAAAAGATAGAATAAAATATTTACAAAAATGTGAGGGGTGTACTTACTTTTGTGAGATACTGTACATATCTGATAACCTGACCAATCCCTGCGGAAGCCATAAATCACTTTAGTAGTCGCCATCACTACAGTGATATCAGTAGGTCCAGTGGTGAGCAGCTGCTCTTCTGCATAGTAGCCACCGGGGGTCGCTTCTTGGCACTGCTGTTATTCAGAAAATGCTTGAGTTTTTTTTTTTTTTCAAGTGAATACAAGGTGTCCTCTGGATGAGGTGGAGAGGCTATGACCTCACAATCACCACCTCATCCAAAGAACATCTTGTATTCAGGGTGGAGGGAGAAGGTGGGGTTTGCTCATGAAGTCAGGTTCACAAGTTAAAACTAAACCCCAGTCACACCTGAGTGTTCCACAGAGGGAAAGGTTTCCATATGCTCATAATCAGGAATTCTGTAGTTTTAAATGATGCCCGTTCACCTCTGAGTGCTCAGTCGCATGTAGCTCAAGGCCTGTCGCTTAAAGTATGAATTTTTTTTTCACGTAGAATTAGGCATTGTTAGTCAGATTATATACACACACAGTTGTGCTCATAAGTTTACATACCCTGGCAGAATTTATGATTTCTTGGCCACTTTTCATAAAATATGAATAACACAAAAACTTTTCTTTCACTCATGGTTAGTGTTTGGCTGCAGCCATTTATTATAAAATCAACTGTGTTTACTCTTTTTAAAATCATAATGGCAACAGAAACTACCCAAATGACCCTGATCAAAAGTTTACATACCCCAGTTCTTAAAGCGGAGTTTCGCTTAAAAAAAAAAAAAAATTCAGCAGCTACAAATACTGCAGTTAAAAAAAAAAAAAAAAAAAAAATTCCCAGCGCTATATCGTGGGGACCTGTGGAATGGTAAAAAATAAGGAAATATAAATCAAAGGAAGGGAATAAAAATCAATGGATGAGGGTCTGTAACCCATGTGGCTGGAAAAAAATAATCACTGATAGAAATGGATCAAGCAATAAAAACATAAGACTCCAGCGCTCAGAGGGTTAAGAAAGCAGTCCTGCAATGAATAAAAAAATTATATAAACAATGAATGAGTTTATTCAAAATAGCAGCTGCTTTTTTGAATAAACTCATTCATTGTTTATATAATCTTTTATTCATTGCAGGACTGCTTTCTTAACCCTCTGAGCGCTGGAGTCTTATGTTTTTATTACAAATACTGCAGTTGCTGACTTTTAATAAATTGGACACTTACCTGTCCCAGGGTCCAGCAATACAGGGGATCGAAGCCCCGCTCGTCTCCCACTCTGCTCGGCGGCGCCGGCATTGTAACTGTGGGCGCCTGGCTGTGGCTTCAACCGGGCACCCACTGCGCATGCGCAAGCCACGCAGCACAATCATCTGGGACCCATGTGACGTGTCCCAGATGATTGCCTAGAGGGATGGGGCAGAACTGATCTCTCTTCCAGCACCGAGGGAAGTGACGTAAGGAGCCGAGGTGAGTAAGGAGGCAGATTATGAGGGACCCCCTAGCAACAGACGTTAAGAGGCGAGTAAAAAAAAAAAAAAAAATTTCTCCAGATTTTTTTTTTTTTTTTATTTCATGCACATTAATGAATTGTTTTTTTTTGGGTGTAACTCCACTTTAATGTGTATTGCCCCATTTAACATCAATGACAGCTTGAAGTCTCTTGTGGTATTTGTGGATGAGGCTCTTTATCTTCTCAGATGGTAAAGCTGCCCATTCCTCTTGGCATAAAGCCTCCAGTTCCTGTAAATTCTTGGGCTGTCTTGCATGAACTGCACGTTTGAGATCTCCCTAGAGTGGCTCAATGATATTGAGGTCAGGAGACTGAGATGGCCACTCCAGAACCTTCACTTTATTCTGCTGTAGCCAATGACAGGTTGACTTGGCCTTGTGTTTTGGATCATTGTCATGTTGGAATGTCCAAGTACATCCCATGCGCAGCTTCCTGGCTGATGAATGCAAATGTTCCTCCAGTATTTTTTGATAACTTACTGCATTCATCTTGCCAACAATTTTGACCCACTTGTGAGATACTGTATACTTTAAAAACTTTACTTCCTGTGTTTGGCCATTCAGTAGATCAAAATGGAAAACAAATGAGTTGCAGTACAAATACTGACATTTGGCCTACAGTGTCAATGCTCAGTGGGGTTAATGGGATGGCAGTTAATGGATCTCAACCATGAAGTCAGTTAATCTTATTAAAAGGAAAACTATATCAGAGAGGAGCATGGAAACGATAAGAACAAGGTAACGGGGAATCTTGTGCTGTCTGACCCTTTATAGGGGGCATATTGTGGTGTCAGACCAGATTATATAATACATTGAAGGTTCGCTTTAATCTGACAGATGGGACTGTGGGGAGTAATTAGGCAAATTACAGGAGGGAGAAAGCCCAGGGTGGGCTTCACCACCGTATCAAGGTCATCAGTATTCCAGCATTTAGGTAGGAGCTGGTGTACAGGCATGTAGTTTACAATATTGCAATCCCTGAGAGGTGTTGTTTCTCACTTTATGAACTTCAGTCCTACAGTACAGCAGATATATCACAAAAGGATTTCTTAATAAATCTGCATCTGCCAGTTTAGCTGGCGTTCCTCTTTAACCACTTATTTTTTAAGTGTCCCCATCCCCTTGTGCTCACATGCAGAAGCAAACACATATGTAGATCGTGCTCGCATATGTAAACATCATTCAAACCACAAATGAGGTATCGCCACAAACGTTACAGTGAGAGCAATAATTCTAGAACAAGACCTCCTCTAACTCTAAACTGGTAACCTGTAAAAAAAAAATTTAAACCGTAGCCTATGGAGATTTTGAAATGCCAAAGTTTGGTGCTATTCCACGAGTGTGTACAATTTTTGAAGCGTGACATGTTGTTAGGTATCAATTTACTCAGCATAACATCATCTTTCACACTTTATATAAAACAAGTGGGGTAAATAGTGTTTTTTTTTTCTTTTAATTCATGAAAATGTTTTTTGTTGTTGTTAAAAACACACCACACACGTCTGAAAAATTGTTGCACAAATACCGTGTGACATAAATTGCAACACTGAAATTTTATTCCCTTGGGTCTCTACTAAAAAAATATATATATATAATGTTTGGGGGTTCCAAGTAATTTTTCAGCACAATTGGCTTGGGTGGCAAGTGGTTAAAAAAAAAAAAAAAAAAATCTATTCCTTCAATATGAACAATACACTCTGTTCTCCACTTGAGGGCAGAAAAGTATATTGATAAAATCTTGGAAGATATTAATACGATAAAAATCAATAGTAAACACAGAGCTGATTGTCTGCAGGGATTGAGAAATATTTAGCCAATTATATGGAATTTTCAGGTGGTCTCAATGAGGTTTTTCCATATCACTTAAACGGGAGGACGCCGAAAGACCTTCATTGCAGGGGGCTTTATACCTACACACTATATGCATGCTGTGTGGCCGGGCTATTCATTTAGAATTGCACCCCATGCACGGTACAGTAGCCTTCAATGCACTCATGCTGCAACAGCAAAAAAAAAAATTGTTATAATGTGCTGCATTAAAGAATACAAGGATGTTTTTTTTTTTTTATTAAATCGGCTGGGTGTGAGTTGAACGCTTGTTCAAAATAAAGGGGCTACCTTAACACAAGTAAACGTGCAGAATACCACACATTGAAGTGCATTTCCTAGTGTTTTAGGGCCCTGGACAATAATTCATTGGCAGCTTATAAATATAACTGCTAAATATAAATAAGTGGTAAAAAAAAAAAAAAAAAGTTCCAAGGGCTAATCTTTGTTCCCAAATCTTGTATAGCATTCCCCAAGATTGTTCTCCACCATGGTCCTACAACCAGGACGCAACCATGGCAGAAAGCAGCTTTCAGGAGGCAAATGCAATGGAACAGTTGCACTGATCAAGGAAGCCTGCTGCCACAAGGTGAAAGCAATACAAGATTCTTCTGCAACCCCATAGACTTAACAAGCGTTTGACCTTTGTAGTGGGGGGGGGGGGGGGTCTCAAAACAAGGGTATTTTTATTTTGCTCTCCAGAGTTGGGCTTTAAAAAGTGTTACTAAGCCCAGAACCTTGCATTCACTATATTTCGTCTCCCACAGTACACAGCACATGGAAATGCAATTATTTTAGTAAATATAGACTGCTAAATACCTTTTCTCATCAGCAACTTTTAGCAGTCTTGTAACTTCTATTAGTGTCTGGCTGAGCACTGGATAAAGCTTGTAGGAGTTTTTAACCGGCTCCGACTGGCCAATGAGTCTGCATGACCCCTGACTTTGTCTGGACAGTGCTGATCACACGCACCCCCCCCAAAAAAACAAAACAAGAAAAAAAAAACAAACAAACACACACACACACACACACACACACACACACACACCTCTCACAATACACACCAAACTGAGCATGTGCAGAGTGCCCTCAAGGCTCAGTTCTATCAGCAGATGGATTAGGGACAGTAAAAGGGGAGGATCACAGAATCAAACAGCCGTACACAATGCAGAGGATGTCCGTTTACACACAACTGCCTTCCAATCCAATCTGGCCAGACGGAGGGGAATGGATCACGTTCCGATCTGGCTAAAAACAAATGGATCGGAGGTAGGCGGGTGTAAACGGACACAAGTCCGTGTAGATCTACCGCTCCATAGAGGAGAATGGAGGGTCTGATTGGGTACACCTGTCCCTTTTTTCAGACTGCTTTTGTGAAAGGGACCTAAATGTCACACCACCAATTTCAACAGAGACCATGTTACCAATGACATGGCACTGGTCATGCCTCAATTTTATCAATTCACTCAAGTCATAGGTCATGTGTGATAAGCCAGAATAAAGGCTTTTCAGCCATGCTACTTTCCATCAGCTCTTATGGCTAAAAGGAACTTTTGATGGCTAAATCACAGTTTTTTTAGCCTAGTGAACTGAGGCTAGCGTTTAAGTGGTTGAAAACCTCACACATGAAATATGAACAAAATATATACCTCTACACAGTGTGTACTTGTCTCAAATTAAAAAGCGTTTGTTAACCCAAAGAAAAAATATATATATAATCCTGGCCTCTTAAAGCAGATTAAACAGCACAGTGCTTGTGCTGTGTAATCTGCCCCTCTCTACAATGTTAAAAAACCTCCCTGAACCTGCCACGTCCTGTATGCCCTCTATACTGACCACGAAAATCATCGCTGCTGAGCCATGACCACCGTGGTCAGAGTGCATCCCTCCATCATACGCTGCCCTGCACTCAGCTCCATCACGCCCTCCTTCCTGCCCGTCATCTCCCTCTGTCTACGCTCAGACCCGCCCCAATTATTGAATTGTCACTGCCAGTCCCTCTATTAGAGGCTGGCATACAACTCTGTAAATCATTTAAAAGAACAAGCAGTGTAAATACAGATTTTTAGCCGTCTTCCGGCCGATCACGTGAATCGCAAGCGCTTTACAGCTACGAGACAGAGCTTCTGCGGGAGGAGGCGAGTGGCCACGTGATCTCCCTGGCTGACAGAGGGAGATCACGGCTCCTCCTGCAGAAGCAATCCATCGGAGCTGGAAAGCAGCCTTGAGTCATGCGACTGGTATTATTATTATTATTATTATTATTATTATTAATAATAATAATAATAATAATAATAATAATAATTGGTATTTACACTGCTCGTTTTTTTAAAATGGACATACATAGTGCGCTACGCCAGGCTCTAATAGAGGGTCTGGCACAGACTTATACAAATAGGTTTACACTTTAAGAACACTCAGTGTCATTTCTGTTTGCTGCTTTGTTCCTCTGCTATCAGCATGAGACATTTCTGACAAGGGACCTCAAGCTGACTGATGTTCCTGTAAGCTGTGTGGAGGGGTGGAGTGGGACCCTTCCCCTCCAATCAGCTATCAGAGCTCTCTTCACTGAGCTCTGCAGAGAACTTCAGTGCTCTCCCACACCCCCTTTTTTTGCCTGAAAGCTCAGGACAAGCTTTATAAATTCTGGACCTTGAATGTAAAGAAGAGAAGATTGCAGATAAACAGGTAAAACGTATGTAGGGGAATTGGTTTCATCCCCATCACCTGAGGCCAGTCACTTCACTGGGTGTATTGACAGTATTTAAAACCACCTTAAGTATTCTAATACTTCTATTACTGTTTATTTTTCATTGTGTCAAAACCCAAAGCTCTAAGGATGAACTCCAACCCTAACGTCAGTCTTGCTTTGCTGCACGGCCTTCCCTCCTGTACTTAAACTGCTTACTCTCAATTCACTGAACAGTGCGAGTGTCTCACAATGAGCATTAGAACCTGGAGCAAGTCAAATAAAACCACCCCATTCCCTGACTGGAGGACATCAAGCATCATCTAGTCCTTTCCTTCCCAGCCTGACTGTCCTTGGCTCGCCCCTTTCATTCATTGGGTTACAGTTCTTTCAATCATAAAGGCAAAGTCTCAGCATCACATGGGGGCAATACTTAGAGGGGTCCGCATGCAAATGTAGTCTACTTATAAACGCTTGAGCTGAGTACACATGTATAGAAATTCGGCAGGTTCAGCAGACCAGCTTGTCGGATGATCCCGCTGGAAAACCAGCATTTGACCAGCCAATGGCGGAAGCAATGATCTGTGTATTTTGATGGGAGGAGCCCCCACTGTCAGAATACAATAGCGAATCAGGGGAGCTTCCTGTATCCACATCACTTATGTGGATACAGAAATCCTTTTTTTTTTTTTTTTTTTTTTAACTTGCTGGTTGAAAAAAAATTTAAAAAAAATATAATTTTTTTAAAATATAACCCTACTTAACATGTACACCCCGCTTTACTCTTTCAGACTGACATCCACCCATCAAAGCATTTTTATAATGAGAAGTACTGGGGCAGGGTGCTGTGATGTTTTCAGGAAGCTATATACTGCTGACACCATAGAGAAGCACAGACACTCAGTGATGAAGTTCGCTGGCTCTAAAATTAAGGGATGTAATGGAAAACAGAAAGGTTAAATTTAAAAAAAAAAAAGTACATAGGCATGTTTATAAAAAGGGATGGGGGACCAAGGAAGGCAATATGCAAGCAGAATAGAACGTCGCCTTTAACCCAATGTCCGATCGACCCAAGGTTCCTATCCCCACACACAAATGGAATGTTGCACTGAGCTATTAAGAAATGAAAGCCAACAACTAGGGCTTAGCAACATTATCTACACCCAGAAAACGCGTGCATTTATTTGATAACTAATTCCGGCAGCGAGCAAGGAAGCACACACCCTCCTATCTATCTACAGCGTACTGGTTTTAACCCAATAATTCAAGTGGAACATTAGTCAGAAAATTAAGTCCTGCTAGGTCACTTCAGGCTGGCCCCTTTTTGCAGGTTATATGTACAAGTAAGCTATGTAAAACATTAAAGATAAGTGTCTATACTGTTTAAAATCCAGAAATACACTGTCCCACCCAGCTCTACACACACTCTGTTTTTTGACAGTTTGTAGACTCTAATCTGCTGACAGCCTTAACCACTTACTTACTCCCCCCACCCTCCTGCCCAGACCAGTTTTCAGCTTTCAGCGCGGTAACACTTTGAATGACAATTGCGCGGTCATTCAACACTGTACCCAAATTAATTTTTTTTTCACACAAATAGAGCTTTCTTTTGGTGGTATTTAATCACAGCTGGGGGTTTTATTTGTTGCTAAACAAAAAAAGATGGAAGTTTAAAAAAAAAAAAAAAAAAATCATGTTTTATAGCTTGTTATAAAATTTTGCAAAATAGGTAAATGGCTAAATGGGTAATTTTTCTTCTTCATTGATATGCACTGATGAGGTGGCACTTGTGGGCACTGATGGATGACACTGGTAGGTGACACTGATGAGTAGCACTGTTGATGAGGCACTGATTGGTGACACTGATGGGTAGCACTGGCAGTTGGCACAGATGAGCTATTGGGAGCTCTCCCTGATCAGGCCCGGTGTCCCTCTGAGAGCCGCCGGTGATCGGGTTTTTTTTTTTTCTCCTCACGCTCTCAACTTGAGCTGGGGGGCTTTGACTGCCAGGTTTTTTGATGCATTAAGGTGAAAAAACACGAGGGTTTACATACAACCCCTTTAACCACTTGAAGACTAGGCTTATTCTAGCACCTTTTAAATCAGTATTTTTTGCTAGAAAATTACTTAGAACCCCCAAAAAACATACTTTTTTTTAGCAGAGACCTTTAGGGAATAAAATGGCCATCATTACAATTTTTTATGTCACACTGTATTTGTGCAGTGGTTTTGCAAACACAATTTCTTTGGGAAAAATACTTCAACCACTTCAATACCGGGCACTTTCACCCCCTTCCTGCCCAGGCCATTTTTCAGCTTTCGGTGCTGTGGCACTTTGAATGACAATTGTGCGGTCATGCAACACTGTACCCAAATGAAATTTTTATCATTTTCGTCACACAAATAGAGCTTTCTTTTGGTGGTCTTTAATCACTGCTGGGTTTATTTTTTAATGAAAAAGACCAAAAATCTTGAAAGAAAAAAGAAAAAAAAGTTTTAGTTTGTCAGTAAACTTTGTAAATAAGTAATTTTTCCCCTTCATTGATGTCTCTTTATGCAGAGATCTGCGTCAAAAACACCTCCAACAAAAAAAAAAAAAAACACAGAACCAAAAAACAAAACAAAACAAAAAAAAAAAAAAAAACAAACACACTTGTTTACTTCCAGCCTGGCCCGGAAGCAACGTCATGGCGACGCTCTGATCCTCCAAGGCCATTGGAGGTGATCAAAGCGGATCAACACTTTGATCGTCTATGCGGCCAGCAGACGGCACCGTCTGTTTCTCAGGTTAACCACCTTAAGCCCGAGAAACACTGGCCACTTTCAAGCAAGTGGACGGCTATATTAAAAAAAAAAAAAAAAAAAAAAAAAACACACCACACCACAAAGTCAAAATAAGCTGGCTGGACTTTCCCTTTAAATGATACTTTCTACCATCCAAGTACATTTACCTTTGTCAGCCAGTGAGAAGGTTCCGCTGAAGTACTGCTCTTCTATGTTCCATGACGTCTCATTAACTTTGTTTGACACACCGCAGGACCCAATACAGTTGACTTTAATGGCTATGAAGGGAAAAAAAAAGAGAACGGAGTTAAATGTGCTGAAATATTTTTCTTAAAAAGCACCCTATTCACAGTCCAATACATTAGTACTTCCCATCATCAGAGTAATAAATAAAATTATAGCCACGCTTTTCCCCAATTTTTGAAAGAGCAGGAAGAGTTAAAAACTTGTGTTTTTTACCGCAACTTCATTGGGGGTGATTTAGCCTTACTTCCTGTCTCTGACAACAGGACAACAAATGGTGGAAGCCACTGTCATTGGTATAGGAAGACATAAAAGAAAAAAAAAAAACCCACACGGAGGTTTTACTTCTAGAAAGGAAGCAAGGATAAACCTCCCCAATAGGACAAAGCCCAATTTAAAAACCTGACAAAGCTCCAACCAAAACTAAATAAAGTTTTGGCTGCAGTTAGGGGTGGGGGGCAGACGGACGACACTTCAGACAATAAAGCCCCACCTGGGCACCATTTTTACAAGATTGGCCTGTAAATAAATGCCACACCCCTAGGTAAAGGTGGAGCTGTCATTACGGGCTTGCTTTACGGTTACATCCTAATCCTGGCTGCACCCTGGTTTCCTTATTTCTAGGCTTACAGATTTAGCAGATGAGACCACAGGGCTGCATTGGTAATAAAAATCATTTTACACAAACATCCCTTTTTAAAAAAAACGTGGTTCACCTAGAGCCCAACCCACAACAGATCTGGTTGGTGGCAGCATATAGAGGGTTAAACGTCATTGAGCGGCTTCCCCGTCTTCCTGCGGTCTTTTTCCAAACAGACAAGGGGGAGCGGGGTATCCCTGGTAACAGAGGAAGCAGCAAAATCTGCCCTATAAATAGCCAAGCTCTCCGTCTGTGTCTTCACCTTATCAAGTCACAGCTGCCATGGACGATACCAGGGCTACGGCATTACCCTGGGGCCTCTAGTTCAGGGCAAACTATGCTCATCCAGCCATAGGGTGGGTACCAACACCATAGCCACCTACCGACAGTTAGCAAAGAGTTCTAAGTATGCACATTTCAGGGCCGAATCCAAAACGCTTTTTTTTCGGCTATACAGTAGTTAGGAGTGATTGGAACCCCTGCGACGTTTTTACTACTGGTCGTGTCCCCACTAGAGCTATTCATCCCGTTTCCTGGTGACTATTGTCAGTGGGATGGAAATTGATGGGAAATCCAAACTTACAGGTTTTCACCAAAAACGGGAGATGAGGGGAAATCTTCCAACAAAGACACCTGTTCTGGTGACAATGGTCTAAAACGGGATGTCACCTCACTTTATGTTGCGTCTCCCAGACAGGAAGAAGTGAAGGGAAAGATCCCCAATGGGAAACAGGGAAATTTCCCCTTACTGCCTATTCTAGAGACACAATAATAATAATAATAATAATAATAATAATAATAATAATAATAATATTTCCTCTCCTCCTGTTCTGGTGACAACAGTAAAATTTAGAATTTTCCCATTATTTTCCGATCCACCGATAATGGTCACTAGAACACAGAGGGTTAGGAAGACCAAAGATTTTTTTTTTTCGTTCAACCAGCGGGCGAGTAAATCCTTGCTGAAAGTTGTCAATCTTGTGTGAAGAGATTTATTACCAGACCACGGCTGCAGTCACACCTGTGAGCTTCCGTGCGCATTCATGGATTGTAAAAACGCGTACTGAGCTTGTGGTGTCATTAAAACGATTCTTAAAAAGGCAGAAGGTTTTTTTATCGTCATGCATAAAGATAAAAAAAATTCTGTGTGCAGCAGCCACCCCCCCCCCCCCCCCTACACTTACCTGATCCCCATCTTGATTCAGCGATCACGCACAAGAGCCTGGGCTGTCTGGGACTCTCCCTCCCCTTCACAGAAACGGGAGCCAATAGCGCCCGCTGCTGTCAAAAGCAGTGAGCCACAGGGAGCAGCAGCTCGGGTGCCCCCATAGCAAGCTGCTTGCTGTGGGGGCACTCGGCAGGAGCGCTGGTGAGGAACCCAAGAAGAGGAGGATCTGGGCTGCTCTGTGCAAAAACACCACGCAGAGCAGGTAAGTATAACATGTTTGTTATTTTTAAACAAAAAAAAAAAATTGCAAAACGTGTTAAAAATGTGTGATGCTCTATGCCTGAAAGGGTGCAGGAGCTTCTTTGGTGTGTTACATGTAGGGCAGCCCATTCAAGTGAATAAGATGTCCTGTGTGCGTTGTGAAAAAAAATATAATATAATATAATATAATATAATATATATATATATATATATATATATATATATTCTCTCAAACTAATGCATGTTCCTGCTACACTAGGTGTAAGTGGGGCCCTGTTGTCTACTGGTGCCTTCTATAATAACAGATAGTGTAAATCCATTATAGGTCTCCCTTGAATTTGCAGTCCATCTGCTTTATTTTGCCCTGTACTGCTGTGGGAAGCAATAGATTTACAGCAAGCACTGCACTCATTTACAATTTGCAACTTTGTAAAAATCAATCCAACCTAAAAAAGTAACTGCAAGAAAACGCAGACCAAGCACATTATAAAAAACACTGGTCTGGTATATCACCAATAGACTCTTATACTGAATACGCCTTTGTTCTCAGAAGTGGAAAGAAAACGCATCAATGCACATTGTAAATGAGCACTGGGGCACAAACTTGCATGCCTGAAAAACTTGAAGTGCATGCAGTTTATAGCCTAAAAATATCATATGTTTATGATCTACAAAACATTGGACCATTTGTAAACAATACCAAATTTGAAATAACCCGAGGCTCATTATCCACCTTTTTCTTAAATAAATCTGCGTGACAAAGATGGCGTCAGATTAAACTCTGTAGTTCTCTGCACAATCCTGTACGTTTATTTCCCCACAGAATCCCCCATGAGTCTAATCGCAGGAAGTTAGAGACTGCACGCTTTGTTACGTCTGCAAATGAGGCTAAACTGGTTCACTAAGCAGCACTTATTTCACTCTCCCTGTTCAGCTGGAGCGCCCATATCCTCTGTGACCACCATACAGAGAGCTGAACAGGTCTGCAGTGTACAGAGGACAGAAAAAAAGGACGAGAGTCAGAAGAAGTTCAATGAAAGAGCCGACTCATTCCAAAGACAAACATTTTACAGATCAGAGGGATTCAATAAAGTCTTAAAGCCAGTTCACATCAGAATGTAGTGCGGAAAACCTGCGTTCTTTGTGCATTTCCCACACCGCATTCCGATTGCACTGCATTTCAATCTGCAGCGGGTGTCAGTGCTTAATGATACCCCAAATGCAGGTCTCAAACGCAGCAAGTTTTCTTGCACTGGCATTATACAGACGTACCATGAGATCCAGTTGCTGTGCGTTTTATAAAATTAGTGCACCCACTACTCCTGGTGCGGTCTAGCAAAAATTCATACCATTCGAATAAATAGGCTGATATCACACAGAATTCACACCCAGATTGCATGTAAATTGTACAGGAATGTGCAGTGCGTTCCTGTGCGATTCATGGTGTGAACCGGCCCTTAAGCTAGACATAGTTAGACCACTTTCACACCAAAGACTGCCCTGCGATCGCGGTAAAGCGCCGCTTGTTTTTGGGCAGTAATGAGGTGCTTTTAACCCCAAAGAAGGGATTAAAAGCACCCAAAGCGCTTTGGCAGCGCTGTTCACAGATTTCAATGGGCAGGGTGTTTTGGGAGCGGCTCCCGCACCGCCCCAAAGATGCTGCTTGCAGGACTTTTCCCGTCCTGCAAGCGGACCGCCCCAGCGTGAAAGCACTCAGGCTTTTACACTGGGGTGGCTTGAGAGGCGCTTTTCAGACGCTTTTTTTTTTAGTGCCAAAATGCCTGAAAAGTGCCTCGGTGTGAAAATGGCCTTAGATTTTGGTTTGAACGTTTGTACAGAAACTTAGAAAAATGCTTCATCCAAACATTCTTTCCTGCAATCAACTTAAGTTAATTCAAAAGCCCCCAACATTTCATCCACATCTGCTATTTGAATGGAATCCCAGGTGTATTTAACAGGTTCCATTACAATATGTAAGATTTCCCCCCAAACATTTACAGTTAGAATTTTGCTTATTAAAAAAAAAAAAAAAAAAAAAAAAAATCCATCATGCTTGTTTGAATGTTCTCATTGCTATGATGAAAAAAGCAAAACAAACAAAAAAAAAAAAACCACCACACGCTGACAGGCAGGGTATTATAGCAGAAGAGACTATATCAATCTCTGCCTTAATGCTTCCTCCTGCCTGTTAACTGGACACAAAGTTCGGGGCTCAGAGTATATTCAGGCTCTGTGTTGTGGTGATGTGACTGCCATGTGCGGGGTGACGTCATTGTGGCCAAACACAGCACAACTAAAAAGGAAGAGGGGGTGAAGATAGAAGTACCCCGTGCACTGACAGCACAGTGCTGGAGGGCTTACTTTGACAGGTAAGTCTGTTATGATGTGCTAGTATGTGGTGCATACTAGAGCATTAGAGCATTAAGCTACAGGAGGCCTACAACTTTAAAAATCTGTGTAAAGTTTGCCAAAACCACACTGAAAACAAAAATCATACCACTTTCAGGAAAATGACTCAGCTTTCTTCCTGAAATTTTGAGTTACAAAAAGTAACAAAATGGAAAGCCACACAGATGTCTTCAGACCCTTAATGGTGCAGGGACCTCTCAGAAAGTGTTTCTCACATTCCCTTCTGATTACTTCAAAGTACAGGCCTTTGCTTGCCTTTATTCTCGGGGCAACCATTCCTCCCACTGACACCAGCAATGGATGGGGAAACCATTCCTCCCACTGACACCAGCAATGAATGTGGCTACCATTCCTTCCACTGACACCAGCAATGAATGGGGCCACCATTCCTCCCACTGACACCAGCAATAAAAGGGGAAACCATTCCTCCCACTGACACCAGCAATGAATGGGGAAACCATTCCTCCCACTGACACCAGCAATGGATGGGGAAACCATTCCTCCCACTGACACCAGCAACGGGGCAACCATTCCTCCCACTGATCTAAACCATTAGGCACTATTCTTGACACTGATACCAATAGAGGAGCACTATTCCTCCTCCTACTGACTAGAGGCACTATCATTTTTTTCACTCCCACTGACGCTGGGGAATTTTCTACTTCCCCTGGCCGCTCAGACCCCCTAAAGTCTGAAGAGCAGTAAACCGACCCTTTGTTTGGAAAGTTTGGTGCTGACTTAAACATATGAAGAATCATTCCTTTTTACCTAGAGTTTTTCCAGCAGGTTAGGAAGAACAATTGAGTACTGTTCGTGAGGTTTATTTTATTTGCATTAACAGCCCATTTTTCAGGACAAGCATTCAGGGTTTGTCCCTTTTGTCAAGGACCAAGCAGTACTGCAAATAAGAAAAGCATTACAGACAGGACCCAATTGTTCTTGTTGCAAGTGCATTAATACGGCTACAATCACCCCAGCAAGTTAAGAATAAAAAAAAAAAACAGGAAATCCACAGATCAATACTATTCCCAGGGGTCCAATCCTCACCCAAAAAGTGTTCATGACCCATGGAGCCAAGTCAGGATTGACAATAAAACTGACAAGCAGAGTTAGGGGCAGCCAAGGTGAGGTCGTGTTCCTTTAGGTCCCTTTCACATGGGAGCCTCCCCTTATTCAGCGGGGGATCACTCGGCCGATCCCAGGTGAGCAGGCAGATGACAGGTCCGTGTCCCCTCCGCTGTGCAGAGCAGACACAGAGGCAGTCCCGAGCTCCTCTATGGGAAAATCAATCAGATGGATGAAAAATAGGACCACTGTCTGTCTTTTTTTGGCGGACAGGATCGGATGGCGGAAAGTGTCAGCGGACAGATGTCAGCTGACATCCACTGCTCCAAAGAGGACAATGTAGTGTCCGATCAGGTCCGTCTGGAAAACTGACAGGCAGACCTGATCTGACAGCACGTGTGAAAGGGCCCTTATGTGCTTCTGTCCATTCTTCAGCTGCTGCAGATTGACCGTTAATAGGAGGTGAAAAAGACTTGTGTAAGGTTTGCTTTACTGTTTTTTTTTAGCAAGCAAGTACAGCCATTAGTACACATGACTTTCTGCTACAAAGCTGTATAGAATACTGAGAACAAGATTAGTATTTAAAGTGGAGTTCCACCCAAAAGTGGAACTTCCACTCATCAGATTCCTCCCCCCCTCCGGTGACACAGTTGGCACCTTTCAGGGGGGAGGGGGGTACAGATACCTGTATATTACAGGTATCTGTACCCACTTCCGACATAGATACCCGCAGAATCTGCGGGTATTTACGCCACTTCCTGCTCCCTCCCCGCTGCCTGCTGGGAAACACACGGGTCCCAGAGGCAGCAGGGACCATCCGTATTGCGCTGCGCGACTCGCGCATGTGCAGTAGGGAACCGGGAAGTGAAGCCGCACGGCTTCACTTCCTGATTCCCTTACCTAAGATGGAGGCGGCAGCACCCGAGGATGGAGAGACGCTTCGGACTCGTGTGCCGACATCGCGGGCGCCCTGGACAGGTAAGTGTCCATGTTTTAAAAGTCAGCAGCTGCAGTATTTGTAGCTGCTGACTTTTAAAAAAAAAATTTTCGGTGGCGCTCCGCTTTAAGGTGAAACAGAGATGACCATTGCCAATGTATCACCCAACGGCACCACTTGTTAAAAAAAAAAAAAAAAAAAAAAAATCTTTGTAGGAAAGGGCAATTGGAAACGTTAGAGAGCCTCCTTCAGGGAAAAAAGGAAAAAGAAAGAGAAGAAAAAAACAAACAAAAAAAAAAAAAAAAACAAGGAAGGAAGGAAGGAAGGAAGGAAGGAGACGCTGCATATAGTGGTACATCATAAACATGAATGCTCAGAGGAACCACATGAAAAAACACATAGCTGGATTGCGTCATGTGACTTTTCTCACATGTCTACCTTTGCAGTAATTTCCTCCTGGCAAGATTAGGTGTAGTGCGTCACCAAGTGTTGGGCAATGAGTGAATTCTTTTCACGTTAAACATTAAGCCCTGATAACAGTCATACAACTAAAGTTATTGCACAGTAAGTCCCAATATGCTCTTAGCTCAGGCATGCATGCAGAAGGGAGTTTTTAGCTGAGAAAACCGCTCCTCCTCGGAGTACTCCTGGAATGTATGACATCATTTGCCTAGGCAAGAAACCAGGAAGTAACTGAAGAAAAGTAAAAGAAAAAGTTTAAAGTAGAAGTTCACCCTAAAAACTCTAAATCTACTTGCATCCACAATTTAAGACTAACCTATCTAGCCCTGTAAAGAAGAAAATCGCTATACATACCTTTACTGAAGCTGCTCCAGTCCAGTCCCACGCTGAGCTGTCAGCAGCAACTTCTCTTTAGAAGCGGGTGAAGGAGTAAGCAGACAATGGAAGCCCCATAGTAAGTCTATGGGTGACATCACTTCCCAAGCATTTCACAGCCGTTGTCAGCTGTCTCCTCTGCAGAGCTTCTGCCGCTGGAGACCAGATCGCATTCAAAAATGGTATGTATATGGATTTCTTCTTTACAGGGCTAGATAGGTTATAGGTTATCTAGCCCTGTAAAGAAGAAATCAATATACATAAAACTGAGGAATCAGCCCAGAACTACACAGGAGAATCTTGTCAATGATCTCAAGGCAGCTGGGACCATAGTCACTAAGAAAACAATTCGTAACACACTACGCTGTGAAGAACTGAAATCCTGCAGCGCCCACAAGGTCCCCCTGCTCAAGAAAGCACATGTACAGGCCCGTCTGAAGTTAGCTAATGAACATCGAAATGATTCAGGGGAACTGGGTGAGTGTTGTGGTCAGATAAGTCCAAAAGCAAGCTCTTTGGCATCAACTCAACTCACCGTGCTGGGAGGAGGAATGCTGCCTATGACCCCAAGAACACCATCCCCACCATCAAACATGGGAGGTGGAAACATTATGCTTTGGGAGTGTGATGTGGAAATTTCTAAATTAATATTTATATCAAGGAGCTTCAAGGGAACCATTGTGAGGACTTTCTTTTTAAAATGACCATGCCACGCTTATATATCTAACTATCTGGGGCGGACTGACCATTGAGCCACTCAGACACTGCTCGGGGGCCCCATCAGGGTTGCCAGCCTCAGTAAAACCAGGGACAGTATGTATAAGTGTGTGTGTGTGTGTGTGTGTGTGTGTGTGTGTGTGTGTGTGTGTGTGTGTGTGTGTGTGTGTGTGTGTGTGTGTGTCACATAAAGCGTGGCATGGTTCCCCCCCCCCCCTTTGGGTTTAAAGAGGGAAAGAGGGAGTCCCTCAAATTTAAAATATGGACACTTACCTGTCACAGGGTCCAGCGATGTCGGCACTATTGGTCTTTGGGAAGAGGAGCAGACATGGTGGCTCTACCTGATCACAAGTCCTTGAAATTCTAATTTAGGTTATATCAAACAGGTAATCGGGTTTTTAGACAGACAGAGAGGCACTGGAGATCTGCTTATGTGGGAAGTATGATGATAGGACTTAAATTTCAGCAAATCAGGATTCAACGTCACTTCTGAACCAATGAGGTGATCCTGAGTTTTGATTGGTAGGAATAGGTAGTTAACCACTGGGCACTTAAACCCCCTTCCTAACCAGACCAATTTTCAGCTTTTGGTGCTCTCACACTTTGAATGACAATTTCTCAGTCAGGCAACACTGTACCCAAATGAAAGGTTTGTCCTTTTTTTCACACAAATAGAGCTTTTTTTTGGTGGTATTTAATCACTCCTGGTTTTTTTTATTTTTCGCGTTATAAATAACAAAAAAAAAAAAAAAAAAAAAAAAAGGAAGACTGAAAAATTCGGTAAAAAAAAATCAAAAAAAAAAATCTTTGTTTCTGTTAATTTATTGCAGAGTATTGGCAGATTTTTTTTCCCCCAGAGTATTGGCAGATTTTTTTGTTTGAGAGTATGGGCAGAGTATGGGCACTGAGCAGTGCTGTGGGCACTACAGATCCAGCCCACAGCGCTGCTGCAAATGATCTCTCCCCCTCTCCTACTGTGCAGATCGGTACAGAGAGGGGAGAAAGGAACCGGCGTCATGTCATGTGACAGAGCGATCACGTGGTAAATGGCCGCTATCAGCAGCTGTTTACTGTGATCCATGATGTGCCGGGGCTTCTGGACTCGGCGGTCGCGGAGGTTCCTGGGTGCGCGCAGGAGCAAGATTCTGGGAGGACGTCCATGGACGCCCACCCAGAATAAGCCGAACGCGCTGTAGCCGTCTTTCGGCTATGGCCTGGTCGGCAAGTGGTTAAAGCGGTTGTATACCCGCAACTAGCTCATTATGAAATACTTACCTTAGAACGAGGCGTCGGTATCTTACCTGGTCCACGCCGAGGGAGCTGTCATGTTGCCTCGGCGTGTCTTCCAGGTATTGCGGTTCCAGCGCTGTGAGTGGCTGGAGCCGCGATGTCATCACTCCCGCGCATGCGCGGGAGATTTCTTACCCAGCAAGGTCCGGCAGTTGCCGGGGCTTCAGCTGAGAATCCCCAGTGCGCATGCGCCGCTGCAGTCAGCGGCTCATAGCGAGGGGAATATCTCCTAGCCGTACAGGTTTAGGAGATATTTTTTTTTACCTACAGGTAAGCCTTATTATAGGCTTACCTGTAAGTAAAAGTTACAAAAAACACTATACAACCACTTTAAGGGAACATAAAAACCAAAGCCTAGGGATGCTAGTTCTCTTCGGCTCACGGTCTAGGTGAAGTATGGTCACGTAAGGGCTGTCTAAGTATCTATATTATCTCATTTCTGTTTTCTTTTAACTTCTTCTATCCTAGGTGACTTAATACCTTGATAGCATGTGTATGCCAATTGTAACCATATCTCCTTTTTGCATTAACTATCTTTGTAGACTGGCAACACTGCATTTGTAACATCACTATGCTATATTTGGTAATCTCTGATAATTCTAATGTTTTTCTCTATAAAATTTGATTGTTATTCTTTTCGCACAGTTATCATTCATTATTAATTCTATCCGTAATAGCTGCAACTGCATGGGTTGATTCTTATACAGACAAAAGGTTTTATTCACTTATGTTAGGTATCTTTAAGTGTGCAAGTGAGGTAGGTAAACATCGCCATAACAAGTGTTTTTCTGCTAAGGGGACAGGACAACTTCATCACATCAAAGAGACGATGGACGGGCCATGTACCGTCAAAACTTGGGTGAGAACTTCCCTCCCTCAGCCAGGGCATTGAAAATGGGTTGTGGATGGGTATTCTAACATGACATTGACCCAAAACAGATGGCAAAGGCAACAAAGAAGTGGCTCAAGAAGTACATTAAGGTCCTGGAGTTACTGTATATACTCGAGTATACGTCGTTCCGAGTATAAGTCGAGGCCCTAATTTACCACAAAAAAAAAAAATGGGAAAAACTTATTGACCCGAGTATAAGACGAGGGTGAGAAATGCACAGCTACTGTAAGTGGAAAAGAGGGTCAACAATGCCCATTTGCAGCATCACTGTGCCCATTTGCATGCCTCACTGTGCCCATTTGCAGCCATAGGTCCCCTGAACTTCAAACTCGGTAGTTAAGGGTTCCTAGATTCCCCCTAGCTGCAGCCAAAATTTGGGGTCTCTGAACCCAAAGGGTCCCGAAATGACATTGCTGCAGATAGACACAGTTGACCGAATTTGGGGCCCCGTATCTCGGGGCCACTTAGTGCTAAGAACCCCAAATTTGGTGTGCAAACCCAGTGGAACTAGCACCATAAAATTTCCTAGCCACTTGGTGCTAGGAACCCCAGCTTTGGATATGTTATGGTATCAGTTCCACTGGGGTTGCACACCAAATTTGGGGTTCCTAGCACCAAGTGGCCCTGAGATATGGGGCCCCAAATTTGGTTCAGAAAATGTCAAGCACTTTTCTGCAGCAGAGAATGACATTTTCCGAACCGATTTTGGGGCCCCGTATCTCGGGGCCTCTTAGTGCTAGGAACTTCAGCTTTGGATATGTTGTGGTACTAGTTCCACTGGGTTTGCATACCAAATTTGGGGTTTCTAGCACCAAGTGGCCCTGAGATACGGGGCCCCAAAGTCGGTTCGGAAAATGACATTTTTTTGCTGCAGAAAAGTGCTTGACTCAAGTATAAGTCGAGGGGGGCACTTTCAGCACAAAAAAATGTGCTGAAAAATTCGACTTATACTCGAGTATATACGGTAACCAGTCTCCAGACCTTAATCCCATAGAAGATATGTGGAGGAAGCTGAAGGTTCAAGTTACCAAACGTCAGCCTCAAAACCTTAATGACTTTAAGAAGATCTGCAGAGCAGTGGGACAAAATCCCTCCTGAGAAGTATGCAAACCTGGTGGCCAACTACAAGAAACGTCTGACCTCTGATTGCCAACAAGGGTTTTGCCACCAAGTACTAAGTCATGTTTTGCGAAGGGGTCAAATACCTATTTCACTTGTTAAAATGCAAATCAATTTATAATTTTTTTTGAAATGTGTGTTTCTGGAATACTTTTTTTCCCCCTCATGCCGCATACACACGAGCGGACTTTGACGGACTTGCCTACACACAATCCACCAAAGTCCGTCGAATTCGTGCGTGATGACGTACGACCGGACTAAAACAAGGAAGTTGATAGCCAGTAGCCAATAGCTGCCCTAGCGTCGGTTTTTGTCCGTCGAACTAGCATACAGACGAGTGGACTTTTTGACCGGACTCGACGGATAGATTTAAAACATGTTTCAAATCTAAGTCCGTCCAACTTTTGAGAAAACAAAGTTCGCTGGAGCCCACACACGATCGAATTGTCCGACGAAATCCCGTCCGCCGGGCAAAGTCTGCCGTAAAGTAAACCCATCTAAGGTGGCTTCTTTGGGTTCCAAAACACAGCAGTCTTTACACACAATGAAATATAAAACAATGGCATCCTCCTTTCTACTCAAACTGTCTTTATGTAATGAGGACCTGACAATAACCTCTAGTAAAATAGTGCATAACAGATATCCAGCATAGCCTAACTTTGTTATATTCTATTTTATTTTCACCCAAAACACAATATGCTGAACATGAGTGAAGACACCGTCTGCTCCATAGACAAGCAAAAATAAATAAAAATAGGCCCCAAGCACAGTGTAGGTATTTTGACAAAGTTTATGTGGAGTGTTCCTTTAAATGGTGGGTGTCCAAAGCCGACAGGGAGCCTCATATTCCTGGGAGCGGTGAAGGATGGCAGGTAGAGCCAGCTCTGCTGTGACTACAGAGATTGCCTGTTTCCACAGAAGCTCAATGACTGCAAACAAAAGGCAAAGACTGGGCCCAGGACCAAAACCTGAGTCAGACGCCCTCCCCCCACCCAGGACTGCACTTCTCCCATTACAAGGTTTCCCATTGCACTCCCTCCCCCCTGCACTACATAACTCCTTGTGTAATGTCCCCTCCGAACACCTATGGGAAATACAGAGGCCTTGTCCGTTTCACTACAAGTACCTGCCATTAACTTTATTAGCCAGAAAACCCCCCCACAAATCTGACTGGAACACAATTCACAATGGAGCCTAGTCAGTCAGTTTTGAGGCCTTCAGTGTATACACGAGTTTCTTTGGGCCAATCACATCTTTGGTCCCACTGACTTATGAATGTTCCTGAAAAAACACATGCAACACACAGGTACTGCTTAAGGCAGAACTTCAATCTCTCAATTAACATTGATTATTTTTTAGTCCGTATGCTGCCAACATTAGTAAAATAGATCGGAAAGTATGTTGTATTTACTGGTTTAGAACATTTTACATTTCTTCAGTTCCTTCCTGGTTCCCAGGCCTAGGCAAGTGATGTCATACATCCCAGGAGGGGTTTTCTCATCCAAGCACACTCTCTTGTCTGCATGCCTAAGCTAAGGGCAGGTGGATCACAGGAAGTAAAGGCTACATCATCTACCCTTACTCAAAATGGCCACGTTCAGAAATTCTAGGGGGGGGATCTTTTTTAAAGTGATTTCTCGGCAAAAAATAGAAGCGTGGATGAGCTTGCTTTAAATATTAAAAATGAATTAAGTTTTGTTTTACAGGTAGAAATGGATAGGAGAAATAAATCGATAGAGAAAATTATTATATATTATATATGCTGCCAGACTCATCCACCTTACCAATCGCTCTGTCTCTGCTACTTCTCTCTGTCAATCCCTCCACTGGCTTCCGCTCGGCCAAAGAATTAAATTCAAAATACTAACAACTATGAATAAAACCATCCACAATTTAGCCCCCAGCTACATCACTAGCCTAGTCTCTAAATACAAACCTAATTGTTCTCTTCATTCCTCTCAAGACCTTCTGCTCTCTAGCTCCCTCATCACCTCCTCCCATGCTCGCCTCCAGGACTTTTCCAAAGCCTCTCCAATCCTATGGAATGCCCAACCCCAATCTGTCTGCTTATCTCCTACTCTATTAGATTTTAGACGATCTCTGAAAACCCTTCTCTTCAGAGAAGCCTATCCTACCCACACCTAACAACAATTTTTTTCATTTTCTCCATCAGCTCATCCCCCACAGTTATTACCTTTTTGTTTCCACTTGACCCTCCCTTCTAGAGTGTAAGCTCTAACAAGCAGGGCCCTCTGATACCTCCCGTATTGATTTGTATTGTAAATGTAATCTCTCCCCTTATGTTGTAAAGCTCTGCGCAAACTGTTGGCGCTTTATAAATCCTGAATAATAATAATAATAATAAAATAATAATAGATTAGATAGGAGATACATCGCTATTTATTTTCTCTCCCATACAATTAAAGTATTTGAATAAATAGTACCCTAGACAGATTCCAAGAGGGAAACACATTTTTTTAATTATATTATATTTATTATAAATAAAAAACGCACACACACACTATATTGTCCAAAGTATAGGGACGCCTGCCTTTACATGAACTTTAATGGCATCCCAGTGATAGTCTGTAGGGCTCAATATTGCGTTGGCCCAACCTTTGCAGCTAGAACAGCTTCAACTCTTCTGGGAAGGCTGTCCACAAGGTTTAGGAGTGTGTCTACAGTAATGTTTAACCATTCTTCCAGAAGCGCATTTGTGAGGTCAGGCACTGATGTTGGACTAGAAGGCCTGGCTTGCAGTCTCTGCTCTAATTCATCTTCAAGGTGTTCTATCGGGTTGAGGTCAGGACTCTGTGCAGGCCAGTCAAGTTCCTCTACCCCAAAACTAACTCACCCATGTCTTTATGAACCTTGCTTATAGATTAGAGATAGACTCGGGTGTGTTCGAAATCCCACGTGTCCCATCCCATCAGGAAGCCGACACTGCACACAGCTAATCAATTACAGGCAGCGAGACATTTTCCGGTTCCCAGCTGCACAGATTGGGAAATGTCTCACTGTCTGTGATTAGCTGTGTGCGGTGTCGGCTTTCTGGCGGGATCGTGCACAGGGATTTCGAACATGCCCGAGCCCATCTCTAATAACATTCATACACACAGTTGTGCTCGTAAGTTTACATACACTGGCAGAATTTATGACTTCTTGGCCATTTGAGAGAATATGAATGATAACACAAAAGCATTTTTCACTCATGGTTAGTGTTTGTCTGAAGCCATTTATTATCAACTGTGTTTACTCTTAAATCATAATCACAACAGAAACTACCCAAATGACCCTGATCAAAAGTTTACATACCGTGGTGATTTTGGCCTGACAACATGCACACAAATTGACACAAAGGGGTTTGAATGGCTATTAAAAAGGTAACCATCCTCACCTGTGATCTGTTTGCTTGTAATAAGTGTGTGTAAATGGTCAATGAGTTTCTGGATTCTGAGTTAAGGGGAAAGCAAAAAAAATGGTCAAAGGATCTGCAGGAAAAGGTAGGTGAACTGTAAAAAACAGGAAAGGTAGGTGTGTGTATGTGTGTGTGTGTGTGTGTGTGTGTTATAGATATATAATATTCCAAGGAATTGGGAATGACAATCAGCAGTGTTAAAGTTAAACTCAAGAAGTCAAAAATGAGGGGTTCTGTTGAAACCAAACTACGGTCAGGTAGACCAACTAAAATTTCAGCCACAACTGCCAGGAAAATTGTTCGGGATGGAAAGAAGAACCCACAAATAACTTCAGGTGAATACAGGACTCTCTGAAAACATGTGGTCTGGCTGTATCAAGATGCACAATAAGGAGGCACTTGAAGAAAGATGGGCTGCATGATCGAGTCGCCAGAAGAAAGCCATTACTGCGCAAATGCCAAAAAGTATCCCGCTTACAATACGCCAAACAGCACAGAGACAGGCCTCAAACCTTCCGGCACAAAGTCATTTGGAGTGATGAGTCAACAAGGCCTATGATGAAAGGTACGGCGGTGGATCGCTGATGTTTTGGGGGATGTGTGAGCTACAAAAAGGCACAGTAAATTTGGTCAAAATTGTTGGCAAGATGAATGCAGTATGTTATCAAGAAATGCTGGAGGAACATTCGCATTCATCAACCAGGAAGCTGCGCATGGGACGTGCTTGGACATTCCAACATGGCAATGATACAAAACACAAAGGCCAAGTCGACCCGTCATTGGCTACAGCAAAAGAAAGTGAAGGTTCTGGATTGGCCATCTCAGTCTCCTGACCTCAATATCATTGAGCCACTCTGGGGAGATCTCAAACGTGCAGTTCATGCAAGACCGCCCAAGAGTTTACAGGAACTGGAGGCTTTATGCCAAGAGGAATGGGCAGCTTTACCATCTGAGAAGATAAAGAGCCTCATCCACAAATACCACAAAAAAGACTTAGTTGTCATTGATGTTGAAGGGGGCAATACACATTAAGAACTGGGGTATATAAACTTTTGATCAGGGTCATTTGAGTGGTTTCTGTTGCCATTAGGATTTAAAAAGAGTAAACACAGTTTAATGATAAAAAAAATGGCTTCAGCCAAACACTAACCATGAGTGAAAGAAAAGTTTTTCTGCGATCATTCATATTTTATGAAAAGTGGCCAAGAAATCATAAATTCTGCCAGGGTATGATAATATAAAATATAATAGAATATATAATAGAATACATAATATAAATCCCTATCTTTATAGTGTGGTTTGTGGTGCTCAAATGCAATGAATTTCCACTTTAATGTCTAAGGGGCCAACAATGCCCAATTCTACGTGAAAAAATAAATAAATTTCATATTTTTTTCAAGTGACAGGCCTTGCGCTACATGCACTCAGAGGTGAACAGGCATCATCTAACACTATAGAATTCCCGATTATGAGCATATGGAAACCTTTCCCTCTGTGGAACACTCGCCACCTCGTCCAATCACAGAACATCTTGTATTCAGGGTGGAGGGAGAAGGTGGGGGTTTAGTTTTAACTTGTGAACCTGACTTCATGAGCAAGCCCCACCTTCTCCCTCCACCCTAAATACAAGATGTTCTTTGATATGGGCGGCACAGTGGTGTAGTGGATAGCACTCTCGCCTAGCAGTAAGAAGGGTCACTGGTTCGAATCCCAACCACGACACTACCTGCTTGGAGTTTGCATGTTCTCCCTGTGCCTGCGTGGGTTTCCTCCGGGTACTCCGGTTTCCTCCCACACTCCAAAGACATGCTGGTAGGTTAATTGGATCCTGTCTAAATTGTCCCTAGTATGTATGAATGTGAGTTAGGGACCTTAGATTGTAAGCTCCTTGAGGGTAGGGACTGATGTGAATGTACAATGTATATGTAAAGCGCTGCGTAAATTGATGGCACTATATAAGTACCTGAAATAAATAAATAAATAATAAGATTGGACGAGGTAGCGTTTGCGAGGTCATAGCCTCTCACCTTGTATTTCCAAAAAACACACACATAAAAACGTATCACAACACACACACTATACAAAAAGCATTTTCCTAACAACAGCAGTGCCAAGCAAGCGACCGCCTAGGACTACTATGCAGAAGAGCAGCTGCTCGGCACTGGACCTGCTGATATCACTGTAGTGATGGCGACTACTAAAGTGATTTCTGGCTTCCGCAGGGATCGGTCAGGTATGAGATATGTACAGTATCTCACAAAAGTCAGTACATCCCTCACATTTTTTTCTATCTTTTCATGTGACAACACTGAAGAAATGACACTTTGCTACAATGTAAAGTAGTGAGAGTACAGCTTGTACAACAGTGTACATTTGCTGTCCCCTCAAAATAACACAACGCACAGCCATTAATGTCTAAACCACTGACAACAAATGTGAGTACACCCCTAAGTGAAAATGTCCAAATCGGGCCCAATTGGACATTTTCACTTAGGGGGCAATACCAGCTTCTGATGCTTACTTTTTCCACAGAACACCATCACGTCTATTGATGTGTTCTTATTCAAGTATAACACAGTTATCTGTATGTACTGTTTGAATAAAGTTATTTAATATTATATCTCAACAAGTGGTTTTTCCAATATGGGGGCAACCATGAGGCAAACTTTAGCCCAACTGTTGTGGCACTACAAGTCCCATCAAGCCTCTGGGAGCCATGCTTGTGGCTGTCAAAGCAATGCCTCCTGGAACTTGTAGTTCTGCAAAAGATGGGCCAAATTTAGCCTCCCCTTGATCTATAGGTTCATTTCAGCTGCATATGAAGTACTTACAGAACAATTTCTGGAAGATTTGTGGAATATTCTGTATCAAAATCATCTTGGGTGAACAGACGGAAAACAAAATTTGAAGGTGGCCTGCTTTGGAAATGCTTTTATATTTCAGCAGCCGTTCAGCATGGGTGCAAATTGTCTTTTTATCATAAACACAGATCTATAAAAATATGGAACAGCAAGTGTGTAAAACCATGAAAAGTGACTTCCAGGTAAATGTGCTCACTGAAAGTGCATCATATCTGCCTTCTAAAGCTGAACTCTACACGTATACCCCGGGCATTGTACATGCAGCGTGACTCATAGCGGAACATTAGGTTTGCTTGTACAAACTCTTACTGAACATGCAGTATTGATGTCAGCGAAAGGAAACCAGCCACTGCCAAGCCGCCACTCCTAGCCTGGAATTGACTCCCTATGTCAACTGAGTCCGATTTATCAACAAAGCCACGACGGACACGTGACTTCTTACATCACTAGGGCAAGGAAACTCCGGGGCTTGGTGTATCATATGGGGTAAAGGCTGCTATGGGTAGATAACAGAACTAAAGAGGACCTGTCACTTTTGATGTAGCTTCTGGTTAAAAAAAGTATGAGCATTCCTTACAAAATTATTTCATTGCAGATCTAACGGACTTGCCCCATTCCCCACTGGGAGCTCCTCATTAAGACACACTTCTATTACTTCTCCCACCCCATTTCCAGGCAGAACACATCTGATGCTGAATGTTCAGGTTACAATCTGATTGTACAATCTCCTTAATGTTCACAGAGACTTCAGCTTTAAGGCAGATCTGGGTGCTTTCAGTGAGCATGCTGGGTTATTGTTAGAACATTTATATGAAAGTCATTTCTGATCCAACTTCACACCCTTCCTGCTCCATATTTTTATAGATCTGGGAACTCTTCCTGTGTTTATGATAAAGAGGCAATCAGCACCCGTGATGATGAACATGGACTGCATGATAGGGAGGCAATCAGCACCCGGGATGATGAACATGGACTGCATGATAGGGAGGCAATCAGCACCCGTGATGATGAACATGGACTGCATGATAGGAAGGAAATCAGCACCCGTGATGATGAACATGGACTGCATGATGATAGGGAGGCAATCAGCACCCGTGATGATGAACATGGACTGCATGATAGGAAGGAAATCAGCACCCGTGATGATGAACATGGACTGCATGATAGGGAGGCAATCAGCACCCGTGATGATGAACATGGACTGCATGATAGGGAGGCAAACATGCTGAAAATGCAGTAGATATGAGAGATGCAATCTGCACCTATACTGAACATGAGTACAACAAGGTAGTTACACGAGGGCCTTCCTAACAGAGTATGATCTGAGCAGAAAGCTAAGGCAGCCCCTCATGCTACAACATTGTCGGTAAACCTAAAAAATAATGTCCAATCATAACAATACACATGTATGGTCAACTTCAGAGAAGAGGACAATACATGCAGAACCAGGGATCACAAGATCCCTGAGACAAACAATACACAAGCTAAACCGGCCGCTCAGTCCCTTGTGGCTGAAGACCATTGCTCAAGGCAAAGTGTTCCCGCACTTGAGTAGAAGTTTCATAGTAGAGGTAAACCAGCACACAAAATAAATCCATAAAAAAAAAAAAAAACACACACACAAACAAAGCTTAAGTGTATATGTGCGTGCACATGTATGTGAAAAAGCAGGAAAGCGGGGCAACCTAAGGGTGGCTCAAAAAATGCAGGCAAGGGCATGAGGGGCCTCTATATAAAGAAGCAGCAAACTGAATCAGGTTGCTTGACTGCATTCACCCACCATGTGCACATCTATGTCTAAAGCATATAAAATCGACAGGCCCACAAATGCTGGAGACTTTTTAGCTAGTTGACGTAAAAAAAAAAAAAAAAATTATAGAGGACCATTTCCTTTCATATCATTAGTTACATTTACAGCAGTAATATAGAATGGGAATAAAAAACAGGAAAAAAACAAAAAACAAACCACACATACATGAGAACCTTTAACTCATAAGGCACAGCTATATAAAGTATAGTGTGGATTCAGTAGGTGCATACTGCGGGGCACCATGTGCCCCCACTGGGTAGAGTTACCCTCTTCTTTGTCAAGGTGATCACTGTCAGCAGGACAAAGTGATGGGAAAAAAAAAAAAAAAAAATCAACATTTTACAGTTGTCACCAAAATAGGAAATGCAAAAAAATCTTTTAATGGGGCACCTATTTAGGGGGGTTTTCCTGTCACTTCCTCATGCGCCTATAGGACAAGAAGTGAAGGAAAATTTCCCCAATGAGGGGAAAAAAAATAAAACAATACACCTTGCAAGGGGTTCCAACCTCTAAAATCAAGGAAAGTGCCATTTATTGCTTTGAACAGCCAGTTTCAGTTGAAGTTTCAGTTAAAGTTCTATTACAAAACTAGAAGAGGAAGTAACACTAAATGTTACACAGCTTCCTGCCCTGGATCATACATTGCAGAAATGTAGTTGCTCTTTGTTCGGCTTCTGAAGAACAAAAACTCCCAGCAAGCTGTGATGGGAGGAAGAATTCTGCTGAAGTCACTGCTTTAGCTGTTGGAAGACATCTGTATAGATTACAAAAAGCTTAGAAAAACATTCCGCATACATATTGCAGAGACGCCCATCTGCCCACAAAGGGCGTTAAAAATTAATTATAGGAACAGCAATCCCCGCGTGGAGAACAAAGACAACCCGCTGCTCCGGGAGATTATTACCTCCTCTTTTCCTAGACAAGAAGCTACAAAAATAGCCGTGAAATCGGCTTCCTCCATGAATGAAAAAACGTTTGACTTCAAGCCTCAACTCCATCCTATCAAAAACAAAAAGCGAACAGTCTTTTGGTGCCAGTCAAAGTAAAATATATATACACCAGACTGTACTCGTTTTGGGCGACAGGCGCCCCGCGATTCGGTTTGCGTGAATTTACCGGGATTCATCGGGCGACAATTACGGCAAAAAATGCGCCATAGGAAGTGACAGGGATTGCACAGGCATCCCTCAATTTGCCGCCATTTCGAATTGTACAGCTTTTGAAAAAAAGAAAAAAAATGTAAATTAAATGTGGCATGAAATGGGACACACCTTTTTGTTTTCTATTGGCAAAAACGTCAATAACCGCATTTTCATTGGGCAATATATTGGTGCATCCATAATCCGAAAACTTGACACCAGCCCCCCCCCTCCCCCCCAAAAAGAAAAGAAAAAAAAGGGAGATAGATATGTAGAAAACGCATACTTTGGGAGCACCTACGCACGAAAGCACTGATTGTGTTACATGTTACAGCACATGGCAAAGTGACAGTCATAACTCCACTGTCTTTGTGTCCTAAAATTACCTTCAGTGTACTTTATTGAAAATTTGCCGGATATTGGGATCCGGTATAAAAAAAAAAAAATATATATATTATATTACATCTCCTTGATGGCCAGTTAAAGGAATCATGAATCACACAGAACATGCTGTGCATTCCTGTGCAACTCACATGTGATCTGGGTGCAGTGAGATTCCAGCCCACTCATTTGAATGAGTTGAAATCATGCTGGATCACAGAAAAAAGTAGTACATTAACTTTAATCACCGAGCCTCTTTTTGAGAAGTGTTTACAATTTAAAAACATTTTTTTTTGCTAGAAAATTATTTAGAACCCCCAAAACATACATTTTTTTACCCAACACCCTAGAGAATAAAATGGCGGTCGTTCCAACACTTTGTCACACCGTATTTGTGCAAAGCGCACTTTGTTTGGAAAAAAAAATTTTTTTTTATTAAAAAAAAAATATAAAGTGTAAGACAACAGTAAAGTTAGCCCAATTTTTTTTTATATTGTGAAAGATAATGTTACGCCAAGTAATTTGATACCCAACATGTCACGCTTCAAAATTGCACCCGCTCGTGGAATAGCAACAAACTTTTACACTTGAAAATCTCCACAGGCGAGGTAAAAAAAAAATTCTACAGGGTTGCATATTTTGAGTTACAGAGGAGGTCTAGGGCTAGAATTATTGCTCTCGCTCTACCAATCGCGGCGATACCTCAAATGTGTGGGGGCCATCTTTCCCTCACGCATCTCCATACCCAACACCGAGTAGGATCCGATCGCCACCAATGGCTCCGGTAAGCGGCGGAGGGCACTCCCCCCTCTCCCGCCGCTGATAAAAGTGATCTTGCGACGAATCCGCCGCAGAGACCACTATTATCAGAAACCGGATCACCCGCCGAAGAAGAGGATACCGGGGTTATGGCAGCTAGCTGCTGCTGTAACAATATTCCTCTTCAAAGTTAGGACGTATATCGGCGTGCGGCGGTCCGGAAGTGGTTAAAAAAAAAAAACGCACCGTAACTGTATCACATGGTACAATTGTACCATGCAATCCAGTGCAGGTAAACTGACTGCGCTGGTGTCCTATGTTTGAGGTGTCATTAACTTAACATTGACACCCGGTGCACATCACAACTGCAGTGCATTGTGAATGCGGTGCAGGAAACCTGCATGGAACGCAGGTTCCCAGGACCACATTCTGGTGTGAACTGGCCCTTAAAGAGTAACTCTACTTTTGTTGAGAAAACACATTCCCCTTTGCATGGTCCAAGTACATTGCAGGGATTTTAACAAACTGTGCTGCAGATTCTTACCTTTTGTTATTCTAAAGAAATAGCTGTTTGTCTGTGTCCATGTGCAAAAATAAGGTGAATGGGAGCGATTTTATAATTATCAATCAGCTGCTGCACTTGCAGGGCTCTGAGGAAAGTGGAAGAGTCTATATCCCTTTAGATGTGATCACCCCTTAGGAGTATCTCACCAAAAAAAAAAAAAAAAAAAAAAGACAGTTTTGTTGCAGGGGATGCCAAAAATCTGACTTGAATCTTAGTGCAAACTTCTGGGAAAATCAGCGAGCCAATCACACAAGCAGGAGACGACATATCTGGGGGAAATTCTGTATACAGAATACCTCCAGGTTGCCTTATTGCATTTTACAGAAAAGGACTGATGCAGGGAAAAAAATAAAAAAATAAAAAAGTAATTTTTAAACAACATTCAATTACAATATGAGTAGTATAGCAATTGTATGCACTATTTATTTGCTAGATTTTTCACACAAAAGTGGAGTCACAGTTTAAAGTGGTAGTAAATCACAGTTGAATGAAAAAATAAATAAAATCGCCGGTCTTCCTTCCGGGTTTGCAGCCTCCAGCTTCATGAGTGGCCAGAGGCGCGATGACGTCACTCCCGCACAGGTGACGCCATTTACGGCACGGCTCCGATGGTCCGGCACTGTATGCGGGAACTTCAGATCATGTGCACCGATGACATCACTGGCTGCACGCACTATGAATATCTCCTAAACAGTGCCTACAGGTAAGCTTGATTATAGCCTCACCTGTAGGTGTAAGTGGCATAACAGTTTACTACCACTTTAAGGAAAACATAAGTAGTTAGTTGTGTGTTGGTAAACCTTCTGACAGCATGAGGAATGTGTACAGAAACACAGGACAGGCACACAAATGCTGCTAAACAAACAGAATTCCTGGGGAAAAAAACATTCTTCAAATATTTGGCCTGTTTAACAACATCTAAACAAATGTGGGCTTGTTAGGAAAATTCAAGGGAGAAGGCAGAGAGGAAAGAAAACCGACATAACAACCTGCAAACTATAAAACTGCGGCCAACTGTCGCTAGGCGTGCTGGGACTTGTAGTTCCACCACATTACCTGAATGGAAATACGGAGGCCACTTTTGCTATTCTAGGTCTGAAAATGCCATCTGCTTGGCTTGCTCTGACAATACTTTGAATCACCGAGATCAGTATGAAGCCAGTGAAAATCTGATGGATACACTATATTCTCAAAAGTATTGGGACACCTGCGCGCACACAAACTTTTCGGTGTCTTAGTCTGTAGGGTTCAATATTGAGTTGGCCCACCCTTTCCAGCTATAACAGCTTCAACTCTTCTGGGAAGGCTGTCCACAAGGTTTAGGAGTGTGTCTATGGGAAGGTTTGACCATTCTTCCAGAAGGGCATTTGTGAGGTCAGGCTCTGATGTTGGATGAGAAGGCCTGGCATGCAGTCACCACTCTAATTCATCCCAAAGGTGTTCCATCGGGTTAAGGCAGTGTTTCTCAACTCCAGTCCTCAAGGCGCACCAACAGGTCATGTTTTCAGGATTTCCATTATTTTGCACAGGTGATTTGATCAGTTTCACTGCCTTAGTAATTACCACAGCCTTTTCATCTGAGGGAAATCCTGAAAACAAGACCTGTTGGTGTGCCTTGAGGACTGGAGTTGAGAAACACTGGGTTAAGGTGCAGGCCAGTCACATTCCTCTACCCCAAACTCGCTCATCAATGTTTTTATGGACCTTGCTTTGTGCACTGGTGTGCAGTCATGCTGGAAAGGAAGGGGCCATCCCCAAACTGTTCCCACAAAGTTGGGAGCGTGAAATTGTCCAAAATCTTAGTATGCTGATGTCTTAAAAGCTCCCTTCACTGGAACTAAGGGGTCAAGCCCAACCCTTGAAAAACAACCTCACACCATAATCCCCCCCTCCACCAAATGATTTGGACCAGTGCACAAAGACGAGCGAGAGCATATTTTTTTTTTTCTCTATATACATTAGATATATACATTAGATATATATATATATATATATATATATATATATATATATATATATATATATATATATATATATATATATATATATATATATATATATATATATATATATACATACACATACATACATACACACATACATACATATATACATACACATATACACACACACACCCTACCAATCTATTGGACACATCTCTGAAAAATTTCCAAGGTAGGGAAGGAAGAAGACTGCATAGTTTCAAGTGCCAAGAGAGACAGGTGCAGTTCAATAGCACATAGCGGAGACATACGGGGGCCCTTTGCACTGCAGACCCCAGTGACAGCTGTTGCTATTGTATTCAACCACCCCCCTTTAAAATTCTCAAACCCTGTGCCTAGCAGCTTGGGGAGGGGAATTCTATCATTTTACAGACTCCTCATAATCCTTTGTCTGCACAAATACATTACAACTACACAATGTACTAAGACTTGTGACTTTCTACGGGTACAAAACAAGCTGATCACAACTGTGCCCCCGCCCCCCCCCATTACTCTGTTCCATTGTAGTCCTAGCCTTGTGTAAGCTCAGTAGGAGCTTACATATATATTTGATGAGGTCATCTTCCTTATCAGGTGACAGTGTCCGGGCCTAGTAATTGGCTGCTCAGCCCCGAGGTTCTGTATCTTGGGAAGGAATCCCTTGCTCCCCTATACCTGAAAGTGCTGGGTGGGGAATGGAAAGGTGGAAGGGCATTGGGAGTAGACTATTAAGAGATTCTCTTAAAAGATGTGGTAGAACCTAGGGAAAACGCGATTCCCCTCCTATGGCCCTAAAGCTGGCCATAGAGGAATCTAAATGTGACTGGTCCAGCAGGGACCAGCCACATTTCCATCCATCAATGGGCAGGCTGGTTGTACGGATGTAAATCAAAAAACAACCAACCTGACCGTAGATTAATCAAAATTTGTCCTGTCCCTGCTGAATTCTGATCCATCTATGGGCAGGCTAGTTGTACAGAAGTTGATCTCTCAATTTACATCTGTACAGCCAGCCTATTAGAGTTTTTTTCACCCAAACAGTGCTGCTGACTGTAGCCGGCAACACTTATCACTGTGTTCTCAAGGTGGGGAACACAATAGCACAGGGAGAGGAATCCCCCCCCATCCACCTCAAAATGTGGGGCAATAAGTATATTTCGTTCAACCTGCTGGTTGGCCAAAAAAAAAAAAAAAAAAATAAGTATAAAGTAATGGTTCGAATCTGGGCCCGATCCTGGCCCAAGGAGATATTGGCACAATTCTTAAAGCCTTCAGTACAAATCTGAGCACTAACTTGTATCTTGGGACACGATGACCCTTCATCCCTAAAGAAATACGCATCTTTAAAAGTCTCTAAATCACTATTTGTTGCTGGCATATTGACAAAAAAAAAAAAAAAATAGGCCCCCATAACCCCTTCTTCCACCAGGTAATGGACACGTGAACTTGAGATGCATTACAATAATAAAAAAAAAAAAAAAAAAAAAAAAAAAAACACACCATCCCCCCCCCCCCCCCCCCAACACACACACCTAAACTCCAAAATGCCATGTGTACGTTCAACCAAAATTTGGTCCTACAGGTTGCATATTATCTACAAGCCTCTCTAGAACAGGAAGAAATCTTCAAGGAGGTGAACAGGCACCAAGAAGAACCCTTTAAGCCTCAAGCCCCTATATTATAAGCTTTTTATTGCAGTTGATGTCGTTGGGAGATTTTCCATTTTTCCAGTCTGGGGGACAACATGGTTACCGGGACAGGAAGTGAGAAGAAATCACTCTATGAGGCAATAGGCAGCAATACCACCAGAACTTTTTGGTGAAAGAACACTTTTCCCCTTAGCAAGATGGGCAATTGTAAAAAGATTTCATTTTCACCACTTGACAGTCCAAAGCATGACATTCTCAGGAAAGAGGAAGTCACTAGATAATGTGTCACAGATAAAAAACAAAAGATCGGCAATGGTACGGACAGTCACAGAGACATATATAAAAAGATCTACTGTCAGGAACAGGATGAGCATCATGTGCAGCTTAAAGGGCTCAGAACTCTAAGAAACCCACTGAATAAAGAATGTGACAATATCTTCATGTACAGAAGAGTACATCACCTTCCTGGAAGATATCATGGATAGAAAGCTGGCAGTGTGCAGGAAAATCTTTCACTTTAGGGTAAAAAATAAAATTTCCTAATATGTTTACTTCTCTGCATCCTTCTTGATCCTCCCAGAAAGCTCCTGAACCAATAACTTTTGTTCTTTAAAACCTAACATTTGCTGACATCTAGTATCTGTACACCAGCTACATCACTAGCCTAGTCTACAAATACCAACTTAATTGATATCTTCATTCCTCCCAAGACCTCCTCCCATGCTCACCTCCAGGACTTTTCTAGAGCCTTTCCAATCCTATGGAACTCACTACCCCAATCTGTCAGACCATCTCCAACTCTGCTTTTTGACAATCCCTGAAAACCCTCCTCTTCAGAGAAGCCTATCCTACTAACAACTGTACTTTTATTTTCTCCATCAGTTCCTCCCCCACAGTTATTACCTTTTTGCATCACTTGACCCTCCCTTCTTAATTGTAAGCTCTAACGAGCAGGGCCCTCTGATTCCTCCGGTTATGAATTGTATTGTAAGTGTACTGTCTGCCCTCATGTTGTAAAGCGCTGTGCAAACTGTTGGCGCTATATAAATCCTGCATTATAACAATATCAATAATCTTTTCATCTCTCTGAACTAGAAAACCACCAACTCCATGACATTTAAAAGAGAAAAAGGAGGAGGTGTTTTATAGTTCTCCCTACAATGACAACATTTCTCCTCCTGAGATACAGTACAGTGACTGAGCATTGTCACTCTAGGACAGAAGTTACTGGCAGGATCACCAGGTGAAAATAACAGGAGAAGAAGCTTAGGCTGGCCCGGATCGGGCCCAGATTCAAACCAATAATGGGCAGGCTGAATGTACCAACTTTGGTACAAGCAGCCTGCCAGATTCGCTTGTGATTATCGCTAGCAGCTGCTATAGCCGCTAGCAACAATCCCTGTCTTCTCCCTGTGGGGATGGCATACCCCACCCAATCCCGCCCGGAGAAGGCAATAGCTTGGCTGGAGGGATTCCCCTGTCAACATGGTCTGTGTTCATGGGGGGAATCGTGCAAATTTCTTTCCTGCAACCCATGGTGGGAAAGCAACTTGCACCATCTATGGCCTGCCTAAGCTGTACACCAACTGCTAACCTTCAAGAGGAAGTAAAGGGCTTTTATTTCCGACCTGCAAAAGTAAAAAAGGCATAATGTGCTAGTATGCATCTCGTTGTCCCTGCTGGAGGCTGCATCCATCTTCGCCTGTCTTCCTTCCGGGTCTGCGTGGCTGTGTGACTGGCTGGAGCCACGTGACGTCACACCCACGCGTGCGCGCAGGAGCCGCCAGTCACGGCACAGGCTTCTGAAGAAACCGCCGATAACGCAATTGGCTGCATATACAGTAAATATCTCCTAAAAACTGTGCATGTTTAAGAGATATTTACAGTGCCTTATTATAGGCTTACCTATAAATACATGAAAGTTTACTTTCTCTTTAAAAAAGTCTCGTTTGGATGTCAATCACAGCAGGATCCACAGTCAGCGACTGCTGCTGGGCGTTATGTCTAACTACTCCCTGTTGAGATGTGCAATCTTCAAATATCCCTCTTTGTGGCTCTGAGATAATATGTGAGCAAAATGGCGAGAGCAACAAAGAAAGTCAATGCAGGAACAATGCAACACGGAGACCTGTTCTGCTCATTTTAGCTGAATAGGAAGAATTATTCAGATGAGCCCATATCATTTTTAATGAACAGTAGTCATCTATAAAGTGCTTCAGTGTTTACACATTTTTTGAGAGTGTGTGGGACCCCTCCAGGGTAATGATGCAGGATTCTCAACCCAACAGCTTGAGGGGCTCCAGAGGGATTTGGGTATTTGGGAGGAAACTGTTTTTTTTCCAGTTTTTTTAATTTCTTAGAAAAGTCCACTTTGAGACCTGGAGCCTGGGGATTTCTTAGAGCCGGGTGGGATAAAATCCCCAGTCCTGGGTCCAGGCATTCAAAACAGCCAGCATACTAATTGGTCAGGTGTGTGCTGGGCTTTTAGTAACAACCTGACCATGGTTGTGAGCTCCACCCCGACAGACAGGGAGTCTGGCCCAGGAGTCAGGAGGGCTCCACGTGGGAGCCAGTGCAGCAAGAGGCTGGGTGCACCATGTTGGTCAGTGAACAGTCTGTAGGACACAGACAAGGGCCTGGAATGTAAGGCCAGAGTGGCGGTGCTGCAAGTACAAGCCAGAAAAGGGCTGAATGTTTATTTCTGTAGCAGAACTGGAATGCTGAAAACCTCTGCGAGGGAATCTACTGTATTTGTTGAACTTTCTTTTGAATAAAAACGAAGGAAAAGTGAATGGTGATGTCCTTAAAGCTCTACAGTTGGGTCGAACACCTTACAATTGGTGGGGGAATGCTTTGGGCACAATCCAAGATCCCTGCAATCAAGTAGTGTGTTAGTGCATGAGACTGCAGAATCGGTGAGTTCAGATGAGAAGCTGCAAAAGAAAGTTCAACAAATACAGTAGATTCCCTCGCAGCCGTTTTCAGCATTCCAGTTCTGCTACAGAAATAAACAACATTCAGCCCTTTTCTGGCTTGTACTTGCAGCACCGCCGCTCTGGCTTTATACTCCAGGTCCTTGTCTATGTCCTTCAGACTGTTCACTGACCAACTTGGTGCACCCAGCTAGAAGCCTCTTGCTGCACTGGCTCTCACATGGAGCCCTCCTGACTCCTGGGCCAGACTCCCTGTCTGCCGGGGTGGAGCTCAGAACCATGGTCAGGTTGTTACTAAAAGCCCAGCACACACCTGACCAATTAGTATGCTGGCTGTTCTGAATACCTGGACCCAGGACTGGGGATTTCATCCCACCCGGATCTCTAAGAAATCCCCAGGCTCCAGGTCCCAATGGACATTTCTAAAGAAATGAGGAAACTGAAAAAAACAGAGTTAGGTACCTGGTAACTCTTTTTCTAAGAAGTCTTCCAGGGCAGCATCCGAGAGATAGGCTCCTCCTCCCTAAAACAGGAAACACATTAGTCCACCATTATAAATTTCACACTCTTACCTGTGTGCCTCAGTTATGTTAAAGCACCGAAGGAATTCCCTGTAAGCTGCAAGCTCCCCCTCTGTACCTGGTTTTTGTTGTTTCAAGGGTGGGAACTAGTGCTGCCCTGGAAGACTTCTTAGAAAAAGAGTTACCAGGTACCTAACTCTATTTTCTCGAATCGTCTTCCAGGGCAGCATCCGAGAGGATATATCAAGCAATACTTACTAGGGTGGGGTTAGAGACTGGAGCACTTTACGACCAAATGCTTGGTCTTGGTCAGACAGCTGGTCTATGCGGTAGTGCTTAGCGAAAGTACTGAAGCTCGACCATGTCGCTGCCCTGCAGATCTGCTCCGGAGTTGCCCCTGCTTTCTCTGCGGCCGAAGTTGCCCAGGCTCTAGTTGAGTGCGCTCTGATTTCACTAGGTGGAGTGAGATTCTGTGCCTTATAGGTAATCTGTATGGCCATCCTTATCCATCTGCTGATGGTGCTTTTTGAAGCTTGTTTCCCTCTGTTCATTCCTGCATAGGAGGATGAAGAGGGAGGTCGTTCTACGCCATTCTTTTGTTCTTTCGAGATACGCTATGAGCGTGTTCCTTACATCAAGTTTACTGTAAATGTCTCTTTTCCTACTATCCATGGTTGTTGGAAGTGAGGGTATGACGATGTTTTGGGTTCTGTGAAATGTAGAAGAGACCTTGGGTAGAAAGGCCGGATCTAGAGAGAGAATTATCTTGTCCAGATGTATTAGACAGTATGGTTCTATTGAAGATAGAGCTTGGATCTCACTCACTCTTCTGGCGGATACTAAGGCCAGAAGGAGCGCAGTTTTTAACGTGAGGTTTTTGTCTGAGCTGTCCTCGATAGGTTCAAACGGAGGGGAAAGAAAGCCCTTAAGTACTGTGCCCATGTCCCAGGTGGGAGTTTTGTACAATTTGGCTGGTTTGGATCTTTTAAGAGCTATGAGGAATCGTCTTATCAGCGGGTCTTCCGCTAGTCTAGTATCCATGACCGAGGAAAGTGCTGCAACTTGTACTTTCAGGGTACTTGGTGATAGGTTTTTGTCTGCACCATCTTGTAGGAAGTCCAAAACTATTGGAATTATCCCACCGTTGGAGATTGGTCTGTCTTCGTACCAAGAAACAAATTTTTTCCTTATTTTCTCATAGATGGCTCTCGTTACCGGCTTTCTGCTGTTTAAGATGATGTTGATTACTCTGTCTGACAGGCCTTTGTTCTGGAGTTTTACCCTCTCAGTAACCAAGCCGAGAGCTTCAAGATTTTGTGGTTCGGATGGTTGACTGGGCCTTGTGACAGTAGATCCGGGCGGTCCGTCAGTGTCAGCTGAGGTTGTATGCTGAGATTTTTTAAATGACTGAACCATGCTCTCTGGGGCCAGTGTGGTGCTATTAGTATTACTGTTGTTTTCTCTGCCTTGATTTTTTGGATTACTTTTGGGATTATGGCAGTTGGAGGGAATGCATAGCACAGATGCCATTTCCAGTTTTGGTTGAAAGCATCCACCCCGCTGTTGCCATCTGTAGGGTCCAGGGAGAAAAATATCGGAGATTTTGCGTTCGCCCTGGAAGCAAATAGGTCTACTTCGGGTATTCCCCACTTCTGGGTGATTTGAGTGAAGGTTGTTTGGTTTAGCGACCATTCCGTGTGTTTTATCGTTTTCCGGCTCAGGAAATCTGCCACTGTATTGTCTGTTCCTTTTAGATGAATACCGGATATCGATCTTATGTTCACTTCTGTCCACAGTAGGATAGATTGTGTCAGTCTCATCAGTTTTTGGGATTTTGTGCCCCCTTGTCTGTTTAGGTATGCAACTGTCGTTGCGTTGTCTGATTGTATCTTTACATCCTTCCCCTGTAATGCTGGCTTGAAGGCTTTTAGCGCTTCTCCCACAGCTTTCAGCTCTCTCAAGTTTGAGGAGGCTTGTGCCCATTTGGGTGTCCATTTCCCTTGCGAGAACCGCCCTTCCATGTGGGCTCCCCATCCTAGGGCGCTTGCATCGGTGGTGATGCTGACTGGATTGACTTGAGCCCATCTGCGCCCCTCGATGACCCGAAGTGGATTGAGCCACCAGTAGAGTGTTTGTTTGACTGTGGCGGGGACGGGAATGGATTTTTCTAGGGATGCTTGCCTGCCATCCCACTGGGACAGAATGTAGTTCTGTAAGGGTCGCATGTGAATTTGTGCCCAGGTGATGGCTGGAATGGAAGACGTCATCAGTCCTAGTACGGACATTCCGTGCCTGATCGTTGTGGAATGGTTCCTTAGCAGGGACGTAATTGCTTGTGTCATTTTTACGTCTTTTTCCTTTGTTAGGAAAATTTTTGACAATCTGGAGTCCAGCACGTATCCCAGGTACACTACTCTCTGGCTTGGGATCATTTGCGATTTCTCTGCGTTTATTAACCATCCCAGGTTTTGCAGATAGTTCATACTCTTGCGCAGGTTGTTTTCTAGGATTGCTGCTGAGTCCGGAAAGAACAGGAGGTCGTCTAAGTATGGTATTATTCCAATACCCTCCTGTCTTAGACCTTTTAGCGCTTCCGCCATTATTTTTGAGAATATTCTTGGAGCTGAGGAGATTCCGAAGGGGAGAGCTGTGTACTGTAGGTGCAGCGTAGCTGCTGGCCCCTGGATTGCGAACCTTAGAAACTTTTGGTGATCCTTCCTTATGGGGACATGTAGGAAGGCATCCTGTAAGTCTAGTGTTGCCATGAATGTCTCCTGCGGTAGGATGTTCCTGATTGAATAGATAGATTCCATTCTGAATCTCTTGTATCTTATTCCTCGGTTGAGTGGTTTGAGGTTTAGTATCAGCCTTAGTTTGCCTGATGGTTTTCTTTTTGCGAAGATGTGTGAGTAGAAGCCCTTTTGTTCCTCCTCTTGGGGAACGTGACAAATCACCTTCTGATCTAATAGTTTCTGTAGGGATTCTAAAAACACCTTTGCTTGATTGCTGTCCTTGGGTAGCATGGTCGCTAAGTATTTGGTTGGGGGGCGGTTGGAGAATTCTATTGCGTAACCGTCCGCTATGGTGCGCAATATGAATTTGTTTTCTGTTATCTCCTCCCATTGGTGGGAGAAAGCCGCCAATCTGCCCCCCACCTGAAGGCAGTCATTGTTTTTTGTTCTTTTGGGTATTAGGCTTGAGGATGAATTCACCTTTGCCTTTCTTGTTTTGTTGACCCCAGTGCTTTTTTGCCCCTGGCTTATTGAATTTCTTGAAATGCCGAAAGGGCGCCTTCCCTTGTCTCTTCTTGGTTTGAGGGAACCCCTTATTTTTTGCTGCAGTCCTATCCAGGACTGTTTCTAGCTCGGGACCAAACAGTAGGTCTCCAGTGAATGGTATGCCACATAAACGGTTCTTGGAAGGCGCATCCCCCCCCCAGGATTTTAACCACAGGGCTCTGCGGGCCGAGTTTAGTAGTGCCTTGGTCCTAGAGGATGTTCTGACAAGAGAGCTGCCGCTCTAGTTAGTGTGGGGATGGTTTTAATTAGTTCCTCCCTGGGCGTGTCGTTCTCCAATAGATCTTGCAGCTGGGTTAGCCAGATTAGCAAGGTTCGGGCTGTGCAGGTGGAAGCAATAGCCGGATTTAGGTTTGCAGCCCCTGCTTCCCATGCCCTTTTCAGGAGAGCTTCTATTTTCTTGTCCATGGGGTCGCTGAGGGTACCTGCGTCATCAAAAGCCAAGTCCGATTTGTTCGTGATTTTTGCCAGAGAGGCATCCACCTTGGGGCATTTAGCCCAGGTTTTGGTGTCTGCTTCCGCAAACGGGTATCTGCGTTTGATTGTGGCGGGGATGAAAAGCTTTTTCTCTGGGTCTTCCCATTCCTTTTTGACTATGTCTTTAAGTGTTTGGTGTACCGGGAACGTTCTTGGCTTCTTGGGCTGGAGCCCTTTGTACATTCTGTCATGCATAGTGAGTTCTGCGGTTTTCTGTTCTTTAATGCCTAGAGTGTCAGTGATGGCTTTGAGAAGACTGTCTGTGTCCTCAGAAGGAAACAGGTTGCAGTCTGTCGTGTCATCTTCCTCCTCTGAGTCTGAACAGATACCGTCTTCTGATTCAGATTGTTCAGATTCATCTGAATCCACCTCTTGTTCTGCCTGTACCTTGTTCTCCCTTGGAATGTGTGTTCCGCTGGTAGATGGGATACTGGCCTGAGCGACACTTGCTGGCGTTTCTAATTTTTCTATAGCTGAGCGTAGTGGTGCCATGGTGCTCTGAATTTCTTTCTTAAAAGAATTGAGCAGGTCTTTCAAAAATCCCTGTGATTCTTTTGCCACCATTTTGTCTAAGCATTTCTGACACAGGGGCTTTTTCCAATCTGGGGAAAGCCTGTGGCTGCATGAGGCACATGTTTTGCCTTTAGCCTTCCTTTCCTCAGGGGTCTTTGCCTGCAAGCGAGCATAGAGAACAAAAAAACCCCGTGAGCTAGGTGGTCAAAGAAACTGCCTGTAGATAGGCAGTAAAGAGGTTAAGACAGAGATAATTCAAGAATATTCTGGCTTACCTTGGAGCTGTCCTGATTTGCAGGATCTGCAGGGCAGGGTGGGGAAGCGTCAGACATGATCAGCCACCAGGATCCTCTGCTTAGAGGCCTTTTTATCTGCTTCCTGCATAAGCTCCGGCCCCGCCCCCGGCTGACCCCGTGCAGGTTGGTGGACACACCTGCACATGCCGCTGTATTGTAGAGTAACTGTGCTGGTAGTGAAGGGTAGCATTGAACAAATTTGCTATTTGTATTCGGTTTTCTCTCTGTTTTTTTTTTTTTTTTAACCTTCCCGCCCCTAGGTGTCCCTTCCTGTAGCGGCCTGTGGCAGTGAGGACGCTGCGCTGCCCGGAGAATGGCGGATTCGTTTGGGGGGACAGCCGCAGCCACCAGGGACCTAGTTAGAAGGTGCAAAACCCTCCCTGCTAGACCCTCTGCTGCTGAGGTTTTCGGCGGCGGTCGGCGGCGGGGGGGGGGGGGGCGCCCATCTATGCATGTATCCATCCCCCCTGGCGGGCTCCAGATTCTGCGGAAAGCCAGAGGGGGGTGCTTGCGGAAGCATACACAGGCCTAAACAGCGGCATGGGGTGGAGATGACAGAGTCCTCCTGCAGCCTGGGGGGATGATTGCAGACCCCTCAGTAGGGGCGAAATCTCAGGCTTTGAGCAATGTTGCCCAGTGCTGCGCCTGCTCGCCCTCCCAAAGCCCCTTGGGCTGTATGGGATGCTGGCAGGGGGTCTCCTGCAACAAGCACAGAGACAGGTGAAAATAAAATAACAAACGTTCTTGCAGCTCCTGTGGGTCCGGAGGAAACACAAACAACTGAGGCACACAGGTAAGAGTGTGAAATTTATAATGGTGGACTAATGTGTTTCCTGTTTTAGGGAGGAGGAGCCTATCTCTCGGATGCTGCCCTGGAAGACGATTCGAGAAAAAAACATTTCCTCCCAAATACACAAATCCCCCTGGAGCCCCTCAACCTGCCGGTTGAGAATCCTACGTCATTACCCTGGTGGGGTGCCACACACAATTTATATATTACACACATACACTTTTTTTTTTTTCCATTTTATTGAGGTTTGAGGACAACCGGTTCGATAAAGTTCAAAACAGTTGTCCTCACAGGCGTGTCCACCATCACTTCCAACACAAAGAAAACTGGTTCTCTCTTGCAGCACTCAACCCTAGGCCTTTTGGCTCGTTCCCCAGACCAACTTACAGCACCACTGTGATCCTTAGCAACCTCTGCACCTTACCCTCTGCTCTCAGCTCTCTTGCAGCTCCCTGCTGCACATACCCTGGTCTGGGCAGGGGACCTCCTGTCTCCTGGGGAGGTGAAGGAGCAATGAACTACTAACAGACCCTTGTTCATAAAGGCTGTGCATGCCTGTACACTCAGCCTGCTGGTCTTTGGTAAGACCTGGACACAGGATTAGAGGTTTTGTCCCTCTCAAGACTCTTCAAAGCCTCCAGAACCCGATCTGGGAATAACCCCAAATTTTTTTTTACTCCATTTAGAACTGATACTATGGAGCAGCCCTTTTCGACCAGGGTGCCGTGGCACCCTGGGGTGCCTTCTGGGTTCCTCAGGGGTGCCTTGGCAAAATGCTTAAAATTGTCCCACACAAAGCCATGGGCTTTATTTGTGCAGCATTACAACCTTGGGCTTGTTGCTGGCATTCTAAACCGTTAAGATCATAGGTTGATAAAGGAAGACATCAGGCACCTGAGAAGATCCTTGTGTGCCCCTCTCCTTCAGCACTTTAGCTGAACGACAGCGAGAAACTGAGGGTGAAAAGAAACACTGGAATACTATTTAGTACTAGTGTGAAAAGGTTTATTTGCTTTGTAAAAAATAAAAATAATCACCTCCAATGCTAGTTGTCCTATGTATGCTGCTGCATTATGTAGAACGTTTCATATTTTTTTTATACATTAGAATGGATGCCTCAAGATTGTGCATAATTTTAAAGGGTGTCTTGATTGAAAAAAGGTTTGAGAAACACTGCTCTGGGGCCCCTCAGTCGGCATCCTTTAGCCTACAGACAACTGTCCCGACCATAAACAGGCCCCACTTGGTTGTGTGTGCAGCTCAGGGCAAATGTTCCTAGTCCTTCCCTATAATAGGGACACCTGTTGAAAAATGATTTTTACTTTCTGCTGTCTCTCCAGCACAAGGACTAAAAAGGGAATATTATAATATAATATATTATATATATCCCCATCTTCCCATGCAAAGGGGAAACCACGTGTCGGTCCTGCACGCAGGCAAACAGTGATCATCCCACACATGTGAGGTATCAACACGAACGTCAGATCATGGGCAGCAATTCTAGCACCAGACCTCCTCTGTACATCAAAGTGGTAACCTGTAAAGGTTTTTAAAGCATTGCCTATGGATAGCAACATTTTCGTCATTTGCTGCCGTTGTACGGGCCTATGCAATTTTAAAGCAGCTGGAACGGGACAAATTTAGATGGGGGCACCCGATTTTAGTCTTGCTTAGGGCAGCACAAAACCAAAGATACACCACTTGTTACAACCACTTTGCGATTGTTACACAAGAAACAGGCATGTATTGTTGCTCCTTCAGTGAGCCTCGGTTCACACCAGAGGTGGCACGACTTGCAGGTCGCCTCACCGAGGCGACCTGCACACGACTGCCGGGGCGACTTGCAAGACGACTTCTGTATAGAAGTCTATGCAAGTCGCCGCCAAAGTAGTACAGGAACCTTTCTTCTAAGTCGGAGCGACTTGCGTCGCTCCGATTAGAACGGTTCCATTGTACAGAACGGGAGGCGACTTGTCGGGCGGCTAGGTCGCCTGACAAGTCGCCCCCGTGTGAACCGAGCCTGAAGAGATCCATCTCATACAACGTAACAAATACAGACAGGGATGTTTCATTGCTGACAGCAGACAGTGAAGAACCTACAGAGACAACAAGACATAAAAAAGATAACTAGGACGGGTTTCGAACTTTCTTCCAAGAATGCTCTATGGTGGACCAGATGTTCTTGGTTCTGAAAGGGAACCTCGTCCAAGATGAGAAACTTTTTGACCCAAGAATGGCAGTTCTATTTCTGCGGCAGATAATAGACAACATGTTGATCTCAGTTTGTTAAATTACTACCAGATATTTCAATGATCACTCTCTCCGCTGTGATTCTACCCTAACCATTTTCAAACAAGTGTTCTGAGGAACAAATGTTATACAGCAATGCAGGTTTGCATCATATGAACATGCATTTGGTCACATGACCACACACCATTGTATTCTTAAGTCTAAGAAAGTTTTTTGGTACAAAGTTTGGATTGCCCAACTTGGCTATGGCCTACACCCTCTGATTATTGGTCAGCAAGGCCATTCATTTCAGTGACTATCCTGTAATGGCCCAACAGCAAAGAATGAAGAGGTGAGGGGTCTGGGCCAAAGGGTTGTCTTCCTAAGGCTCGGTTCACACAGGGGCATCCCGACTTACAGCGCGACTTTGCAAGGCGATTTGGAGGCGAATTCAGCACGACTTTAAGCAACTTACAACGCGACTTAAAGTTGCCTCCAGGACAGGCGACTGACTGTGGCCAATCACAGAATAATCAGCTCTCTGGGCGGGAGGGGGTTGCCTGGGTAAACTCATTTCTTTTCCTGTAAAGTCGCTTCAATATAGATGGAGATCCTACTTGGAGGCAACTTCCATTGAAATCTATGGGTACAAGTTGCCTAGAAGTAGAGCTGGGGCGATTTTCTCCACAAAAAAAAAAAAAAAATATATAAATAAATAAACCTGGATTCACGATTCAAATTTTTATTTTTTTTTTAATGATGGACACCGCGCCGGTCCTGAGGAGCTGCGGGCAGGAGTTTAGGCGAGGCATGGGCCTAGTCCGCGTCATCCGGTCTCGTGGACTAGGCCGAAGCCACGGCCTCGCCTAAGAACTCCTGCCTGCAGATCCTCAGGACCGACGCGGTGTCAGCACCAGTCCTGGTATAATAAATTATTATATATATATATATATATATATATATATATATATATATATATATATATATATATATATATATATATATATATATATATATATATATATATATATATATATATATATATATATATATACACATATACACACACACACATACATATATATATATATATATATATATATATATATATATATATATATACACACACACTGAAAATTTGAATCGATTTGACCTCTCAATTCTATTCAAGATTCATATCGATTTTTTTTTTTCCCCAGCCCTACTTTGAACTAGTACAGGAACCTTTTCTGAAGTTGGAGCAACTTAAGTAGTGTACATGAAGACAGCTCTCATTCACTTCAATGGAATTTCTTATGTCCCGTGACTTGGGGCAACTTGAGGTCTGACAAGTCGTCATTATAGTGTGAACCGGTGTCTTGTCGAATACTGTCCCCCATCAGATAGTGTCCGCCCTGTACTGCGCAGGCGCAGTACAGAGGACAAACGAGAGCCGAAAGTCTCCGAAGTTCAACAGCGGATCGTCAGCTGTACACGGCGCCTGCGCTTTTATTCTTACCCTGTGTCCAGGTTCATTCCCTACTATCCAAGTGGACAGAGTAAGAATAAATAGATGCCGAGCGCAGCGAGGCCGTGCCTGAAGCGTGGCGAGCGAAGCAAGCCCGCGAGGGGCCCTCTTACACAGCCATCACTAATAAGTGCCCAAGCGCCGTGTACAGCTGATCAACTTCAGACACTTTGGACATCTCCTTCTCCTCCGTACTGCGCAGTTTAGGCGAACACTATCTGATAGGAGGACACTTCTCGTCAGAACACCGGCAATAAATGAAGTCAAATATGTACATAAACTGCTCAGGATCATGGGGCTTTACTACAAATCAGTGAATAAGGACAAACATCTCAGCTGTCTCCAAACCCTGGAGATAGAGGACCACCGCAGATCTGAAGCCTGCTGGCCCTATGATTCACAGTACAGGAACTCAACCACTGAGCCCCACAGCTAACCATCTACTAGAACAGGCCTTGACATATCCCAGGAGCCTCAACTACAGCTGCTGCCTAACCAACTGAGCAATGCGTTTTCATATCAATGGAAGGTCACACTCCCTTACTCCTTAGGGATATTTCTGTACATATTTTATAGCATGAAACATGGGGCAATGAAGGAGTTTTCCTATGCGGCTCAGTGTGTTTTTATCTTCTTACAAAAATGTACTTTCACTTCCCAAAAAGTTATTGTGAAAAGTTCTTTGAAACGCAATGAGGGCTCAGACCACCAGACGTCATTAGAGAAAAGCTCCAAAACAATAACATTAATCACACTGGATTTTCTACGTATATATGAAAAAAAAAAAAAATATATATATAATAATATTTTTTTTTTTTTTTTTTTTTTTTTTTTTTAGAAGTCCCATAAAGACATGCATCAGAACCACAGCAGCATCTACACAGCCTACCCATGTCCAATATCCTGCAGAAACAAGGAGGTTTCCCTATAAGAAAAACACAGTTCAATTCATTGTGTGGCCAGCTCAGCTCTTTGTCCTGCAGCTCAGCACATTTCTAAAAAACAGAATATGCCACATTTTTGTGTATCTGGGGTGTGCTGCCCCAGACATGACAATCATGGAAATCCTGGTGACTGTGCAGGCCCAGGCTGTGTATACAAAGGTCTGACACACATCAGCCCCTGCTGCAGCCTCTCACCTTGCGACTTGCTGCAAACGCTACAGTATATAGTCTGAGTGATCCGCAAAAGAGGAGAAATGCTTCCTCCCGATTGATGAGATCGCCATTTTTATTCAGGCATCATCCAGGGTCAACTTCTACTTCTTGCTCCAAGATGCTGTCTCAGATGAAACAATCAAGGAAACCCTGGTGTCTGTACAGGTCTTAGCTGTGTACACAAATGCCTGACACACAACAGCCCCTGCTGAAGCCTCTCAACTTGACTTTCTACATTTGCTTGTTATAGGGACTTGTAAAATTACACTGTACAGTCTGAGCGATCAGTGAAAGAGGAGAACTGTATCCGCTCGCCTAAAGCAGACCGATGACACCATCTCAGCAAAGTCACTGGAGCTAATTGACTGCTTCTTAATAATGAATGATCAAGCTTTTCTAAAAATTGATATGGTTGCTGTATTGTGTGACATGTCAGGAGTCGGACGTTATTCAGACAGACCTGTAAAGTCGGAATAAATGGGAAACACACCATCATTCTTTTTGAATGCACTACCTGTACTTTGGATAACACATTAGCATGGTAGGCTAGTGATCAGAAGTGCATGATGTGTACATACAATGCTTTACTCACAAACACATCTGTCATGCGACATCCCCACAAAATACTGCCTTTAGAATGCATCACCTGCACATTTTATTATTGATATAAATCATTGACAAATACCACCGATTCCTACACAGACCTCTGACATCAGTCCCAACCCCAAAGGAGGCACACATCAATATGGTCCCAGGACACGGGAAGAATATACAGATCTCATACAAATATTCTCACTGCTGGGATCTGAACCCAGGTTCTCAGTACTGCACACCAAAGCAATAACCAGAGCTAGTCGCCACCGCATACTAGCTCATTATGAAATACTTACCTTAGAACGAGGTGTCGGTATCTTACCTGGTCCACGCCGAGGTAGCTGACATGTTGCCTCGGCGTGTCTTCCGGGTATCGCGGCTCCAGCGCTGTGAGTGGCTGGAGCCGCGATGTCGTCACTCCCGCGCATGCGCGCGGGAGATTTATTTCCCGGCAAGGTCCGGCAGCTGCCGGGCCTTCAGCCGAAAATCCCCTGTGCGCATGCACCGCTGCAGTCAGTGGCTCATAGCAAGGGGAATATCTCCTAAACCGTACAGGTTTAGGAGATATTTTTTTTACCTACAGGTAAGCCTTATTATAATATATACACACACACACACACACACACACACACACACACATACATATATACACACACATACATACATACATATCAAATAAGCAAGGTTTAGCCAGACACTTCCTGTTCCATGATGACAACATATAACAGTTCAGTTGTAGGGGGATTTCTTTACTGAGCCACAACAACTGCATTACAGTTGCAGCACAGCCCCATTCATCTCTATGGGGTGCAAATGGCAGGTGGTACCACCTGCATGTGGTGTGTTTTTACTACAATTTTGCCACAAATTGTGTTTTTTAATCTCCCAAAAAAAAAAAAAACTCACGCACTGCACAAATCGCGGCAAAAAAATATAAAAAACACAAAAAAGCACAGCAAGAAGCACTGCAGAAACACTTAAAAACAACATACATAAATGAATTAATCATATAATGTGTCTACTGGATGTGTACAGCTCAGGGTAAATAACATACAAAGAAAAACAAAACCAAACCACAATCCTATTAGAACAGCATTGCTCTGCATAATGATTTCTAAGAGTTTTTCTCTACTCTCTATCGCTGTGGCATCGCAAAGTCGGCGTCGCACTGATTTGAACAGGCCCATTTCCAACAATAGGGTGTGACTTGTCATGCGATTTGGATCTGTCAAAATCGCATGACAAGTCGCACTGGTGTGAACGGGGACTTAGTGCTCAGTCTCTAGGCTACACTGGTATAAACACATGGATCTATAGAGCGACCCATCTGAACTACAAAAAAAAAAAAAAAAATACAAACCCTTTAGGGACAATTTACATCTATGTGTATTAACTAACACACACACACACACACACACACACACACACACACACACACACACACGTACACGTACTGTGGTATCAATTCACTTTGAATCGCACCCCAATATGTTGCAACACACTTTGGTGTTCTGGCAAAACTGTTATGATGTCCGTTATTTGGGACTCTTGGTACTGTGGCTGTCCATTGATTCCAAACAGCTGCCTTACTGCAAATTACTATTTTTTTTTTTCTTAAAAAAGGTGCTTACATAGCGCCGTCAATTTACGAAACACTATACATATACAATGTACGTTCACATCGGTCTGTACCCTCGAGGCGCTTACAATCTAAGGTCCCTAACTCACATTCATATAATAGGGCCAATTTTGGACAGAAGCCAATTAACCTACCAGCATGTCTTTGGAGTGTGGGAGGAAACCGGAGTACCGGAGCACCCGGAGGAAACCCACCCAGGCACAGGGAGAACATGCAAACTCCAGGCAGGTAGTGTCGTGGTTGGGATTTAAACCAGCGACCCTTTTTACTGCTAGGCGAGAGTGCTACCCACTACACCACTGTGCACATTACTGTGGGACATAATACACATGAATTTACTTATCGCAGAATCGTAAATGATCAATATTCAGGTTTTAAAAAGGAAAAACGTGTAGGGAAAAAAAAGTGCCTTCAAAGTTTGGAGCTGCCACAGTTCAGTATGGATGTGTGAGGACAGGTGAGTTCAGGCTACAACCGGACTGAGCACATTAATATCCAATGACTACACTTCCAGGTGAGCTCAGATGGCTTGTCCCTGGAGCCTCTGCTCCTGAAACCCTGCTCGGACAATAAAAGGGGAGGGCGATGGCGGGGGGGGACCTCTGCTCCTGGGTGAGGGCGATGGCGGGGAGGCACCTCTGCTCCTGGGTGAGGGCGATGGCGGGGAGGCACCTCTGCTCCTGGGTGAGGGCGATGGCGGGGGGGGGGGGGGGGGGGATTGGGGACCTCTGCTCCTGGGTGAGGGCGATGGCGGGGGGGGGGCACCTCTGCTCCTGGGTGAGGGCGATGGCGGGGGGGGGGGCACCTCTGCTCCTGGGTGAGGGCACCTCTGCTCCTGGGTGAGGGCGATGGCAGGGGGGCACCTCTGCTCCTGGGTGAGGGCGATGGCGGGGGGGGGGGGGCACCTCTGCTCCTGGGTGAGGGCGATGGCGGGGGGGGGGGCACCTCTGCTCCTGGGTGAGGGCGATGGCGGGGGGGGGCAACTCTGCTCCTGGGTGAGGGCGATGGCGGGGCACCTCTGCTCCTGGGTGAGGGCGATGGGGGGGGGGGGGGGGGCAGCTCTGCTACTGGGTGAGGGCGATGGCGGGGGGGGCACCTCTGCTACTGGGTGAGGGTGATGGCAGGGGGGGGGGCACCTCTGCTACTGGGTGAGGGTGATGGCAGGGGGGGGGCACCTCAGCTCCTGGGTGAGGGCGATGCCGGGGGCGCACCTCAGCTCCTGGGTGAGGGCGATGCCGGGGGCGCACCTCAGCTCCTGGGTGAGGGCGATGCCGGGGGCGCACCTCAGCTCCTGGGTGAGGGCGATGTGGCGGGGGGCGCACCTCTGCTCCTGGGTGAGGGCGATGTGGCGGGGAGGGGCGCACCTCTGCTCCTGGGTGAGGGCAATGTGGCGGGGGGGGGGGGCGCACCTCTGCTCCTGGGTGAGGGCAATGTGGCGGGGGGGGGGCGCACCTCTGCTCCTGGGTGAGGGCAATGTGGCGGGGGGGGGCGCACCTCTGCTCCTGGGTGAGGGCAATGTGGCGGGGGGGCGCACCTCTGCTTCTGGGTGAGGGCAATGTGGCGGGGGGGCTGGCACACCTCTGCTCCTGGGTGAGGGTGACGGCGGGTGGGGGGGCACCTCTGCTCCTGGGTGAGGGCGATGGCCGGGGGGGGGGGCACCTCTGCTCCTTGCACCCTGCTCGCTCTGACAATAAGTGAGGAGGGTGATGGTGGGGAGGCACCTCTGCTCCCGGGTGAGGGCGATGGCGGGGGGGGGACCTCTGCTCCTAGGTGTGGGCGATGCCGGGGGGGGCCACCTCTGCTCCTAGGTGTGGGCGATGCCGGGGGGGGGCACCTCTGCTCCTAGGTGTGGGCGATGCGGGGGGGGCACCTCTGCTCCTAGGTGTGGGCGATGCCGGGGGGGGGGGGCACCTCTGCTCCTGGGTGAGGGCGATGCCGGGGGGGGGGGGGGGGGCACCTCTGCTCCTGGGTGAGGGCGATGCCGGGGGGGGGGGGGGGCACCTCTGCTCCTGGGTGAGGGCGATGCCGGGGGGGGGGGCACCTCTGCTCCTGGGTGAGGGCGATGCCGGGGGGGGGGGGGCACCTCTGCTCCTGGGTGAGGGCGATGCCGGGGGGGGGGGCACCTCTGCTCCTGGGTGAGGGCGATGCCGGGGGGGGGGGCCACCTCTGCTCCTGGGTGAGGGTGATGCCGGGGGGGGGGGGCACCTCTGCTCCTGGGTGAGGGCGATGCCGGGGGGGGGGCACCTCTGCTCCTGGGTGAGGGCGATGCCGGGGGGGCACCTCTGCTCCTGGATGAGGGCGATGCCGGGGGGGGGGGGGGTGCACCTCTGCTCCTGGGTGAGGGCGATGGCAGGGGGGGGCACCTCTGCTCCTGGGTGAGGGCGATGCCGGGGGGGGTGGGCACCTCTGCTCCTGGGTGAGGGCGATGCCGGGGGGGGGGGGCACCTCTGCTCCTGGGTGAGGGCGATGCCGGGGGGGGGGGGGCACCTCTGCTCCTGGGTGAGGGCGATGCCGGGGGGGGGGGCACCTCTGCTCCTGGGTGAGGGCGATGCCGGGGGGGGGGGGGGCACCTCTGCTCCTGGGTGAGGGCGATGCCGGGGGGGGGGGCACCTCTGCTCCTGGCACCCTGCACTGTGTCCGCTCTCAATAGGAGGGGAGGGCGATGGTGATAATCTCCTTCTCTGGGCCGCAGGAGGTGACAGAGGGCAAGGATCCAGCAGCAGCTGTAATCTGGATTACCAGGAGAGGAGGGCTGGACAGAAGGAGAGGCCTAGTATATGCACAGAGGTGGAGGGGACTGGAAAGAGGAAACCTGTACATGAAGGCCATCACTGCTAACCTTGTCTTCTGAAGATACTAGATTCCTGGCTGTCATGTTGATTCTTTGGCTTTAGTACTTTGAGTCGCTGATCAACAAGTACACAGATCCAGAGTCCTGACATAATTTGGATTCTTCATAGTTGGTTCTCAGCCACAGATTCAGATATACTAAAGCCAGAGACAGCCAAGTAAATAGCATTTTTTAGAAGGAGGTCAAACAATGGCGGCCCCCAAGTGTATTTAAACAAAAGGTAAAATCCCAGAACACTCTGTGGCTATAGCACGCAAAGTTACTTTGGAGTAAGGTGGGATTACCTAGCATGTCTTCACCAATGGTGAGAGGTTATTGTCCCCATCCTTCCCCTAAGGCCACGAAGAAGGTGTCACAGACCCCCACCCCTGAGAAGTCCGTGTATCGTGAGGAACCCCTGAGAAGTCCGTGTATCGTGAGGAACCCCTGAGAAGTCCGTGTATCGTGAGGAACCCCTGAGAAGTCCGTGTATCGTGAGGAACCCCTGAGAAGTCCGTGTATCGTGAGGAACCCCTGAGAAGTCCGTGTATCGTGAGGAACCCCTGAGAAGTCCGTGTATCGTGAGGAACCCCTGAGAAGTCCGTGTATCGTGAGGAACCCCCTGAGAAGTCCGTGTATCGTGAGGAACCCCTGAGAAGTCCGTGTATCGTGAGGAACCCCTGAGAAGTCCGTGTATCGTGAGGAACCCCTGAGAAGTCCGTGTATCGTGAGGAACCCCTGAGAAGTCCGTGTATCATGAGGAATGCATTCAAGGAGAGTAACATGTCCACACAAAGCTGACCTATCAGGTGATGGCGGAGCTCTCCTTCAGACTCATCATTGTCTTCTCTCATCTGTAACATTTCTTCACAATGACTCAAAGATCTGCTCTATGCCTAGAAAGGAGGCAGAATTCTCTGCAATGCCTGGAATGTTCTCATCTTCCTTCAGGTTCATCCAGGAGAAGAATTCCATTTGTTTTACCTGGTCTGAGTTCCAATGTCAGACTCAATGGTGCCTCAACTCACACATTTCTACCAGCTCCAGAGTCTGCCCAACAGCACTGAATCAAACAGCCCTGCTTTTTATATAGTACTTTAGATGTTGGTTTTGGGCCAAAATACCAATATAAAAGTACTATACTGAGGTCTGGAAGAAAACTGGGGGACAGATACATTGTACTGTCAAAAGTTTTGGGGCACCTGCCTTTTCACATACATGAACTTTAATGGCATCCCAGTCTTAGTCCGTAGGGTTCAATATTGAATTGGCCCACCCTTTGCAGCTATAACAGCTTCAACTCTTCTGGGAAGACTGTCCCCAAGGTTTAGGAGTGTGTCTATGGGAATGTTTGACCATTCTTCCAGAAGAGCATTTGTGAGGTCAGGCATTGATGTGGACGAGAAGGCCTGGCTCGCAATCTCCACTCTAATTCATCTCAAAAGGTGTTCTATAAAAGGTTGAGGTCAGGACTGTCATGTTCCTCCAGGCGGAACTCGCTCATCCATGACTTGGACCTTGCTTTGTGCACTGGTCTAAATCATTTGGTGGAGGGGGATTATGGTGTGAGGTTGTCTTTCAGGGGTTGGGCTTGGCCCCTTAGTTCCAGTGAAGGGAGCTCTTAAGGCGTCAGCATACCAAGACATTTTGGACAATTTCACTCTCCCAACTTTGTGGGAACAGTTTGGGGATGGCCCCTTCCTGTTCCAACATGACTGAGCACCAGTGCACAAAGCAAGGTCTTTAAGGACATGGATGAGCGAGTTTGGGGTGAAGGAACTTGACTGGCCTGCACAGTGTCCTGACCTCAACCTGATAGAACACCTTTGGGATGAATTAGAGCGGAGACTGCGAGCCAGGCCTTCTCGTCCAACATCAGTGCCTGACCTCACAAAATGCGCTTCTGGAAAAATGGTCAAACGTTCCCATAGACACACTCCTAAACCTTGTGGACAGCTTGCCCAGAAGAGTTGAAGCTGTTATAGCTGCAAAGGGTGGGCCAACTCAATACTGAACCCTACGGACTAAGACTGGGATGCCATTAAAGTTCATGTAAAGGCAGGTGTCCCAATACTTTTGACAATATGGTTGTATTTAGCTACGAAAAAAAAAAATTAAATTAACAAAAAATCACCCCCTAAACTATCACCTTATTACTATATTACCAGAGCCTGATCTGTTCAACACCTGGTCACTGAGCCATGGCCTGCCTATGCTGATATGCCGGTGCCATTATGGGCCTGTACTCATTTAGTAATAAAACTTAGTAAGTTGGATTCGGATTCTGCATAAGAACTTTTT